>OX465295.1:268010269-268425550 GCA_949987735.1 Leucophora obtusa | reverse complement strand
ATTGCAAAAAAGCTTAGGCCGGTTAGAGGGTTAAAGACCTCAAATTTTTAAGTTCGTGAAAAAGCTCAGGCCGAAGTGGTTTTTCTTGGAATTTTCTTAGTGGGAAAGAATTAATTTTATATTAGAAATTATATGTCTAATTACATATTAAAAAAAATTAAATAAAAACTAATTTTTAGACTAAAAAAACTTGTCCGTCAAAAAAAAAATAAAAAAAATAATATAAAAAATAATTTTACTAAATTGCTAAAATATATTTTTAAGATCCTCTTAGTGCCCGTTTTAAAAGCCACTTAAAGGTACTTAAAATGTTCGACCAAGTACACAAATTAATCAGTGTGTTCTTTTACTCAAAAATCTTACTACATTCATAGAAATAAATCTGTAAAAATAGCAGAAGAAGTTATTAAAAATTAGTTAAGAAGAAACCACTAAAATTAGCAGATTTTTTACTAAACAGAGTTTTAGTTACATATTAGTTAACTTTTAGTTAATTGCAAATAGCAAACTGTACTGTAAAATCTGCAGAAAATTTTGATAAATATTATTGTAGTAGACTAAAAATAACAAAAATAAACTGTTGAAAATTGTTGGTTTTTAATTTTTATTTAAAAAATAAAAATTGTTTTTTTTCCATCTTTTTAATTGATAAATTTCTAATTAATAAACTGTTATAGAGCAATTCCATATGAAAACGATCAAAATTGGCAAATTTTTGGACGACCCCTCTCCGATTTTAAAATAAATAGTCTCAATCGATTGCCCAGCAAAAACTAATGTACCTACATATTTTTTTTTTTTTATAGTGACTGGTTTAGTGGTGGTGTACACCACTGTCATGTGACAAAATTGAAGAATTCTTCATAAGGGACCTCATTGAAAGTTGTTTAAAAAACTACTAAAGCGATCGCAACGAGTGATAGCTCGTTGGAAAGGTATTGAATCAGGCTTTAATTGAAAAATAAAATTTTCCTAATTTTTCTCAGAAATTTACCTTTTTTCCCATGAAAATTAAATTTTCCCATGAAAATTAAATTTTCCGATTTTCCACAGAAGCTCCTAAATTTTCCGGCTAATTTTTTTTTTGGATTCCTCATAATTTTTGCTTTAAGAATCAGCAATAAAAAAATGGGCCCGACTCCTTGTTTGGACAGGAGAGGAGCATTTAAGAGACCACCTTGTTCTCATGGTTTTTATATTTTTTATAATTGAATTATTTGTAATTATTTAACATTATTTTATTTTATTATTAAAAATACATTTTAAAATTATTTTACAGTTAAAAATACATTTATGAAGAAAAACTCAATTTTTTTTAAGAGCCCCAAGTTGAGTGTGTAGTGAATATGGTCTGCCTGCCTTCACAAGATCGGCCATAAATCCATGGATAATAGCAGCAGTAGCATGTAATGGCACACCAAACCCGACTGAGGCTACAGGTCATAAAATGTTTTGTAAATTTTTTAAATTACCAGGTAATAAATATTTCGCCTAAAATGACACGTGCAGAAACAAGTCATAAAACACGGATTTTCCATAAATATTGCGAAATATTTATTACCTGGTAATTTAAAAAATTTACAAAACATTTTATGACCTGTGGTCGGCTTATTGGCAGTAACCAATTAAGTCCCTCTTTAAAAAACATTTTATGACCAGTAGTTCACGCAAATTTTCCTACTAAAGAAAAGCAAATATCGCTTTTTTTTTTTTACCTATTTTTTACCAAAAAATAAATATAAATACTTCACACACTCTGAGTCAAATTTTAGTTGAATACTAAACGTGAAAGTGTTAAAGTGTTTTTTTTGTAAAGTAAAGAGTGAAGCTGTAAAGACAATTTAAAGTAAAATGAATAAATTTTGCTGCAATCCGTTTAACAAGAGTGGACATCGTTCGAAAAAGATAAAAGTATTAAAATTAACTGGTGTTTCGAAGCGATACATGAATGAATTAAATATACAATACGGTGAAGAAGCAGAATTCATTTGCCCCAAGTGTAAAATCGATTTGTCTCAACAAGCAAATGCATTGAAACAAATGCAACCACAATCCGAGAGTGAAATGACAATTGAACAAAATGTTTCATCTGATAGTGAGGCAGACATTCCGATGGTCAATATGTCTTTGAGTCCTTTGAATGAGGCTATTACCACTTTAGGTGAATCGCCTATTACAAAAAGAAAGTTGCGAAGTGAAAAATACAGGAAAGAGAAAAAAGGCAAGGTTATAAGTGTAATCGCGACAATATTTGATGAAGGCTCTGATAACGAATGCAGTCAAGCAGATGACGTTGATGACGGCAAACAAATGATTGAGCAGTTGAAAAGAAAATTCAATTTAGCGACCACTTTTCCGGAGAAATATCTCATTTTATCTGTGCTGCCTCAATCATGGTCTATACGCAAGATTTCTGAACAGTTTCAAAAATCTTTTTACATCGCGAGAAGAAGCAAAAAATTAGTTCGACAGAAGGGCATATTGGCGACTCCCACCAAGAAATTTGGCTCAAGGACCCTCAGCGAAGCAACGGTGAAATTGATTCAAGATTTTTACTGCAATGATGACAACAGCCGCGCCTGCCCAGGTACACGTGACTATGTTATCACACGTGAAGATGGAGAAAAAGTACACAAGCAGCGCAGATTATTATTATGTAATCAATCCGAAGCATACCATCAGTTCAAAGAGAAATACCCAGCAGAAAAAGTGGGATTTTCTAAGTTTGCCATCCTACGACCAAAAGAATGCGTGCTGGCATTAGACAGGCACGGAACGCATTCAGTCTGCGTTTGCATGTTTCATCAAAACATCAAATTAATGTTCTTTCCATGCAAGAAATTGAAAGTATTTCACGGTGAAATTGAAACATATAGGGACCTCCTGTCGAAGTCGTTGTGCGCATACCCCACGGAAAATTGTCATCTGTCCAAATGCGACAATTGTCCGAAGATTGACGAGCTAGAGCAATATTTGGCGGAAAAGTTTGAACAGCTGTTAATTCAGGAGGTGCATTTCAAACAGTGGATAATTAGCAGCGGCAGATGTTCCCTTGAGACCGTGGTAAAACAGATTCCGGAATTCATCGAGGAATTCGGATTCAAGTTGAATGAACTGAAGGCGCACCATTTCATATCCGAGATGCAATCGAAATTTCTAAAGGAAAGTAAGGAGAAATTAGAACAAAATGAATTCATTGTGATAAGCGACTTTACCGAGAATTACACCTTTCTCGTTCAGGATGAAATTCAGGCTTATCACTGGGCAAACGACCAGTGCACGGTGCATCCTTTTTGCATTTATTTCAAAAACGAAGATAACGAACTACAGACCGTAAGCCTTGTTGTTGTCGCGGAGAGTTTAGCTCATAATTATGTGTCCGTTTATTTATTTCAAATGAAACTGTTTGAATTCTTAAGATCAAAATTGGATGCAATCGACAAAGTAACGTTTTTCTCAGACGGCGCGGCTTCTCAGTACAAGAATAAAAAAAATTTTTACAATCTTTGCATAATTGAAGAAGAACAAAACTGCAAGGTCGAGTGGCACTTTTTTGCGACGTCCCACGGTAAGGGGCCCATGCGATGCGTTAGGGGGAACCCTAAAACGCATGGGGACTAAGGCAAGTTTGCAAAGGCCATATACTGACCAGATCTTAAATGTACAACATTTGTTTTCGTGGATTCAAAGCAAGGAAATTGCCATTAACACAGTTTTATGCACTCAAAAAGAACACGATGCCATGGAGCGACGAATTCAAAACAGATATAATAATGTCAAAACTATAACTGGAACGCAAAAGTTTCATTGCTTCATACCAAATATTTCTGATATGTCAATTAATGTAAAGCGGTACTCTTCGTCTGCCGACGTGCTAAATTTAAAGTTACTTTAATTTTATAATGATGTCAAGACAATTGAAATTTTTAATAAATATTGTAATTAAGTATAAGCAGCAAAATAAGAAAGATTTTTTCTTCATAAATGTATTTTTAACTGTAAAATAATTTTTAAAATGTATTTTTAATAATAAAATAAAACAATGTTAAATAATTACAAATAATTCAATTATAAAAAATATAAAAACAATGAGAACAAGGTGGTCTCTTAAATGCTCCTCTCCTGTCCAAACAAGGAGTCGGGGCCCATTTTTTTATTGCTGATTCTTAAAGCAAAAATTATGAGGAATCCAAAAAAAAAAAATTAGCCGGAAAATTTAGGAGCTTCTGTGGAAAATCGGAAAATTTAATTTTCATGGGAAAAAAGGTAAATTTCTGAGAAAGATTAGGAAAATTTTATTTTTCAATTAAAGCCTGATTCAATACCTTTCCAACGAGCTATCACTCATCGCTTTAGTAGTTTTTTTTAAAAAAACTTTCAATGAGGTCCCTTATGAAGAATTCTTCAATTTTGTCACATGACAGTGGTGTACACCACCACTAAACTAGTCACTATAAAAAAAAAAAAATATGTAGGTACATTATTTTTTGCTGGGCAATCGATTGAGACTATTTATTTTAGAATCGGAGAGGGGTCGTCCAAAAGGTGATCGCTTTCATATGGAATTGCTCTATATCTAAAAATTTTTGCTATTTTTAAGCTAAATTTAGTTGAATGCACATAGCAGTCTATTCTGCTAAAATCAACAGAAATATTTGCTAAAAGATTGTAAACTGCTGTTTTCAAAAGGCAAACTAGCATAAAACTATTCGCTTTAAAATTTCAGTGTTGTTAACTTTATTTTAAAATTGCTAAGAACAAAGAAATTTTTTTTCATGTTTAAGACACTGTCATTTTAAGTCTGGCGAACATTTCTGGATAAAAATTATGAAAGACTTAAGGAAATTTCGTAGGATTTCCAAAAATATACAGCTTGTATAGATCTGATCAGTACTCGCTAAATTTTACTCTGTAATTTGATAACAGGTCGATATCGCTAATTTTT
The DNA here is from genome assembly GCA_949987735.1 of Leucophora obtusa. Taxonomy (NCBI): domain Eukaryota; kingdom Metazoa; phylum Arthropoda; class Insecta; order Diptera; family Anthomyiidae; genus Leucophora; species Leucophora obtusa. Next base: position 268,420,605 of record OX465295.1, on the reverse strand, counting down.
CATTGAAAGCCACGCCCACTTAAAACAAGTGACAAAATAAAAACACCAACATTATGCTCAAATTCTGCACAATATTCTAAATCACATATTTGCCTCCCGGGCGAATTTAGCCACTATTTTGATTTTTAAAAATAAACGCAACAAAAAAAAAATTAGAAAAAACTTGAATCGTTCCTATTAAATTTTTCACCACTGTATGTTATGTTGCATCTAGGGTTTCTAATGACCCAAAATTTTTTTCATTTTTGGGATAATTGATGCATACCAATGTCGCACTTTTTTAATTATAATATCTAATCTTATATCTAATACAAGAAATAATAAGAAAAGTAACTACACAGAGAAAAAATTACAGTTAAATCAATTACTACCGCTACGTTGTTAGCATGCCTTAAAACAACTTTCAATGAGGTCCCTTATGAAGAATTCTTCAATTTTGTCACATGACAGTGGTGTACACCACCACTAAACCAGTCACTATAAAAAAAAAAAAAAATATGTAGGTACATTATTTTTTGCTGGGCAATCGATTGAGACTATTTATTTTAGAATCGGAGAGGGGTCGTCCAAAAGGTGATCGCTTTCATATGGAATTGCTCTATATCTACAAAATTTTTGCTATTTTTAAACTAAATTTAGTTGAATGCAAATAGCAGTCTATTCTGCTAAAATCAACAGAAATATTTGCTAAAAGATTGTAAACTGCTGTTTTCAAAAGGCTCGAATTTTATTTGCCTTAAAAAAAACGAAAAAAAAACTTCGAAAATTTAAAATTTTTTGGTGATTTTTTAGGCTACTAATTATTTAGCAAAATTTTTTTGCTGATTTTGGCAGGTTAATTTGCCATTTTCCATTGACAAAAATTTAGCTCAAATATAACTAAAATTCTGTATATTTGACAGTTTTATTTTTGCTGTTCCTATATTACAAATATATAGCCAAAATAATCTGATAATTTAGCAGTTTTTTTCTGCAGCATCATTTTTAACTAATTTTTAGTAGTTTTACGCACTCTTTTTTATTAGTGTACTTTTACTACAATTGGAAATTTTTGTTTACTTTTTGAATTTTTACAGTTGTGGCAAAATTAGCAAATTTTGGTAAGTAAACAAAAAAGACTTGTGTAAAATTTTTACTATTTTCAAAAGGTTAAAAATTTTTCATATGAAAATTTGAGATAATTATCTTTATTGTTTTTTAAACAGCATTTTTTGAAATCCCGGGATTCCCGGTCCAAATTCCCGGGAATGCGGGAACTGAAAAATGCTTAATTTCCCGGAAATCCCGGGACGGGAAATCCCGGGATGCATTCCCTAATTGTAATTGATTTCAATAAAATCTTTATTAAATTTAAACTTGAAACCTAGCTATATTTGGTCTTACAATTTAAATTCCATGGGCGAGATCTGATTAAACATAACAACATATGTAAAAAGATATATTTAGGTATTGGGTCATATAAAATTTGTTCGAAATACGAAAATTATGTCTTATTATATACAGTGCCATACAAAGCAATATATAACGAGACATAATTGTATTAAATAATATAAAAGAATGTATAACCCGTTTTACTCGGGTAGGTAAGGAGTTACATCGATGGACATGCCCTTGTTAAAATAATAGGTCTAGTAATAGAAAAGTAAGAGCTTACCCCCATCATTACAAAAAGCTTATTTTTATAACCAAAACTTAAAAAAAAATTTACAAAATTTTTTGTTAGAATTATGTAATTTTTAATTTAATAGTCAATATGAAACAAGATGAAATTTTAAGAAAAAAACGCATTATTTTAAGCTTATTTGTAACCTATAGGTAACAGGTAAGCATAACATGTAAGTTCAGAATAACATATTACTAGGTAAGGAGTTACCTCGATGGACACGCCCTTGTTAAAATAATATCTTTGGTAATAGAAAAGTAAGAGGTTACATACCCTTATGTCTTTTTACCAAATTCATTACCGGGTAATAGAAGGTTTTGCTGCGCAGGTTGCAGGCGTTGTAGTCGGCCACTTAACTCACTCAGCCAAACACTGCTATACAATATGACTGACTATATGAGACAACATTGTTTGTGTTACTGAGTTATATATAATTATATAAATTTATATATATAGATGACTTAGAAAAAATAAATTAATAACATTCTTTCAAAAAAATAAAAATTAAAAATCTTAAATGTTTTCCAATGACGAAATTTTTTTGGTGAATAAGATAAAAAAAATGTTTGTTGAAGGGTCAGGTACCTATTTATATGGCTCAAAAGTCTAAATATCAACAGTCTGTATTTGAGAAATTTTTTTTTTGTGCCCTAGCTGGGATTCGATAATAGTACCTCAGTCACATATATAATTATGTGTGGAGTTATATATGACAATATATAAAAACATATTAAAATATTATTAATCCCAAGTAGTAGTAGACATAACTTTCAGGTGCTGTTGGCAGTAAATGGGTTAAGTTTTTTAAGATCTGTAAAAAGAATATTTACAAGTAAATTAAATTGAGTTAAAATAAAAAAAAAAAAATTTTTGTGCCCGAGCTGGGATTCGATAGTAGGGTCCCGTGAAAAAACGATTAGATTTGATCAAGTTAGGTTTGATCCAATTGTATCTATTCATATTAGAGAGTGAATAACAACGTATAAAATTAAATATGAGTTTATCTGCGATTCCGATTTTCAAAATTTTCTTATTCGTTTCCTTATATAATCCTTATCTTAAAATATCTTTTCTCTTATATCATTTTAGATAATATTATTTACTATCTCGAATCGAACAATATGTATGTGGATTTAAATACAATTATATACTTAATAATTCAAAACAAAATTAAAAAGCTGAGCTTATACATACAGTGGTGGCAAATTTAATAGGAACGATTCAAGTTTTTTATAATTTTTTTTTTTCGTTGCCTTTATTTTTAAAAATCAAAATAGTGGCTAAATTCGCCCCGGGAGGCAAATATGTAGTTTAGAATATTATGCAGAATTTTAACATAATGTCTGTTTTTTTATTTGGTCACTTGTTTTAAGTGGGCGTGGCTTTCAATGAAAAATTAGCGATATCGACCTGTTATCAAATTACAGAGTAAAATTTAGCGAATACTGATCGGATCTATACAAATTGTATATTTTTGGAAATCCTACAAAATTTCCTTAGCTTCTGCATTATTTTTATCTAGAAATAGTCGCCAGACTTGAAATGACAGTGCCTTAAACATAAAAAAACGTTCTTTGTTTTTAGCGATTTTATAATAAAGTTAACCACACTGAAATTTTAATAGGAAATGCTTTATACTTAACATAGAAAAAAAAACTTGATTTTTTGTTATATCGTAGCATAAAACTATTCGCTTTAAAATTTCAGTGTTGTTAACTTTATTTTAAAATTGCTAAGAACAAATAAATTTTTTTTCATGTTTAAGACACTGTCATTTTAAGTCTGGCGAACATTTCTGGATAAAAATTATGAAAGACTTAAGGAAATTTCGTAGGATTTCCAAAAATATACAGCTTGTATAGATCTGATCAGTACTCGCTAAATTTTACTCTGTAATTTGATAACAGGTCGATATCGCTAATTTTTCATTGAAAGCCACGCCCACTTAAAACAAGTGACAAAATAAAAACACCAACATTATGCTCAAATTCTGCACAATATTCTAAATCACATATTTGCCTCCCGGGCGAATTTAGCCACTATTTTGATTTTTAAAAATAAAGGCAACAAAAAAAAAATTAGAAAAAACTTGAATCGTTCCTATTAAATTTTCCACCACTGTATATTATGTTGCATCTAGGGTTTCTAATGACCCAAAATTTTTTTCATTTTTGGGATAATTGATGCATACCAATGTCGCACTTTTTTAATTATAATATCTAATCTTATATCTAATACAAGAAATAATAAGAAAAGTAACTACACAGAGAAAAAATTACAGTTAAATTACTACCGCTACGTTGTTAGCATGCCTTAAAGTTTAGCGTGGGGGGGGGGGCTGCGCCACCCCCCCCCCCACAATGTTTTTTAAATTCGTTTTTTTATTTAAAGTACAGTTTTTATAATAAAAGCCTTCACCCTGCCACCACAAATAAATAATTCTGCACAACAATGGGTTTAAAATAAATAAATATTTGATCACTTTTTCTCATGAAAGTGGACTGTTAGTAATGAATCCATAATAAATTGCAATATACGTGTGCATGTTAAGATAATTTGGTAAAGTGCGAACTTAGGTAGATAGACCCGTAAGTAGTTTTGTTCATTTGTGTTTTGAATGAAAATAAATAATGAAAGCAGGGTTGGAAAGCATTTTATAATATTAACGAGTAAAAAGGTTAAAGTCGGGCATGCCGACTATACAATACCCTACACCACTCTGGTGTATTGTTTGGATCCGAAATTCGAATGGGTTAAAATGGGGCTTGCGTCAAAATTTTCTATAATGTGAGTCAGCGCACCAAATTTCATTAAAATATCTTAATATTTGCGACCTGCAGTTTGTAACCAAGCCAATTTTGGGGGGACCCTTATATGGGCACTAGGTCTAAACATGGACCGATGTTCACCAAAATCCATAGGCTTCGTCCTTGGGCCAACATAGGTCTATGTACCAAATTTCATTAAAATATCTTAATATTTGCGACCTGCAGTTTGTAACCAAGCCAATTTTGGGGGGACCCTTATATGGGCACTAGTTCTAAACATGGACCGATGTTCACCAAAATCAATAGGCTTCGTCCTTGGGCCAACATAGGTATGTGTACCAAATTTCATCTAAATATCTTAATATTTACGACCTGCAGCGTAAAAATAAAAACCAGTCTGGTGTATTGTTTGGATCCGAAATTCGAATGGGTTAAAATGGGGCTTGCGTCAAAATTTTCTATAATGTGAGTCAGCGCACCAAATTTCATTAAAATATCTTAATATTTGCGACCTGCAGTTTGTAACCAAGCCAATTTTGGGGGGACCCAAATCAATAGGCTTCGTCCTTGGGCCAACATAGGTATGTGTACCAAATTTCATCTAAATATCTTAATATTTACGACCTGCAGCGTATAAACAGTATAATTTTGGTAGGACCCTTATATGGGCACTAGGTCTAAACATGGACCGATGTTCACCAAAATCAATAGGCTGCGTTATTAGCCCAATGTAGGTCTGTTTACCAAATTTCATCAAAATATCTTAATATTTACGACCTGCAGCGTATAAACAGTATAATTTTGGTAGGACCCTTATATGGGCACTAGGTCTAAACATGGACCGATGTTCACCAAAATCAATAGGCGGCGGTACTGGGCCAATATAGGTCTGTGTACCAAATTTCATCAAAATATCTTAATATTTACGACCTGCAGCGTATAAAGAGTATAATTTTGGTAGGACCCTTATATGGGCACTAGGTCTAAACATGGACCGATGTTCACCAAAATCAATAGGCTGCGTTATTGGGCCAATGTAGGGCTGTGTACCAAATTTCATCAAAATATCTTAATATTTACGACCTGCAGCGTATAAACAGTATAATTTTGGTAGGACCCTTATATGGGCACTAGGTCTAAACATGGACCGATGTTCACCAAAATCAATAGACGGCGTTACTGGGCCAATATAGGTCTGTGTACCAAATTTCATCAAAATATCTTAATATTTACGACCTGCAGCGTATAAAGAGTATAATTTTGGTAGGACCCTTATATGGGCACTAGGTCTAAACATGGACCGATGTTCACCAAAATCAATAGGCTGCGTTATTGGGCCAATGTAGGGCTGTGTACCAAATTTCATCAAAATATCTTAATATTTACGACCTGCAGCGTATAAACAGTATAATTTTGGTAGGACCCTTATATGGGCACTAGGTCTAAACATGGACCGATGTTCACCAAAATCAATAGGCTGCGTTATTGGGCTAACATAGGTCTGTGTACCAAATTTCGTCAAAATATCTTAATATTTACGACCTGCAGCGTATAAACAATATAATTTTGGTAGGACCCTTATATGGGCACTAGGTCTAAACATGGACCGATGTTCAAATAAATCAAACTTGTTCGTCCTTGGGCCAACATAGGTCTGCGTACCAAATTTCATCAAAATATCTTAATAGGTGTGACCTGTAGAGTGCGCACAAGATTGCATGGACAGACAGACAGACGGACGGACGGACGGACAGACGGACATCGTTAAATCGAAATAAAAAAAAATTCTGAACCGATCGGTATACTATAAGGTGGGTCTACGACCAATATTTTTTGGTGTTACAAACATCAGCACAAACTTATAATACCCTGACCACATAGTGGTCACTAGGTCTAAACATGGACCGATGTTCACCAAAATCAATAGGCTGCGTTATTAGCCCAATGTAGGTCTGTGTACCAAATTTCATCAAAATATCTTAATATTTACGACCTGCAGCGTATAAACAGTATAATTTTGGTAGGACCCTTATATGGGCACTAGGTCTAAACATGGACCGATGTTCACCAAAATCAATAGGCGGCGTTACTGGGCCAATATAGGTCTGTGTACCAAATTTCATCAAAATATCTTAATATTTACGACCTGCAGCGTATAAAGAGTATAATTTTGGTAGGACCCTTATATGGGCACTAGGTCTAAACATGGACCGATGTTCACCAAAATCAATAGGCTGCGTTATTGGGCCAATGTAGGGCTGTGTACCAAATTTCATCAAAATATCTTAATATTTACGACCTGCAGCGTATAAACAGTATAATTTTGGTAGGACCCTTATATGGGCACTAGGTCTAAACATGGACCGATGTTCACCAAAATCAATAGGCTGCGTTATTGGGCTAACATAGGTCTGTGTACCAAATTTCGTCAAAATATCTTAATATTTACGACCTGCAGCGTATAAACAATATAATTTTGGTAGGACCCTTATATGGGCACTAGGTCTAAACATGGACCGATGTTCAAAAAAATCAAACATGTTCGTCCTTGGGCCAACATAGGTCTGCGTACCAAATTTCATCAAAATATCTTAATAGGTGTGACCTGTAGAGTGCGCACAAGATTGCATGGACAGACAGACAGACGGACGGACGGACGGACGGACAGACGGACATCGTTAAATCGAAATAAAAAAAAATTCTGAACCGATCGGTATACTATAAGGTGGGTCTACGACCAATATTTTTTGGTGTTACAAACATCAGCACAAACTTATAATACCCTGACCACATAGTGGTGTAGGGTATAAATAGCGTGCAAAGCCGTTGTTAGCATGCCTTAAAGTTTTTTTTTTTAATTCCAGTTTATGTAAAGATAGACCTGGCTATTCAATTAAATTCACAAATTCAGTTGGAAAATTTACTGCGTCGGTTTCTTCCACCGGTGCTTCGTTACATGAAGTTTAAATATCGGAATATATAAGTTCCATTCCTTTTCTAAGGTTTTTTCTCTTTTAGAAAATTTGTTTAACTTTTTCGAAAGTATGTTTCAATGCTACATAAGTTTCATATTCCGTGGATAGTGTTTGAACAGGTAATTCCCTCTTCCAATCCATTTGCATTGTCTATAATTTCAATTCCACTCGTTCAACGTTTATATCCATTTCGTTCCGCTTGTGTAGTGTTTCAATTCCACTCGTTTCCTATTTAGTTTCTTAATTTTAGTGTTCCATATACACTTGTTCTTTAAGTTTTAGGTTTCTAGCTAAAGACGCAGACGTTAAGAGGGGGGGCAATTTTCCCCTTTTGAACCACCATTTTTACCACGTTCCTGTCCAAAGTCCTAGAGATGCCTTGTCGATAAGTTAGCCCATACTCCAAGGAAAACATATTATATATTACAGGTTTCTAGCCGAAGGTTTCGGTTAGGCCATCAAGGGGGAGAATTATTCCGTTTTCCAAAAATTCCGTCTTAGAGGACGTCTGCGTTGGAGTTTGAATCTACTACATACATAATTTTAGGTCTCTATACCCAGCAGTTTAGCCAGGCCTTCAAGAGGGAAGTTTTTTCCCTTTTTACCCCTCCCGGTATGAATTTCCGAAAATTCCGTCTTAGAGGACGTCTACGTTGGAGAAAGAACCCAAATACCGAATTTAAGCTCCCTAGTTCCAGCAGTTTGGCCAGGCCGTTAAGGGGGAGACTTTTCCTGTGTTTGACCCTACCTGTGGAAATTTCCAAAAATCTCATCTTAGCGGATGTCTACAATAGAGGAGGAACTTTAATACCAAATTTCAACTTCCTACCTCCAGCAGTTGGGCAGGCCTTTAAGCGGCACTTTTCGCTTCATTAATCCCCATTTTTGCAATGTCCCTGTCCAAAATTCCACAAAGCACCTTCCCGATAAGTGAGCCCATACTCCAAGGAACATATGTTTTACATTTCAGGATTCTAGCCAACTTTTACTATTTGTGCCCCTCTGGGTAGGAATTTCCGAAAATCCATCGACATGGAATTTCAGCTTCCTAGTTCCAGCAGTTTGAGCCGGTTTGTCAAGTGGGACTCTTTTTCTTTTTTTGTCCCTCCCGGTTGGAATTAGGCTGGAAGAGAAACCTAAGTACCGAATTTCAGCTTCCTAGTTCCAGCAGTTTGGACAGGTCGTTAAGGGGCCACTTTCCCTTTTTGAGCCCCTATTTTATAACGACCCTGTCCAAAATTCAAAATACTATCTTTCTAATAAGTTAGCCAGGGACCCACATTTTAAATTTCAGGTTTCTAGCCGAAGGGGTTTTTACAGGCCACCAAGGGGAGGCTTTCTTCTTTTTGCCCCTCCCTTTAGAAATTTACAAAAATTCGATCTACGCGGCTGTCTGCGATGGATGAGGAACATTCATACCAAATTTCAACTTCATTGCCTCAGCGGTTTGGGCAGGCCATTATTGGGGACATTTTTCCCTTTCAACCCACATTTTCTTATGTTCTCGTTCCAAAAATAGTCCTACTCCAGGGAATACATATTTAAAATTTTAGGTTGGCCAAAAGGGATTGGGCAGGCCGTCAAGGAGAATACTTTTCCCCTTATCTCCCTCCCGATAGGAATTTTTGAAATTCCGTTTAAGCGGGCGCCTACACAGAAGGAGGAACTCACATACCGAATTTCGCCTACATAGTTTCAGCAGTTTGGGCAGGCCGTCAAGGGGAAAACATCCCCCTTTTGGAATATCCTGTAGGGAATTCCAAAAATACAAACTTAGTCGATGTCTACTACAGTGGAGGAATCTTTATGCCAAATTTCAACTTCTTATCTCCAGTAGTTTGGGCAGGCAGATAATGGGGACACTTTTCCAATTTGTTATACCGTCTATGGGGATGTCTATGCCGAATATATTTTAAAATTCCGGTAGGTATTTCCAAAAATCCCGTCTTAGCGGACGTCTATGCCGAATATCAAGAAACCTTGTTTTAGTGGAGTATCCGTGGGGGGAGGAAAAAAAGTACTTTTTGTGAAATCCCGAGTAAAACGGGTTATACATTATTTTATATTATTTAATACAATTATGTCTCGTTATATATTGCTTTGTATGGCACTATATATAATAAGACATAAATTTCGTCTTTCGAACAAATTTTATATGACCCAATATCTAAATATATCTTTTTACACATGTTGTCATATTTAATAAGATCTCGCCCATGGAATTGAAATTGTAAGACCAAAAATAGCCCAGTTTCATGTTTAATTTAAATTTAATTTAAGATTTTATCGAAGTCAATTGCAATCTATTTTTAATTGGAAAATATTTTTTTACAAAAACAAATTTTGATATAAAGTTCAAGTGATTTAAAAAATAACATGAACACGAACAACCGGCAAAATATTTTTGTATAAAATCTGAGTGAAATTATCTGTTACCCATACATTATCGACATTGAAAATATTATGTTAAAAGAGTGAACACTTAACATACGCAGTCAGACTTTATATGGGATTTCGTACCACATATGTATAGAAACAAAACAAGTCTATTGATTTAAAAAAGAAAAATTTATTTTCCCTATATAATTTATGTTATAGTCTTGTTTCAAATGAACTCTTAATATCTTAGTAAATTGAAATTCTTTTTCATTTAAAACATGAAATTACATCGAAACAACATTTTATTATTAAATTTTAAATTGAATATTGGGTCATATTAATAAAAGTTAGCCAATTCTTCGAAGTAATTATTTTGGTTTAGGAATGACGTACCACCAAATTTATCCATAGGCTTGAAGGATACCATAAAATATAAATGAAAATTAAAACAAAAAAATTGTCTACCCGCAAACAGACTAAAATTGTGTAATAAATAACTTAAAAACCTAGTAAATAATTCCCCCTATTAGTGAAATATAGGTTTTTATTCATACATACACTATTTACAAATTTAAAACATTTTTAAACGATTTTTTCAAGACATTTAATTTTATTAAAAACTGTTTCATGTCAAATTTGTTATCACAATTTTAATGCATTTTTCTCATTTTTTTTAAGTGAAAGGCCAAAAATAAAAGGTCATTTGTACATTTCTCACTTTTAAAATGAAAATCTCACCTTTAGTGAAAAATTCAGTAATGATTTATGGAAAATTATTTGAAATTTCATTTTATTTAGAACTTTTTTATTTTATGGATTATTCTTGAACTATACTATAGCTCCTAAAAGTGCTGATTAATAAGTAGATACTTTTTATGTATGCAGTTTCACATAAAGACTCTAAAAGTTACTACATTTGCTAAGTTTACACGATACACGAAACCTTACGTGAATCCCCCATTGTTTTTCAGTGCAATATTTAATAAAAACAGAAATTCGAAAATTTTGATCAAATTGGACCTAATTGCATCAAATTTTAACTATTAAGATATTATTTGTTACAATAATGTCTGGTCAAAATTGGGATTAAATTGTATATAATTTAAAGTAATTAAATCCAAGTTGATCCACGTAGATACAATTGTATTCACCATTTTTCGGATTAAATTGTATCTGATTAGTTATTGTATTTCATTAAATTAGATATGTCACCATATCATTTTTTTTAATCGGGATTATATTTTTTTAAATGGAATTTTTTGGAGAAAGATACTTTATTTTTACAAAGTACTTTATGGAAGAAGGTACTTTTTTTGAAAAAGTTATTTTTATAAAAATTTTTTTTTTTTGGAAAAAGGTCCTTTTTTTGGGAAAGGGTCCCTTTTTGGAAAAGGTAATTTTTTGGAAAAAGGTTTTTTTTTGGAAAAATGTATTTTTTTTTGGAAAAATGTACTTTTTTGAAAAAGGTACTTTTTTGGAAAAACGAACTTTTTTTTGGAAAAAGCTCCTTTTTTTGTAAAAAGGTACTTTCTTTCGAAAAAGGTACTTTATTCGGAAAAGGTACTTTTTTTGGAAAAAGGTACTTTTTTTTGGAAAAAGGTACTTTTTTTGGAAAAAGGTACTTTTTTGGAAAAAGGTACTTTTTTTGTCCCCTTTTTGCCCCTCCCGATAAGAATTTCCCAAAATGCCGTCTCAACGGACGTGTACACCGGTCGAGGAACCTACATACCAAATTTCAACTTCATAGCTCCAGCAGTTTGAGCAGGCCGTCAAGGGGGAGACTTTTCCCCTTTTTACCCGTCCCTGTAAAAATTTCAAAAAAATCCCGTGTTGGTGGATGTCTACGATAGTGGAGGAACCTTTATACCAAATTTCAACTTCCTACCTCCAGCGGTTTGGGCAGGCCGTCAGGGAGGCTCTTTTCCCCTTTTTAACCCCCATTTTTACAACGTCCCTGTCCAAAATTCTTGAAAGTACTTTCTAGAAAAGTTAGCCCCTACTCCAAGGAACACATATCTAAAATTTCAGCTTTCTAGCCAAAGGGGTTTTGGCAGGCCGTCAAGGGGGAGACTTTCCCCCTTTTTGCCCGTTCCGGTAGGAATTTCCAAAAATCCCGTCTTAGCGGACGTCTACGCCGAAAGAGGAACCTACGTACCAAATTTCAACTTCCTAGCTTCAGCGGTTTGGGCTGGGCGATGTTGAGTCAGCCAGTCAGTCACGTTATTGTTTTATATATAGAGATAGAGATTTTATTAATCCATTTTCCGAATAAAATTTTATATAATTTAGTATGATGGCAAATAAAAAAAGATATGCTAGCGAATAAATTTTTTTTCACGGGGTCTCTCAGGTAATATGTGACTATATATAATTATATATTAAACACATAGGAAATATTACTGACGTGGGACCATATATAATCATATCTAAAATTATATTGGTAATCTTGCACCATATATGGAATCATATATAATCATATCTTATAGCATTTAATCTAATATATAGTCATATATAAAAATATCTCACATCATACAACCATAAATTTTTATAAGAGGGCATATATTACTACATCTCAAAATATATGGCTTATATGCCACCATATGTGATCATATATTATGTTATATATGATCATTTATAATTATATATGACAACAGATCTGTCATATCTCATTATGTATAGCATATATAGTTGATATCTAATTTTATAAAAGAAAATATTTAATAATATATGGTTATATAAAGTACCACATAAGAAACATGTAATTATATATGGCTATTCATGACAACATATATACTCACATATTATAAGATAAAACAAGATATTACTATATACGACTATATATAAATTTTTTTTATCGGGTAGTCACGCTTACGCGCTCGCTTACGAATTTGAATAATAAGTTTTTACACTTATGCTTACAAAAAGTTGAATTGTAAGTGGTTATCCGAGTGCTTACTTGATTCTTAAAAATAAGGAGTTACATACATACTATTAGCTTAAGGAAATATATTCAGAAAAATTTAAGTTCTTTCTAGTGTGTAATTTTAGGACTCGTCATAAAAATTTAAACAGAAAACATATTTATATATAATAAATAAAAATATAAAAAATTTAGTGTAAAAAGTACTTATTTAAACTATTACGAGTAAGTCATTATTTTATATTTAAAAGCAACGAACCCTAGTAAAAAAGCTTTTAATAAAATGTTGTGTAATTTGATACAATTATATCTAATCAGGTGTGGTTAATGTGATATCATATATTATTGTATATAATTGAATCAACATAAATAAATTTATACAACTTAGATCTAATAACATTGGGTCAATTTCCCTATTAAATTGTATATAAGTATATATAAATTGTTAGACCATATATAACCATATAAAATTTTATATAATTTGATAGGGAAAATGACCCAATGTTATTAGATCTAAGTTGTATAATTTTGTTTAAATTGATGAAATTACATACAATTTTATATGATATCACATAAACCACACTTGATTAGATATGATTGTATCAAATTATATACCATTATATTATATCCATTTTTAATAGGGAATATAATAGGCCGTTATTAGGAAGTTATTATTTTATATTTCTAAATAATGCAAAAGGTAATGATGTTTCATTTTTGGTAATGCAGATAGTAATGAAGTTCCATTACCAATATTTTGTTGGGTAAATGTCGGATACATTTATATTTTATTTATATAAAATTGAACCAATTACGATCAAACCTGACACCATTACATATAAACCGATAAAATTGTATCAAGTCAAAAATCGGATGCAATTTCATCTGATCAACACATAATTTAATCAGGTCAGATCTAAACTGATACAATTAGATAAAAATTGATAAACAATAGATAAAAATATATCGGGCCATTCTTCGGATAAAACTGTATATTTATACAGATATAACTTAATCACATATATGACTATATGTAATTTTTTTTATTCGGGTTGTGTAACGGCTCGCGAGGACCCTACCTTTTAGGGAGACATTGCTACCTGTAAAACCGGCCGTGCTCAGTGAAAGTGGGGGTGTTCGTTCTCCTTAAAGGTAGGCCGAGCACACTACTATAATATATTAGAGTAGGTAGCGAATAAAATTATTCAATGTCAACCATAAAAAAAAAAAAGAAACCACCAAAATTTTTAGATGAAAAATAAATATTAAAATCAAATGAACACAAAAAAAATAAGAAAACAAACAAAATAAAAAAATTTACGTGTGACTATATAATGTGAAGGGGAAAGGTGAAATTTACCCCTTTGGTATCTGTTACCCTCCCAACCATGCTAACCACTTCAAAATTCATGTTAGCCCACAATTAATATCCTAACTGTGATAGCCTAAATTTTTCGTGGAATAAGTAGGAAAATTAAAATTTCATTATTAAATAAAATAACTAAATTTATTTATTAAAATCATACTGGAACAAGGTAACAAAAGTTTTAAAATTTAAGAAAATCATTTAAAGGTATTGATTAAAAATTACATAAGTGATTGGTTATCGTTAAAGTTTGCTGTTCGATTTTATTCGAAACCGAAACCGCGGTTATTCAAGCCTTAAAACCGAAAATAAGTACTTTACCACTTAAAATAATTAATTGAATTGCATCGCAGTGTACAATTAGAATCCGAAAAGACTCATAACAGCCCTAAGACCTTATGAAATCGTAGCTACATGACGGTGTATTTCTTCACCGATGAAGCCTCTTTCCACTTTTATGATTCACAAAAGACTCGGAATTATGAGCATTATTGGAAAATTTTGAATTTTCTGAGCCATTATGTGTCATTTATGATTAATTTTTGAGACATTTATGAGCAATGAAAACATATTTAAAAATTTTTAATACACCCAAATTTTAAGCACCCCGAAATTGATCATATTTTAGAGTCTTTTACGAGTCATAATTTCTGAGCTCTCAGAAAAACGTTAACTGGGATATTATTGAATTTCGAAAATGGCTCAGCTCCTACTTTGCAAAATTTCTTATTTAATTGTAATTATATAGTCTTATAATTTAAAAAAAAAAAAATTCAAAAAAATGTAAAGTGGTTTAAGAGATGTTGAGTTTTATACATTCAGTTTAGATTTCCACCGCGTATTTTTCAAAAAGTCATATTTCGTAGTCAGTTATGTTATGTTGTTTTAACCTAATTGCTAAAATTTAAATTTAAACTCTTGAAAATACAGCTTTAGATGCATACAGAAGAAACATGTAATTTATAACGAGCTTCCGCGACTTTTTTTTTCTTCTCCCACAAAGGTTTCGAAACGGCGTTATTGCTTTTATTCGAGTGCGAAATTCAATCGAATTTTAATAAATATTTTGAACGAGTTAAAATACGTATTTAATTTTTATACATATTTAATGATTTTCAAACAATTCTATTAATGTCACATGAAAACCAAAAAAACCCGAAACCGTGGTTTCTACAATTTTTAAAAACCGAAACCGCGGTTTTAAAATTTTTCGGTTTTTAGCAAATTCTAGTTATCGTATATAAATTCCGAATTATAGTTCCTATCAATTTCTATAGCAATAATTCTATAAAATAACTAAACAATATTGTTGAGTGTATGATAAACGTGGTTATTCAAATTAATTTATGTTAACAGAAATTGCTAATATAAAACAAACAAAAAAAAACTTTTTAGTTAAGTGTTTGTAACCGTCGCATAGGACAATCGTAATTAATATTACAATTAATTACTAAATAATTTTTTAGAGTTGATTTATAGGAAGAAGAAGAAGAAAACCTTTTTATTGAAAAATTTAACAGACACAAGGGAATCACCAGACTGCCGTAGTTTCGTCTCACCCAAAGACTCGTCAGTGGTTAGTTTATGTGTCACATGATCAAAGTACTAAAACTTTATTAACAACGCTATCATAGAATATTTAAAATCGGAGAAAGTAACGGTTCAAATTATGTATTTAGAGAAAAAAATTTATTTTATAATATAATATGTTTGAAAGAAAAGCATGAAAAAATTAAAAAAATCTAAAATTTTCGTTTAAAAATTTACGTTTAAAATTTACCTTAAATATTTACGTTAAATATATACTATATA
This sequence comes from Leucophora obtusa, assembly GCA_949987735.1. Lineage (NCBI taxonomy): Eukaryota > Metazoa > Arthropoda > Insecta > Diptera > Anthomyiidae > Leucophora > Leucophora obtusa. The sequence goes on along the minus strand of OX465295.1, from coordinate 268,404,722 downwards.
TATTTTTCAACAATCATCTTAATTTTTCCATTAAAAATACTTTCGGTTTGAGTAAGAAAGTTATCATTTTCTTATTGCGGACAACTGAAGAGCAGTGTGATGCCTACGAAACAATTGTATTGTCTATCATGAAAATGATCAACCCTTTTTGAAACAACAAATAAAATCTAATATGACAATATCATATTAGAATTCGGACTTGAGGTAGAAGAATATTCTAACTAAATATATGAATATATATATTTTTATTATTTATTTTTTTTTTTTTGTTAATTTGTTTGGTATACGAGTGAGAAGTTACGTTGAATATTATTTTTCACTTACCAACTTAACTCCGTAGACTGCAGGCCTGTTGTCAGGAATCGTTGGTACTCTCTTCTCAAATGATTATGTGGAAAATATATTGGGTGTAAGGTATAAAATTTAGAGATCAAACAGAGACAAAATTAAATAAGTACTTTAAATTTTGAAAGTTAAAAAAAATTTGTGCTGAAACCAAATAAAAAAACAAAAGATTCGGAAAGAAATTTAAAATTATTAAACAAAATTTAGAAGCTCGAAGAAAATTTTAACATAAAATTATCTATATGTTATGATGATGTGAATGCAATTAAAACTCAAGTAAAAATAAAGTTAAAATTTAAATTTGTCTAGTAGCGTTGTCGTTGTTGCCCGAATGAAACTATTTGTGATCATGAATGAATAATCTTAAATTAAGGAACTTTATCTCTGTTATCTCCGGCTAGAAATACAATCATTTCTACGACAATTTGACTATTTGCTATTTCAAGAGTTATCTGTGTTTATTTGCGGATCACGTTGTTTTGATACTCGTTCTTATGGTCCTGAAATCTTTAATTCTTGAAGATACTGATAACGACTCGATGTTGTAGGAAAAATTCACAGAGTAATTAGTTTTCAAAAAAACGCATATGCAATTGAAATTTGTGCACCTTAAATTAAAGTTTCCAAACTACCCACTTTTGGGAGAAACATGAGACGCATAACAATTACTTGTCGACCTCTGTGTCCTACAAAATTTAAATAGGGCATAAATTTATCTTTCAGTATTTAATGGAAGATGACCTGTCCTACTTACCTCCCAAAAATATTTCGCAGGAATATGGTAGATTAAATTAATGGCGTTTGTAATTAAGATAAACTACAGCAATCAATCGCCTTATTTCAATATGGTTTTAGAGAACAATATATCAAATTCGTCGCACAACTGAACAAAATTTCAAGGTGTTCCAAATATCAATACAATTTATTTTTATTAAATATTCTGAACAAAGTTTCCAAAGAAAGTTTGTTTTTCCAAAAACCAAATAAAATTTTCCAAAGTAATTCCAGAGTGTGAAAACTATGTACGACCTCACAGTAGTTAAAATGATACGATATATCAAAGTATATGGTACTATATATGTTAGCATATATTATCATATCTGGAACTGTAATAAATATGTTGTTCTTAAGGTACCATATATGACCATATATTGTTGAAATGGCACCATATGTTTTAAATGTCACCACATATGGTAATACAGTGCACTCGCGATAATATGAACATCCTAATATATGAACATCCCAAAATATGAACGCTTTTTCTCTACCACTGAATACTCTAAAATATGAACTTTGTGCAAACGCTTTAAAATATGAACAACATCTTTTGAAAAATGTGTGCGAATTTCAACCGCATAGCATTGTAATTTAGGGAATACCCGAGTAATTTGAATTTATTACATATTTAAAATGTCTTTGGCTGTCAATTAAAAATGCTTATAAAGCCAACAATTACATTAAAAAAGCTTTATGAACGAGTATGTATGTAATTCTGTATTTCACTATAGGTTGAATCTACAGCTTTGAACTTTAAAGAATGAAAGGAGGATTCTATTGAATATAACGATCATGAAATAGAATAAGAAATGTCCGATGAATATGATTGTGTGGAGGAACCAAAAAAGACTTTTAAAGTCAGGGAAGCTGTCGACATCTTTAATAATAAATTGCAGTGGGCTGAAAGTAAAAAGGTTGAACAACGTGCCTTAAATGTTTTGAGGGAGTTACGGAAGAGGGCAATTTTAAGAGTACTTGAGCAAAAGAAACAGCAAAAGAGGATAATCGATTTCTTCGCTAATGAGGTTATAACTTTTTCTCGAAATTGAGGCAGAAAATGAATTTATATGTGCATTATATTTTTGGTTTACATTCATTCTTGTTAATTTGTTTGTTCGTACATATGAATGAAAAAAGTTCCTTTTTTATTATCGCGAGTTCACTGTATATTGTTTAAATGATACCATATTTCAATATATATTGCACTGTATATAGTAGCATATATTATTATATCTGGAACTGTATTAAAAATGTTGTTCATGAGGTCCCATATATGAGCATATATTGTTGAAATACCACCATATATGATAATATATGATTTAAATGGCACCATATATGGTAATATATTGCTTAAATAACACCATATATAAATATATATGGCACTATATTTAGTAGCATATATTATCATATCTGCAACTGTATAAAAGATTTTGTTCATGAGGTCCATATAAGACCATATATTGTTTAAATGCCACCATATATGATAACACTATGCGACAGTCAAAATCGGGATGGGATGAAACCAATGGGAAATGTTATATCGGTCAAAAACAAGTTATACGTGTCCCGGCGTTCCGCTGGGTCAAGTCTAGGAATCGAGATACATCGATTTGAAGTTAGTAACTATCATATAGGGGAAATTGTCACCTTTGGTGACCTTTTTTTGACATAACTCGAGAACCACTAGTCCGATTTTGCTCAAACAATTTTAAAAAAAATTACAATTCCTTTAATCTGTTCATATAACGTTTTTCTATATACTCAACAGTTTTGCCGGTAAAAATAAATGTATGAAGAAAAAAAATATTTTTTGCCTAAAATATTAAATTTTTTTATTTTTTAAATTCATAAAAAATCCAAAACGGAAAAAAAGGCAAGTCGTATTACTTTCACGCAAAGTCACATAACCTTTAAAGAAAATGAGACATAGATCATGAAAATCGATGGACGCGTTTCGCTTAATTCACAATTAAGTGAAGGTATCTCATTTTGACAAGAATATTGATTTTATGTTTCAATGAGTTTGGATAATATTTATTATATATTATTTATTATTAACACGTAAAATTAAAAATTATTACAGGTAATTATTAGGTTATTACATAGATACATAGGTTATAAAAATCGATGAACGCAAAACTTATTTTCGTTTGTTTGCGCCCTTTACTTTCTTGCGTGGTGGTTCGCCCACTTGTTCAGAGTCTGTATCGGATAAGGATCTGTCTTCATCTGGAAAAAATCAATTGTTTTTAATCAGGCAGTTAACTTCATTTTTGTGACTTACCCTCGGAGGAAACTCCCATTGTATATTCTTCTTCTTCATCTTCATTGTCGGGATCGTACGTCTTTTGCGACCGCCAACAAATTTCAGCCAGCAGCGAATCGAGCCTTTTGCCTTTATATCGCGTTTCCATTGGCAGGGGTGAAAACCCCTTTTTAATTACCTGTTCAAACTTATGTAGTATTGAAACATACTCTCCAAAAAGTTAAACATTTTTTCTAAAAGAGAAAAAACCTTAGAAAAGGAATGGAACTTATATATTCTGATATTTAAACTGCAGGTAACAAAGCACCGGTGGAAGAAACCGACGCAGTAAATTTTCCAACTGAATTTGTAAATTTACTTGAATTGCCGCTATCTTTAATAGTATAAAATGCTTTCCAACCCTGCTTTACGTTATTTATTTTCATTCAAAATACAAATGAAGAAAACTACTTACGGGTCTATCTACCTAAGTTCGCACTTTACCAAATTATCTTGACATACACACGTATGTTGCAATTTATAATGGATTCATTACTAACAATCCACTTTCATGAGAAAAAGTGATCAAATATTTATTAATTTTAAACCCATTGTTGTGTCAGAATTATTTATTTGTGGTGGCTGGGTGAAGGCTTTTATTATAAAAACTGTACTTTCTAACAGATGAGACTCAATTTATGAGATGAGATGGGACTCAATTTATTCATTAATACATAAAAGTAAATGGTCCGTGCCAGACGCAATCGTCCAAGCAGTCCTCAAATACTTTTAATATATTTTTTTATTATTTTATGATGATGGGGCATAAACAGACAGCTGAACGTCCTATTTGCCCACATATCCTTTTGGTTTATAGAACATTATTTAATTATTCTCTATTATGATTTATAAATTTCCTTGTAATTTGTTCCCTTCTATTCGGTTTTTTTAAAATGATTGAATTTTCAGTTTCAAAAAAAATGTTGATGTTTATTGTTCGAATTCAAAGTATAAAATGACAATTTTCAGATTGTGTTTCATATTTATATTGAAATTTAAGGTACAATTCAAATATTTAAAAAAATTAAATAAACCCAATAAACAATAATTAACAAAACAAGAGTCGAATATTATCAATATTTGAAATAAATGAAATATAAAAATAATGCTACAGTCTTGGCAATTTAATTAAAACAAACAAAATGAACCAATTAAGTAATCACAAAAGAATAAATGACAGTGAAAATAAACAATAATAATTTTATGTAACATTGTTAATGATAAAAATATAAAGTTGTGCAAAATAATATAAATTGCTAATTACTCCCGTTACAACTTTAAATAAAAGAGCGAATTTAAAAAAAATTGTGGGGGGGGGGGCGCATTTATCTAAGGATAAATTTAAGAAAACTAAAATGTCAATCAAATATCCTTGAACACTTCCTGACACGATTATAATCAAATGAAGGTTAATTTTATGTAGATTAATAATTTTTAAAGAAATAGTATAACTCACGGTCTGAATTTAAAATCTTTGTTAAAAACTGCCAAAAAATTAGGTATCGAACAGAAATTTTAAAACAGCGAATTTTCAAAAACGGTCCTTTGCTAGATTCGGAATCAGCGTATAGATTGTTAGAAAATATGCATTTTAAGAGGAGGTTCACCAAAGACTTAAAATTTGTTGATTAGTGTATTTTGTATACCCGTTTTGCTATTTATTGACAAATAGTAAAAAAAATTAAACTAAATGAACCCATAAGAAGATCTTCCTTGTGCGTTACAACACAAACACATTTTAAAATCTGGAATGGTGTATATTGTGATTGCTTTTCTATCTATGTATGAAGTAATAACTTCTTCTGAAACAAAAAACGTTAAACATATTGAAGGAATTCACAGTTTAAGAACTAATGTACAATCGTTGTAAAATAGCACGATTTTTGAAGTTTAAAACATAAAGAATTGTCAAACTTACGATAAATTTTTACGACAAAGTCTTCTTAAAATAGTACGAACTGTGAGTTTCATCATTATTTTAAAAATTTTTCAAATTCGATTGAATTTATTTATATGAAATATTTAAGTCCAATCCAGGTCCAGTCTCTGGATGATGTGCCAGTGAAAAGCGACAGTTCTACCAATTTTGATTCTTAACTTCGTTTATTAAAATTTGTTTAAAAGCAAAGTAAAAGTAGTGCCAATGAACAAATTTCAATAAATAATTCATAAATTTTGAATAGTTTTCGTGAAATTCAAAAACAAAGTTTGACAGAACTGCCGTTGTTCACTGGCACTTTCTCTATCTGGTTTGGGGCTTAGGCTTTATTCCTATAAGTATTACGAAATCATGTACAAAATTTTATATTGGCTATTTTAAGGCCTAAACCAGATCGAACACATTCTGTCGATAAATTATTTTTATTTTCTTTATTTCTCACTGTCGAGAAATTTCAAATTTTTTCTAAACAAACAGGAGCTGCTTTCAAACAATGTTCAATAACAAATTTATGAAAATAGTATTTTGGTGAAATCAAGAAGCAAATTTGACATAACTGTTGAAGTTTATTGGCACTGCGCTTAAGCAGACAGTAAAAGGCCAGTTAACAATGATACACAGAGAGAATTTTTCTGGAGAAGTTTTAATGAAATTTTGCAGTAAACTAATGAAGTTTTCTTCACAAAGTAAATGAAAAATTTCTTATGCCGTTTTCTTTTCTGAAAAAAGTGTTGCCTTTTTTCTGCCCTTTTTTTAAAAAATGTATTTTTGTGCATAGAAATAATAAGTAAATATAGGCATATTAGGTATAAAATTAAAGGTATTTTAAAGACCTATTTAACTATGCTTCAAAAATGTCCAACAATATTCAACTTATTTAACAAAACACCAAAATATAGAAAAATGTGACATTTTGTTAAATTGCACGAAAATTAGGGAATAATTAGACATATTTTATACACGGTTAGATTGATATCTGAAATACCTTTAATTTGATACCAAATTTGTCTATGTTTACCTTTTATTACTATACACAAAAAGGCATTTTGTAAAAAAAGGGCAGAAAAAAGGCAACATTTTTTTCAGAAGAGAAAACGCCATTAAATTTGATGAAAAAGCTTCATATATGTTATGAATCTAGTTGTAATTACACTTTTTCATTGAGTGTATGAAACTTTTAATAAATAAAATGAAATTTTTCCCAACATTTTATGAAAAATTTCATTAATTTAATGAAGTTTCAATGGACGCTTTCCAGTGAAACTTCATTGGTTTTATGTAAAAATGCATTAATATCATGCAGATAATTCTCTCAGTGTAGTTTAGTCAAACTTTGTTCTTGAATTTCGCGAAAATATTTTTATTTTATTTTTTATTTCAATATTTTTTAGAATTTCTTATAGAATTTTGTTTGTAGGCAGCTTTTGTTTCTAATCTCTCGAAAGGGAGAAATTAAGAAAATGAAAAACCTGCCCAGGAAAATTTTCTGTTCCAAAGAATCGGTTGTACAATAGCTACCCAGGAAAATTTTCTGTTCCAAAGAATCGGTTGTACAATAGCTACTTTTCATTCACAACCCCTTCTACTGTCGATTCTAACACCGATTCTTTTTGTTTGAAATTGTCCCAGAAGCAACCCCTTCTATAGCTCCAAAGAGGAACCGGTTGCTCTGGAATCAGTTCTGGAACTAGTTCTGGAACTGATTCTACGTCACCCACACCTTCCATATAGGATCCCAGGAACTGGTTCCGGAACCAGTTCCATGGAATCGGTTGCAGTGGAACCAGTTGTAGAATGGGTGTGGTTGGCTACCGATTGTAAAAAATTTTCCTGGGTACTTTTCATTCACAACCCCTTCTACTGTCGATTCTAACACCGATTCTTTTTGTTTGAAATTGTCCCAAAAGCAACCCCTTCTATGGCTCCAAAGTAGAACCGGTTGCTCTAGAATCAGTTCTGGAACTAGTTCTGGAATTGATTCTACGTCACCCACACCTTCCATATAGGATCCAAGGAACTGGTTCCAGAACCAGTTCCATGGAATCGGTTGCAGTGGAACCAGTTGTAGAATGGGTGTGGTTGGCTACCGATTGTAAAAATTTTTCCTGGGTGCTTTATCGACAAGCTGCCGTACTGCGATAAAACACTGCAAGTACATATCTGTTTTGGGCTTAACTTTTTAAATTTTAATCATCATTTTTAAAATGTCCCGTAAAAACAAATTAATGTAAATATTGTTAATTTTATTTTCAAATAAATTACACAACCCAAAAACACTATTTGCACTTTTATTTTCTTGCCAATATGTTAAACTTCCGCTGGAGTTGCATTATTTGGTTCCTTTTTTTCGTCTACGTGCGGGTCGAATTTAGATGAAAATGTTAAAGGGCTGAAATAAAATAACATATTTAATAGTATTCCTTTAAATATAGTTTATATTATAAAACAACCCTCTATTATTTTATTTTTTAAATACAATTTTAACTGCTAAATGTTAATGTCCATTATACCTCCGTTTTCGTTTACGTTCCTTTGCTGACTAACAGAAACAAAAGAAAACATGCTCATCATATTATTTTATTTACTAGAACTTTCTAAACAAACGCATATTATTTTTATTTGCATTGGTAAGCGTCATCAGTGATGACTCATCACATACATTAAAATACACTTACTAGAAATTTTCTAATTTGTATTGGTCGGCAAACTCACCAATACACACTTCACCATCAAGCGCCATCAATCACTATACACTACACTGATAGAATTTTGTGCATAGTATTAGTGAATTTGTTCATTAATCCAATGATTTTTTTCATTGCAAAGTTCCCCAAATCAATGGAACGTATTCATTAAATGAAAACTAATTGAAAAAAATATATTTTTTTTGCGTTCCTTTTTTATTAATTGTTTATTTTTATTTTATTAATTTTTATTTGTACATATATTTCTTTTTTGTTTTTATAACGTTTTTGACATCTCCCTGAGCTCGACTTGAACCCGCAATCACCAGAATGTAAACATTACCGCGTTACCGATTCATCTAAATAGCCAAAATAAAATGATGTAATGCTACAAGAAACAGAAATATTTGCTATAAAATAGTAGACGGCTTTCTGCAGTGTAGATTTTTATTCGCATTAAGAAATTCAAAAAACAACTAAAAACTTAAAATTGTTTGTGTTGTTTTAGCCTACTAATATCAAGGAAAATTTTTGCCGATATTAGCAGTGTAAATTGTCATTTTCGATTAACTAAAATTTAGCTGAAATTTTATAAATTTAACAGATTTTTCTTGCGGTTTGTACTTTTCTAATGTTTAGCAAATGTTCCGCTGAGTTCAGCTGTTTTTCAGCAAAATTTTTTAAAGACTTTTATATGTATTAGTGTATGAACAATTGAAAAAAAATTCTCGAATGAACTAGTGAACTAAAGAACCCACTAGCTCAAAAATAAACTTGATTGAAATGAACTGTGAACTATAATGCCCAGTTCTAGTCATTTTTATTCCGATTGTTTGTACAATATGTTTCATTTTGTATGGAAATTTCCGGGTATGCTGACATTTTTACACACAATTTCTAAACCGATTTCGACAATTTTTAACACCAAACTTGTTATAACAAACAATTTGAATAAAAATAAGCGACTGATAGTGCGTCTTTGTTACGTGAACGTGATTGAAATTTCAAAAGGACATAAAATTAAAATCCGAGCTAGATTTGCAAAACCCTTTGAGGATTTTGTTTTAGAAACAAACTCACCGCGATGATTATTTTGCAAGGACTTCTAAAACCCCAGAATCCAATTTTTTGTAAGAAGCTTATTGTGACAAAGCCGAAGCTTATTGTGACAAATCCGAATTTATATATGTATTTAATTTACAGTAACTTCCAGAATAAATTTTTTGTTTCTCCTAAAGTACGCTTTTTCATGGACAGTTAATAATTATAATATTAAAAAAATTATAAAAGCCAACATTATAATGCTTAATTTATGGTGGCAACAAAATTGTAAAATGTCAAAATTATGCCAAATTATTACCCTATTAGATAAAAACATTTGTAAATAGTTTTCAATCGCACTTTACTATTTTCGAGTATGTAGTGAATTTTAGTTGCTGATTTCAGCAAAACTTATTGTTAAATATTTTCAGCAAAACTTAGACATTTTAAGATACTAAGGTGTCTTTTGTACGATACTAACCTTAGTAAAAAATGTATTTATTGCGATAACTTTTGCAATTGGAGACTTTTTTGCTAGAAATTTTGCAAGAACAGTCTTAGAGGTGACCCATAATATGGACTTTGAGGACACCTTGGAAAGCTATGCTGCCATATAAAATTTTTGAATTCGCGATTTTAACGTATAGGCCGAATATAGTTTCTCTGTTGAAATATTTTCCTTTTAATTGCTTCTTTACAAAGTCATAGCATTTATTAAAGCCGATTTTGCGTTCATCGATTCAATCGGCTAAAACCGTAAAAATCCATATAAAACGCGAACAATGATTTTATTCATCAAATTTTAGGCCTAAATATGAATACAGGTCCTGTGCCTACATTTCACCACAAAAAATTTATGTTGATTCACACAGAGAATAATTCGGTTGGAAAGGTATCACGATAACCTTGATTTCATTGAAACATCACAAATTTATTTATGATTATATAATTTAGATAGTTTTAATAAATATATAGTTTTACCAACAAATATTTAATGACCATATCTATTGGAATTATTTTTTATAATTTAAATCGGGCATCACAACCAAATTAAAAAAAAATACATTTTAAAAAATGTTTTGGTAGTGAAAATGTTATTAAATAAAGAAAATATGAATTTTAGTCGATTTATCGCATACACCAACCAAAAATCAGTAAATCCAACCGAACTGCAATACTAACTTTCTTATTATATTTTATTTGGTATTTAGTAGTTATATTTTGAATAAAACTTGCATTCACAACCAAATGTTAGTAGTAAATATCAAAAGAGAATAAAAAAAATAAAAAAGAAATGCCAAAAAAATACAAAATAATAATAAGAAATTTAGAAGAATTAAAAAATAAATAAAAAAAATCTGCATTTGGTCTTGGAATATTTATTAGGGGTAAATATAACCAAACACAGATTTTCATTAATTGACATGAATCTTTAATTACATTTAGATTTCACTGGCAATTCTACAGAATGTAACAAAAATTAAGAGGCATTTGCATTAAAAATTAAGGAACTACATATTTCTATGGAAACATCATCAAACTCTTTGGTATTTTCAATCGAGAAATTCCATGCAAGTCATAAGACATTTATCAAAAAAAAATAGGTATAATTTTTCTGATTGCAAAATCTTTTAGATGCTGAGGTTTCCGAAGAAAAGTTATCTTAGAATCCATGGTTTACCTATATAAAGAAATCACAACATTCTGGCGTTTTCCAATAGTAAAATTTCCTAGGCTGTTTTCAAGCAAATAATAAAATATGTGTATCTTCTTTCTATGAATAAAGAACATAAGAATTAACGCGTTTTAAGAAAATTCAGAAACAGGTTTTTAGACCTTTAAAAGGTCCATTAAATATATGAAATTTTTAAAGTTAAAAGTAATGTGAATCTGATATTTTATATAAAAAATATTTGACTTATAGAGAGAAAAGAGGGCTTTTAAAGTCATATTTTCCCCCAGATTCCGAAAACTTTTTCGTATAGGAAAACCACTAGATTGTGGCGGCTTTTTCCTACAGAACAATTCTCAGACCTTTAGAACTATTTTCTATGGAAACGGTATATACATAGAAAAATCCTAAGACCTTTAGAAAAGTATACAATGGAAATACCCTCAGATTCTGAGGACTTCTTCTATAGATAAACCCTAAGTTTCTAAAAATTTTTTTCCAATGGGAACACTCATAAATTCTGAGGACAGTTCATATGGAGATACTCAAAGATTCTCAGAAAAGTTTTTATAGAAAACTCTGAGGACATTTTTCTATTGAAAAATCCTCAGATTCTCAGAGTTTACATAAATCTTGTTGGTTCTGCGGGCATTTTATATAGGAACACTCTCAGGTTCTGAGGACTTCTCCCTGAAGAAAATTCCTGAGCAGAAATGTTCAGAATCTGAGGGTGTCAAACTAGTAATATGCCCTTATCAGAATTTCCCAGATTATGAAACCTTTCTCCTAGAGAAATATGCCTAAGATTCAAAATTTTTTTGTGAAAAAACCTTAGATTCACATTATGTTTAGCTATAATACCCTCGGATTACTTTTTTTTCCTGTATAAAAATCCTCAGATTCTGAGATTTTCCCTATAGGAATCCCTAAGATTCCGAGCACCTTTTCAAATAGATTCTAAGGACGATTTACATAGAAAACAGGTTCTGAAGAGTTTTTTTTTATAGAAAAACACTCAGATCCTGGGAAAGTTTTCCTCTAAAAACACTCAGATTCTGAGAATCTGTCTTATGAAAAACCGTCAGATTTTGAGGACACTTTGCTTTAAAAAAAACCTTTAGATTCTGAGGACATTTTCTAATAAAAAATTCACAAACTCTCAGACTTTACTTATTGAGAAACTTTCAGATTCTTTAGACTTTTTAAAGCAAAACCCTCCGATTCTGAGAACATTTTGTTACAGAAAACCTTCATATTTTAGGGACTTTTTCCTAAAGAAAACTCCGCATGAAAAGTCCTCAGAATCTGGGGGTTTTTTTATGTCCTTAAGATCCCTAAGGTTTTAAAGAATTTTTCGCAGATAAAACTTTAAGCTGCTGAATATCTTTTTCTATATAAAAGTCTTCCATTATACATTAACGTCTTTGATAGTTGCTCATTATCAACAGTAGCCCTCGGCTGACAGTCAGGCATGTGATGAATATCGAAAACGAAAACGATCTGATTTTCAATGGTAAATATTTTACGATCTGTACAATACCAATTATTTTTTATTTCCTAATTTAGATGTCCGGCGTCAAAAAAAATTATGAATAATAATTTGAAGCCAATTTGATTTTCGCGAAACTAATTATTCTAGATTGAAAAACTGTTCGTTTTCGATTTTCATCACACCCCTGAGTGTGTAGGACCCGAAATCCTGCTGCCCTCCAATTCAAAGTTTTTTTTTATCATTTAAATTTAATCATATCGTATTTACTTACATCCAATTTGATCGGGACAAAATTCGGATATAAGTGTATCATTTGATATAATTTTGAATCCTTTTAAATACAATTATATCCGATATGATACAATTTAATATAACCATTTTTCGGATGAAATTATATCCAGTTACATATTGCAAATATATCCATATACAGATATAACTTAATCACATATATGACTATATGTAACTATTTTTACTCGGGTTGTTTAAATGATACAATATATCAAAGTATATGGTACTATATATGATAGCATATATTATCATATCTGGAACTGTATTAAAAATGTTGCCCAAGTAAAAAAAATATATGGAGCCATATAAAGTTATATTTAATTATATATAATCTTTTATGTAATTAGATATAATTATATCCGAAAAATGAGAACGTCTTATTGCATCATATTGTATCGAATTGTATACAATTGTATACAATTTGGTACAATTTGATACAATTTTATGCAATTTGATACAATTGTATCCGAATTTTGTCCTCATCCAATTACATAAAACTATATCTTTTTGTATAAAATTATATAAAATGTTATAAAAGTGGACATAGTTTGATACAATTATACCTAAATATTGACCCTATATTTTTACATTAATATATATGACCATATCAAACAATATACAAAATTATATTTTTAAATAAAAAAAGATATACAATATCTGGAGATCAGACCTGAGGGATTTCAATTACAATTACTTGTAATTTGTAATTGAAATTACAAGTAAAAAGTGTTTTTTGTTAAAATTTTGTAGAAAAATCTGACTGGGATAGGTTGCATAGGCATGGATGCGTATAAAAAGAATACGTCATGTTGGGCTTACCCCTAACTTGTGCTTTTTGTCATTATTTATTTTCCCAAAAAATGTAATTGACATTTTTCAAATTACAAATTACTTGTAATTGTTCTTTTAATTTGTAATTGTAATTGAGTTTTTTTCAATTACAATTACATGTAATTGTGTAAATGCATGTGTAATTAATTACAAAATGTAATGATTAACCCCCAGGTCTACTGGATATCCTATAATTTCGATAAATCTTCCATTACTTTTATCCAGATTTACCATGGCAGTGCATGAAACATGAACAAATTTTTATTTGTTTTTAGTAATTTTAAAATAAGGTTAACAACACTGAAATTTTTAACTTAATAGGATTGTGATATACAACCAAGATACAAGAGATCAGTCAAGTGTGCGTTATAGTATAGAGAATTCCATATTAAAGCTTCAGTATTGTTAATTTTATGGGCGCGTTAGCCATTTTGACTCACGCTCCTAAACAAAAACAAATTACTCACGCACGAGCATTTCGTGTCTTACTCACGCAGACATGAGTATATTAAAAACTTACTCACAATCAGAAAATTCTCACGCAAAACAGTAAAAATTTCTAAAAACATATGATGCAAAAAATAAACTCACACACGAATCATGCACGGGTTATACATTCTTACTCACGCTCACGTACGAATTATATATTCTCACGCTCGAATTACTTTGGTATAGTAATTATTACTCATGATCACTTGTGAATAACTTCACTCACGATGGTGTCATGCGCCAATCGCTAGTAATTACTAAATCTTAAACTAGTTCAAAATCATTTTTAATATGGAACCACATTTAATACAATACGGTTTTAAAAGGACCTTATATATTTTTATATAAAATCACTTTGAAAAAATTGCTAATGTGGGATGATATATAATTATAGATGATTTTATAAAGAACGTTATATCGTTATATATAAAAGAAAGCATAAAATATTGTAGATATGAAACCATACTAAGTTGTATATGGGTTCATATCCGTCAATATATAATCATATATAACACCTATTATATAATATTTCTTAAATGGCTCCATATATAGTTTTATATTATTATGTGTAGTGTCATACTAAATTATATATAAAAGTATATGTAGTTATATCTTTTATATGTTACTTTATGTACTTATATATAGCACATACACTTATATGTAGGCCAGTATGTAATAATATAAAATCACATATGTCTCAATATTAAAACCTTTGAGGAAAAAATATTTAATAAATGACTATATAAAAGTATATATGCTTCAATTTAAAAGCATATGTGGCCATATGTAACTATAAGTTACTATATGTAATTACATAAAATAATAATTGATTATATCAAAACTTTTTTACTCGGGTGTTCATAAGGTACCATATATGACCATATATTGTTGAAATGGCACCATATATCATAATGTATGGTTTAAATGTCACCACATATGGTGATATATTGTTTAAATGATACCATATATCAATATATATTGCACTATATATAGTATCATAATTATTATATCTGGAACTGTATTAAAAATTTTGTTCATGAGGTCATAGTTTGGGCACATTTTTGGCTATGTCTCCGAACTATGCGCAACATACATATATACATATATTGCACTATATATAGTAGCATATATTATTATATCTGGAACTGTATTACAAATTTTGATCATGAGGTACCATATATGGCCATATGTTGTTTAAATGGCACCATATATAAGAATATATGGTTTAAATGGCACCATATATGCTAATATATTTCTTAAATAACACCATATATAAATATACGTGGCACTATATTTAGTAGCATATATTATCATATCTGCAACTGTATTAAAGATTTTGTTCATGAGGTACCATATATGACCATACATTGTTTAAATGCCACCATATATGATAATATATAGTTTGACTGGCACCATATATAGTTATATATTGTTTAAATGATACCATATGTAATTATATATTCCTAAAATGCCGCCATATATATTAAGATATAGCTCTATATACAACTATATATGCAATAAGATCAGCCATGCTATGTAATATATAATCATATATACCATATCTAATATTATAAAAGCCGATATCTAATTAGATGAAATTATATATGGCATAGTATAAGGAAACATTTTGGAAAAAGACGTCATATGTAATTATATATGGATATACATAACGACATGTCTAATTCTATATTGTAATATATGCCACATATGATTATATATAATTTTTTTTACTCGGGCATTGAAAACCGGATCGTTTTCGATATGCATCACATGCCAGACTATCAGCCAAGGGCTACTGTTGATAATGAGTAAAAACGTTAATGAGTTAAAAACGTTAATGTATAAAGACTATGCTTTAAAGACTAGATAATTTTTTATCAAATATGGAAATTTTCTTTGGACTTAGAAATTTTTTTTAAATATGTCATCCTTTTTTTATTTTAAATAAAATGCACTTGTTTTTTGTTGGAAGCTCATAGTTCCCGATTTATGGAGCTAGAGATTATCTACAACAATAATAAATAGCTTATTTCTCCACTCAAAACATATCGGACCAGAACAAAATATATATTTCGTTGGAAAGGTACTTGAAATCCCTTACAAATTGTATGCAACTAGATTTATTAACCCATTACAAGCCGGGTCATGATTTAAAATGTTAACTTCTTTAAATTGGAATTTTTTTAAATTGAAAAGAAAAAACTTTTAAAAGTAAAAAAAAAAACCCGAATAAAAACGTTTGTATATAATAATGTATAATTTTATATACCCATATATGTTTTTGAACACCAGTGTATATAACCGGACATAATTATATGTATCCATATATAATTTTTTTATCTCAAAATATTGTAATATGGTGTCATATTTAGTTGCTTCTTATTACATATCGATCAGTATATAATTTTATATTGCATTTATAATTAGATACGGATAATCCAATTTTATATTACGTTATATATCGTCGACCGGCCTGCAAAATGTCACATGTGTTTCTTAATAGATTTTCAGGAAAGAGAAAAAACTGTTACAAAATCCACTTTTAAGATATTTTTTTACATCATATGCCTTCATGATGATTTTACTAAATGAGGTCGTGCATCATTAAGGCATATGATGTCAATAAAATATCTTAAAATTAGATTTTGTAACAGTTTTTTACAAAAGAAATTATTTTATTTGCAGCATAAGGAATTTTCACTATAGTCTATTTTTCGTGCACAATTTTAAAAAGATAGCAATATATGTGACAGCGCATAGAGAAAGGGACCTAAGGGTAAAAAAATCAATTTTTTTTTTTTTTTTTGATGTGGACAACATCTGAGCATCGAATGAGACCGATCCCTTGCCCCAAAAGTGTTCCCTCCCAGAGATATGCGCATTTTATGAAAGTGAAGTCGACGATTCTAAGCGCAAATAGAAAGGGATAGAAGGGAATTCGTCCACCATTTCATCCTAAAACAAACAGTAAGAATGTTATCAGTTTTAAATTATTTTCGCGAATAACATAATAAGGTTATGTGAAAAAATGTTCATACTAACAGAGTGATATTCACGATTTAAAAGAATTATAAATGAGTATTTATTATAATTCACAATTAATGATTTCAGAAAATAAAGCTGGATTTGAAAAACCGCGAGCAAAATTGATATCAAACTCATGGAAACAGCGCGCTAGGTAGAAAACAGTAAAAACCAACTACACAAAACAAGAGGTAGGGACGACCTACCCGCGTTTTCAAGGTTGACCAACACGTTCCTGACGTCATGAGATGTGTCGCTTTCAAATGAGACCAATACCAACACGCTCAGTGATGGTGCACCAAAGATACACGTATTTAAATCTTTAAAATGGCTCTCCTGAACAAAACCGGTTAGGTCCCTTTATATTTTGTGCGTCACATATTGTAACATTTATTTTTTGTATTTCTGCAATCACTGTTGTAAGGATAAGTGAATTCTTAAATCATTTTGACGGAACTAATTATTTTTCTTAAGCTCTTGAATTTCGTTAAAATTTAAAACTTCCTTTTGTAAAACAACCCTAGTAAAAATTATTTATATATATTCATATATGATTCTTATACAATCATTTATGATTTTATACAATTATAACTTGTCGAGTATTGTGAAACATATATTTGTATATGATTATATCAAAAGATATTTAATTATATAAAACTATATTAAGCAGATCCACCATTTTTCGGATCAAATAATATATTTTTTATATAATTATATTAACCCATCCATGATTTGATCCGGAAAATGGTGGATCTGGTTAATATAATTTTATATAATTAAATATCTTTTGATATAATCATATAAAAATATATGTTTCACAATACTCGACGAGTTATAATTGTATAAAATCATAAATGATTATTTAAAAATCATATCTGATTATATAAAAACCATTTTTACTAGGGACCTAAGTCGAAATGAGTTACAAAATCTCAAACAATCGATTCAAAGTTTTTTTTATTAAATTCTCTTTAGACGAAAGGATTTATTCTATGGTAATTTAATCAGAGGCTGTTAAAAATAAAATTTGCAATGGAAAGAAATTGTTAGAAATTTTATACAAACAAATACAAAAGTTTAATAGCTTTCATGAAGTTTTAGGTCTGACGAACTCTTAGGTAGTTATTTCTGTAAACGTATAGCATTTCAGTGAAATTTTTAGTGCATATAGTGCATATACAACAATATTTGATTTTCTATATGTTTGTACCATTTCAGCTATAATTTTATAGCACTATATAAAGTGTGATCACATTATATCGCGCCATTATTCGGATACATTCATATCTGATATTATCAAATTATAACTGAATTGATGCAAACTTATGAAATTATATGGGTCCATTTCTCGGATAAAATTGTATAAAGACTCATGTTAAATTACATATGACTGTATAAAGCCCCATATCAATTTTTTTCATCGGGAAGCTCAGAAAATATAAATTTAGTGAAAAAATAGAGTAAAACATACCAAAAATTGTTTTTGATGAAATGAGTTTCGAACTTGTGTCTGAGATTAACTAATATATTGTAATTAGGGTTTGGGGTTCGGGAATTCCCGGGCGGGAATTCCCGGGAAATCCCGGGAAAAGTTTGTCGGGAATTCCCGGGAAAATAATATATATTTCCCGGGAAAACGGGAAATTTTAAAAATATTAAATTTTTTAAATTGTTTTTGTTTGGAATAGGAGTTTTTAATTTTAGTCATAAAAAACATTTTAAATACCAAAACAAAAATGTCATTGTTAAAATCTTTTAAAAGGGAATACATTTTTTTGACACACAAATAAAATCTTTGCCAAGTAATTAGGAGCATTTCAACTAATAAAGATTTATCGCATAACTTATTCAAAATTAAAGTAGTAAAACCTAAGAACTTGGTAAAATGTTTAAAAGAAATATGAAAAAAAAGCTTTGTTTCTTACAAATAATCGCCTTCACTATCTAAATTTTTCAAATGTATAATTTAGGTAAAGTCGACTTTAGTTAAAATATTGGGTGGCAGTATACCTTGACTTGGTTTATTTTTGGAGCATTCTGATTGGTTAATTTATTTTCAACCAATCAAAATATTTGAAAATATAAATATTTTTGTAAGGTCTTCATACACAAAATGAACAAAACCGTTTGATTAAAAATAACGTCGACTTTAAATTTAAAATACTCCTTCACTAATGGTTAACGGTGGTATCTAAATTTGATTATCCGACATCTAAATTTGGTTTACAAAAAAAAAAAAAAAATTGATGGTCATGCAACTTCTCTTGAAGAAAACAACAACAAGAATAACGTTTCAGCTAAAATTAGCAAAGTACCCGAAGAAAAAAGTGTAAGCTGAATAGGCATTAAAGATTTTATGGTAGGGCAAACATTTCCTGAAATGGTATCCAAATTAGCCGCAGTCAATCCGCACCATAACTAGATCTTCGTTTATTCGAGAAAGTTTTTATAATAAAAACCTTGCATTGCAAAACAATGAAACCGATGTAAAGAACATTATATTAAATTACTACAATCATGTAAAAGATATCATGATAAAAGAAATATCGAGCAATATTTCTAACAATAGGATATTTACTATAATCTTAGATGAATGGACAATAATATCACAAAAGAGATATTTGAACATATGTATAAACGGAAATAATTCATTTTATAACCTGGTAGTAGGTACTTTCTGCTGGAATCATGCAATTCATTTGGCAGTGCTGCGAGTAATTTATGTGAAATCAAATGTTTAACATTCTGATATTTTTACTTTGAATTCTCACTACACAGACTGCATTTGTACTGAAATAGTGTTTTTTTTTTTAACAAAAATTATTTATATAGGTGATTTTCATTAACAATTTTGTTCAAAAATATTTCCCGGGATTCCCGGGAATCCCGGGAATCAAATTTTTTCATTCCCGTTTCCCGGGAAATAAAAAACTCCGGGAAATCCCAAACCCTAATTGTAATATATAAAATAAAATCAAAATTATTTTTCGTATCTATTTATATATAAAATTTTTAACGGTTTTATCAATTATATATTCCTATTTAAACAATTTACAATAAAGCCAATACTGATATATGATTTAATATGATTACATATGAGAAAATTTCTAAAAAATTTCTAATATATTATCATATAAAAACATATAAAGTCGCATACAATATTTTATATTATCATATATTTTAATTTTAAAAAATATATCGTTGGCCTGTCAAGTCCAATTTTTATCCAAATTGAGTTTTTGATGTAGTATGCTAGTGTAACTCAAAACACATAATTTACAAAAAACAAAATGCTAATTTCTCGAAATTTTCTTATGTATAACTATATAAAATCACATACCGAAAAATGTGTTAATGTTGATGATACACATAACTATATATAATCAGATATGGTTGATTGCATAAATTGAGGTTTAATATACAATAAGATATAACCCAATACATAATCACATATAAACCCAAATCGAATAAATTTTTTTTTAGTGAATTCATTTATAACCAAAAGCCTAATGGCCTAAACGATTACATAGTATGTTATGAGTAGGTTCTAAATAACTTAAAACTAATATAATTTAAAACAAATTTAATAAACAGCCTTATATAAATACTGCTCCTAACCTAATGCACGAATACGTAATACTAAAATTCTTTATAACAGTTAACCACAGCAAATGAGCAGTAGGCAGCCTCAACATTAAATATGCTCTACAAAAAGGTTCCTCAAAATTTCTTAGTCCCAATGAAAAATTATGTGCACTGTATGGCAGTACCGTGCTCCAGAGTCTGTATATTCTTGCAACAAACGAACGTTGCATGAAAATAGTATGTATTAATGGACAGTTAACAATAGCCAATAGCCGTTAGAACTGAATGTGAAAAATCAAAACAGTCCAGCAAGTGTTGAGGATTTCCAAATTTTACAGTTTTATAGTTTTTTCTAAGTCATTTTAGATATAATTTAATATAAACCTTTATCAAAAAAATTTATAAGTTGTTTTACATATAACTTTATATGATAAATTATCAAAAATATTTTCTAAGTCATTTTAGATAAAACTTTCTATAATCTAGATTCCAAAACATTTTCTAAGTCATTTTATATATAAATTTAGATAAATCTTAAATAATTTAAAAAATTTTCTGAGTCAATTTTTGATAAAAATTTATATTATTTTAAATCAGAAAAAATTTCGAAAGGAAGATATTTTTATGTCAGTTTTACAATTCAAACATATTTCAAAACCCAACATATTTTGGGTATAAATCTTGAAATCTAATTGTATTAAATATTATACAACTATATCAGATTGGATGTAATACGATTCAATTAGAAGTATCCAATTTTAGGATGCAATTGCATTAGAGTATATGCAATTGTATAATATTAGATTGAATTGTATCTAAAATAATGCAATCTGATATAATTTGATAGACCCATTTTGCGGATCAGATTAGATAAACACTTATATGATTACACTGTGAGACACATGGTAGGGGTCAGTGATCGGGAAGGGTTCAAACTACCGGGGAAAGTTATATCGGTAAAAAAGAAGTTATACGTGTCACGGTGTTTCGCTGGGTCACCTCTAGGAATCGAGATATATCGATTTGACCTTTGGTGGTCTTTTTTTGACATAACTCGAGAACCACTAGTCCGATTTTGCTCAAACAATTTTAGAAAAATGAAACCAACGGGAAATGTTATATCGGTCAAAAACAAGTTATACGTGTCCCGGCGTTTCGCTGGGTCACCCCTAGGAATCGAGATATATCTTTTTTTTTGACATAACTCGAGAAACACTAGTCCGATTTTGCTCAAACAATTTTAAAAAAATTAAAAATTACAATTCCTTTAATCTGTTCATATAACGTTTTTCTATATACTCAGCAGTTTTGCCGGTAAAAATAAATGTATGAAGAAAAAAATATTTTTTGCCTAAAATATTAAAAAAAAGTAATAAACAAAAGGTTATTGATTTTTATGGTAGCGGTAACAAACATTTATTTTTACCGGCAAAACTGTTGAGTATATAGAAAAACGTTATATGAACAGATTAAAGGAATTTTAATTTTTATTTTTTTTTAAATTGTTTGAGCAAAATCGAACTAGTGGTTCTCGAGTTATGTCAAAAAAAAGATATATCTCGATTCCTAGGGGTGACCCAGCGAAACGCCGGGACACGTATAACTTGTTTTTGACCGATATAACATTTCCCGTTGGTTTCATCCCATCCCGATTTTGACTGTCGCATAGTGTTATTTTATATTCTTATATATAAGATATATAAACTTTTTTACTCGGGATGTGTTGTGAGAACCAAAGTTGCTACGCTCGTTTTGGCCTCAATTATTATTTTATCTGTTCTAAATGTATCGCGCAGTTTATTTAAATAACCTGTCTTGTTTAAATAGTCGTTTGCCCGTTAATTGAAAATCTAAAACATTTTTATTTTCCAACCCTGTATTTATATCAACTGTTGATGTTGACTATGGTCTGGCAACATCGACATTTGTAAACAATTGAATGTTAATTTGTGTATGTAGCATGCGCGGTTCCAGCAATTAATATAAGGGGAAAAATCATACGCCACCGTAGATAAATACATTGAGTTGGACACTGAGGCGTATGATTTTTCCCCTTATATTAATTGCTGGAACCGCGCATGATATGTAGGAATGTGTTTCTATGCAAGTCGTAAAAAAGTATAAAAGGAGAACGAAAATAGAAGAAATGGCAGTCTTAGTTTTGCGGTGGCCAAACTAATACGCTGTAATATAATAAACCAGTGGGTTTACTTTAGAAATATTTTTAGTCCATGCGGTGGCCTGTGACTAATAATAACATTTTTTTAATTAATACCTGCGGTGGCAGGAGCAGATGTCGGTGGGCATAGTTGACTAAATACTTGTTATATCTCTAAATTCAACCTATGTTGCTAACCCGCAATAATAAACCAGTGGGTTTACTTTGGAAATATATATTAGTCCATGCGGTGGCCTGTGACTAACAACAACATTTATTTAGTTGATACCTGCGGTGGCAGGAGCAAATGCCGGTGGGCATAGTTGATTAAATATTTATAATATCTCCAAATTTAACCTGTTTTGTTGATATCGGGAAGCATGCCGGTGGCCATGTTTAGTTAATTGTATTCATAAAATTGTTGCGTCAATATGCCGGTGCATAAGTTGTTATTATTGTAATTATTTGTTCGTTTAATCGTCGTATAAACACTTAAGAGAACTTTTAAATAAAGATATACGGTTTATAACGTTATATGGAAAAGATATATTGAACTGGTGTTTTCTTTTATAACCGCTGCGAAAAATAAATTTTTGTGACGAACCCTGGACACGTCTGAGCTTACTCCAGCCTAGCGTGAAAACACGTCGTTAGAGTGTTAATCAGATGAAATTGTATCCGTTTTTTGGCCTGATACAATTTTATCGGTTTATATGTAATAGTGTAAGGTTTGATCGTAATTGATTCAATTTTATATAAATAAAATATAATTGTATCCGACATTTACCTTATACAATTGTATCAAAGTTTTAAACTGATATCAGGTCAAAATTGGGATATAACTATAGTTTTGTATACAAATATATCTATTTGGACCTAAACTGATACCATGTGATATAAACCAATAAAATTATATCAGGTCAAAAATCGGATACAATTTCATCTGATTAACACATAATTTAATCAGGTCAGATCTAAACTGATACAATTAGATAAAAACTTGATAAACAACTGATACAATTTTTCGGGCCATTTTTCGGATGAAATGGTACATGGATGACTCTAAGTTATATATTACCATATAAAGCTCCATATTATTTTTTTTTAATAGGGAACAACCATATATGGTGTGAGTTAAACAATATATTGTCATATATGGTGCCCTTTAAACAATATATGGTCATATATGGTAACTCAACTACAATATTAACTGTATTTCAGAAGCTAATAATTGTATTTCAGAAATTATTAATTGTATTTCAGAAATAATCAAATCTATTTCGGAACTTGTTGATTGTTTATCATAGTTAATAGAGAAAAATTTCTAAATTACATTTCATAATTTCTGAAATACAACTGATAATTTCTGAAATACAATTGTGAATTTCGGAAATACAATTAATAATTTCAGAAACACAATTGATAAAACTGAAATTCAATTGACTGGTTCTGAAATACAATTCATTAATCTAAAAAATAATTGATAAGTTCTGAAATACAATTGATAAAACTGATAAATCTTAATCCTCCAATGCACAAGGCCGCCTAAAGGCGGTCTTCAGATTTTAAACAGCTTTTGGGTAAATAACAATATTTTATTAAACAAGTTGTATTACATCCATAGTAAACTTAATTATCTACTTTTTTGCCTTCAAACTTTTTTTTGTATAAGGAACGGTTTACAAGCGAGAAGCATGTAAAGTGAAAATTTAGAAAATTTGAAAAAATTAACTTTTTAAAACAGAAAAAAATATTTGAAAAATTGCCAAAAATACATTAACGATCTGGTGTACATTACAACGAAAATTATGGAAAATAAATAAAAATGCGGGTTAGAATTTTTTCTAAAAACGTTATAAAAATAACTTGTTTATTTAATAAACAAAAACGGGGGTTGAAACGTACCTTACGCTCGGGTTGATACAAGAGTATTAAAAAATTGTTGGCTTAACAAAACAAGAGCTCTAAGGCTACGAGTAAATGCCAAAGAGCGCGAGATTGTTTCGTTAAGCCAACAATAGGTGCGTTCGATGAACTTTGCACGTAAACATCCCGCCCCCCTTGCACGGGTGCAACAAGAGGAGCTAAAGAGTGAGTGCGAGGTACGTTAAATTTAAAAACGGGTATATATTTATAATTCAAAAAATTAGAAGAAAAAAAAGAAAAAACAAATACAATTAATTAAAAAATTAAAAAAAAATTAAAAATTTAGGCAACTCCAATGGGTTGAAAAAAAAAGAGAAAAAAAACTATTTTATAAAAAAATTAAAAATGTTGTCCAGAGTGGACGTTTATAACTACGGTAGCCGGTTGGCTACCGCTTCCACCATAATTCAGCTGGGCTTTATTGCCACTACGGCTGCCACACTGGCACTGGTGCAGTTGTTGTTGATGTTGTTGTTGTTGTTTGCCTTTTTTATTGGTACGGTTTCTGGATGTTCGGGGGACATCCTGTGACGTTCTTGGGTGGCGGTGGAGAAGGGTGTGGTGCTTTTCCAGGCACTCGAGGCACGGTTCCCGACTGTTGCAGTTTCGCAACAAATGCGATGTCGCCAAACAGTTAAAACAATATTGAAGGCGTTTTACTGTTTGAATCCTTTGGTCCACCGACATGCGCTTAAAACGGAAACATTTTCGCAATGGATGGTCCATCTTACAGAGTTTGCAAGATGGACCGAGGTCCGTTTTTCCAGAGGAGTTTGTTTCGGGTTTTTCGGTACCCTCTTGTCGGTGGACCTCAAGGCGGCGGCTGGCTGACGACATTTCTAACCTGCGGGAGAGAAAAAGAAAAATAAATGGGTTAATTTTGTTCGGAGGTAAATCAGAAAATAATTCGAGAATATCAAATATTTTCTTCTGGGTTTTATGGGAAACAACACATTCTAAATGGGAATAAATATTTATCGATTTCTGTGGCCATTTATCTCTTGGTTGAGACAACCATTTTGGCCCATGCCACCATAAGGGGTTTTCAATCAAATCACGAGCAAGAGATCCACGACTTGCTAAATCGGCGGGGTTGTCCTTGGAAGCAACGTGAGACCAATTCTCAGTTCCAACCTTTCTGTCAATTACTGCTACTCTATTCGCTACAAAAGTTGGCAAATGGCACGGGGGTCTCTGAAGCCAAGTCAAAACAATGGTTGAATCTGTCCACAGGTAAATCTTTTCTTTAGGAAGATTTAATTGGCCACACAATGATTCAACCATGTTTGCCATTAACGCCGCTCCACAGAGCTCTAAACGGGGTAACGTCTCATATTTTACTGGAGCTACTTTTGTTTTGGATGCAAGCAAATGCGATTGTATCTCAAACGGGGAAGAGATGGTGCGAACGTAGAGTGTTGCAGCGTATGCTCTTTCGGAAGCATCACAAAATCCATGGATTTCATAATCATTATCGGGGTGATAATTAATCCATCGGGGTATTTCAATCTTCTCAATGTACGGGTAATCATCGAGAAAAGAGTGCCATTGAATCAACGTGGTAAAATTCAAGCACTCATCCCAATCTGTCTTGTCCTTCCATATTTGTTGCATGATCATTTTCGCAACTATAATTTTCGGGGATAGCCAACCGGCGGGATCAAATAATTTAGCAATTTCAGACAAGACTGCACGTTTGGTGACCACATTTCTACCCGGCTGCGAAACGAGTTCAAAATAGAAGCTGTCTTTTACAGCATTCCACCGCAAGCCTAGGGTTTTAGTAGAGCTCGCATCTGAAATTTTCAAGAAATCTGTTCCAAGCAGATTCTTTTCGGGTAAAGTTTCGAGAAGACGTATATGATTCGCGGTCCATTTTCGGAGAATAAAACCCGCCGACTCAAGAACTTTAATAAGTTCATTACGTCTTCTACAACCATCTTCTAACTCATGCGAGCCAGCTAGCACGTCATCAACACACATATGGTTTTTCAAAATTTCAGATGCAGCAGGACATTGAGCCTCACACTCACGCGCCAGTTGAAGTAGTGTCCGCATAGCGAGATAAGGGGCACAATTTACTCCAAACGTTACAGTTTTTAGCTCAAAGTCCTTTATATTCTCATTAGGATTACGACGGGAAAGAATCCTTTGAAATGTGGTTTGATTGGGGTGTATGAGTATCTGACGGTACATCTTTTCAATGTCCGCATTAAAAACATAACGATAAAATCGCCAACGGAGAATTAAGACCGTGAGGTCAGCCTGTAGGATAGGACCGGGGTAAAGAACATCGTTCAAACTCACGCCATTTGTCTATGAATTTGATGCGTTAAAAACCACTCGAAGCTTGGTAGTAACGCTATCGGGCTTTATAACGGCTTGATGGGGCATGTAATAGCTGGACGATTCATTAAAAGGGGGGTTTACCTCGCTACCATGTCCTAAAACCATATATTCGTTAATTACCTCATCATACTGCGACTTCAGTTCAGGGTTCCTCTGAAGCCTTGCCTCATTTCTAATAAATTGAGAAAGAGCTATATTACGAGAGTTTCCCAAAGACAAATTAGTAGGAAAATCGGGTTTAAAGGGTAAAGAAACTACATATCGACCATCTGAATTCCTATAAGTGGTAGAAAGTTTTTCACAATAGTCTTCGGTTTCAGTTATCCGGGAAACTGGGGGAACCTCTTCGAGTTCCCAAAAAAGAGAAATTTGCTTGTTCAGTTGAACGTGGTTGAAAAATGACGTAACCGAATTCAAGGGTTCGGGTTGACCTACTTTACCGGTTACAATCCAACCGAAGACTGTCTTCTGGGCAATAAGATTGCCCTTCGGGTGTTTTCTGACATCGGGCAATAATATATGGGGATAAATGTCTCCGCCGAGAAGCAGATCCATTCGAGAACAACTGATGTCAGCCATAGTTATATCGGGAAAACTATGATTAATTGTGTTAACAAGTGAACACGAGGGTAAACTACCAGTCAATTTGTCAACAACATATGCCTCCGTTTGAATTTTAAAACTGGGGTCAATTGGAGAACCAATTGAAAGTAAACATCTATCCGATGAAATGGCAGTAACGGTCTCATGAATGCCGGAAATTTCAGCCATTGGAGTCGAAATAGTAGGGATACAAAGTCTCTTTGCAACCGTTTCGAAATAAAAGTTGCTTGAGAACAGGGGTCTATTAATGCCCGGGCTGAACTCAAAATATCCTTTGTACCAACTTCACAAATCGCATTTCCTAAAAGCACGGTAGAACTCGGAGCACAATCTACCTGGGCAGTATAAGTCTGATAAGATCTTATGCCTGTAGACGTAGACGGTCCATCATCGGGATTTAATGAGACCTGAGCGGGATTATGTGGAGATACATTCGGGTTTCTAGTAGTATCAAAAGAGTTATGAGGGACATTTTGATTAGAAAAATTATCAGAACTCGATTTTACGGGCTGATTTCCTCTGTGAAGAAGCGAGTGATGCTTTTGCTTACACAAAAAGCAAACGTGAATGCTCTTACAAGCCTTAAATTCATGGGAGGTAGCAAGGCAATTGGTACAACACTTTAGTCTTTTTACTGTTGATAATCGCTGATCAACATTTTGTCCTAAAAATGTCCCACACAATCTAAGTGGATGTCGTTCTTGGCAAAGAGCACATCTACTCACGGTTTGGGTCGTGTTTTTCCTAGCCACAAAAGTATTTATTCTCCTCGAATCATTCAAAGATTTCTTCGGGTTAACGGGAATCGAATTCCGAGATTGACTTTGAGTGGGATTTAACTGCGAACGCCTTATATCGGTCACGGATTCAAGTGTCTGATACCGAGAGGATAAAAATTTATCCATTTCATCCCATTCGGGTAAATCGGGATTACGTTTCACAGATTCTTCCCAAAGACTTAAAGTGTGTTCCGGTAATTTAATAGAACAAACGTACACAAAAATAACATTGTATAACATTTCCGGGGTAACTTTCAATAAAGAAAGATTTGCAATTATATCATTTATGGTGCGTTGCAACCTTTTAATATTAGGGCCAGTTTCCCGCTCTATTGAAGGAATACTGAAAAGAATTCCCATTTGAGCATTTATGAGACTCTTTTTGTTCTCATATCTGTCCATTAAATTCTTCCAAGCAAGATCGAACCCCTTATTAGTCAAGGGGCACTTGCTTATGACACTATAAGCCTCGTCTTTTACCAAACTACGAAGATGAAGTAACTTTTCGACGGGGCTTATACGGGTATTAATGTACATAGCTGTGAACAAATCACGAAACGTAGGCCAACTTATATAAGTGCCATCAAATGAATCCATTTTACAAGGCGGAAGATTAATGGTAGAGGCGGGAAGCGGGTTTAACTCTCTGGCCTTTTCCGCCCTTAAACGCTCTAAGATTTCGGTAACAAAGGAAACACCGCGAGTATAGGTAGTGTACGAAGACATATACTTATGTTTTATTTCCTTAAGCATCTTTTTGTTCGGATCAGATTCAAGGTGTAAAGAATCGTAAGATGCCCGAATAGATTCCCATAAACGATTCAATTCTCTTTCATGGGCGCTTAGTGAACCGATTTTATGATCCGCAGGAGGGAGAGCGGTTATAAATGATTCAAAATCACTCAAACGGTCACAATTTTTCACTAATTCGGAAATATCAGACATATTCGTGGATATAAGTCACTCTTTTCTCGGAGAAAAATGGGTAAGAAATATAATGATCGAATTAAATCTTCAAAAAAAACGGATGAAAAATTTAAAAATCAGGGTAAATTTTCAAAATTATTTCCAAAAACGGGTAAAAATTTATGAAGATCGAATTAAATCTTCAAAAATAATGAAGAAATGGAAGAAAAATTCTCAAAATTGGGGTAAAATTTCACAAAAAAAAATAAAAAATGGGTAAAAATTTATGAATTTCAAATAAATTTAAAAACTTTCGATAAAAGTCGATAAAAAATCGGAAAAATTTATCAAACGCGCAAAAATGTATCAAAATATATAAAAATATTCAATAATACTTAAACAATTTTACACTGATAAGCGATTATTCGTTAAAAAATTTTAAAAACTCGGGTAAATTTTCGGTTTTTATTCTAAATCTCAACTTTAAATTAATTCAAAACAAATATTTTGCTCAGTGTAATATTATTTGATTGCAAAAAAAGGTTTAAAAAAGCTCAATTTACAATAGTGTTGCAATAAATCACTTCGGGTACTCGTCACGGGTAAATTAATTTTCTTCAAAAAAACGAAAAATACAAATAAACGAGAAATAATCGAATAATAATTCAAAATAATCGATTGTGTTTTTTGTTTCACTATGAATCTCGGGAAAAAATTCGATTTTCTAGCACTTTTCACAAAATAACACTTTTTATCCGATTATTCGTTCGATTCAAATGGTGCAACACTAATGTAATGTGTGTAAAAATATAAACAAAGTAAACTACCAACAAAAACAATACAAAAAAAGAACCACTTGTACTCACAACAAACGTATGAACAATTGGAGTATATTTTATTAAAATGTTTTATTCTTTTATTTTTTGAAACACACTAGTTATTTGATTTAAAATTAATTTATTTTCGCGAGTAAAATAAAAATAAAATTAATAACTTATTTTAAGTTTGTCCGTCCGTTTGTTTAATAGAAAAAAACAACGAGTAAAAATGTTATGATCACTATTCTCTTTAATTCCTTTTAGTTTGTATGCACTTGCGGGGGGTAAACACTTATCGTGTAATTAAAAAAAAGAGAATTAAACAAAACGGCTTTGAATTTTAAGAGTAAAACCAACGAAAATTAAGGTTTTTTTTTCTTATTGTTTTCTAAACAAAAGAAGCACACAAATAAATAAACAAATTGAAGGCGCTTTTTTATGAACTTGTTTTGTTGGTAGGATTTATTTTCTTTAACGCTGGTTCACTGTATATATATTTATATTCTTTTATATTGTTACACTTTATATTGAACACTTTATTTCAAATTACGTACCTTTATTTTAAGGGGGTTTTGTGGGGTAATTATTTGGGTTTATACTTATTGAATCCTCAGCAGCGAATCCAAAGACATACGGGTTATTTTTCTGAAAATAAAAATAATTTTCGGAGAAATTATTTTACGATTTCGGGTTCTAAATTATCCGGTTCGAAGGACCAATGTTTTTTCTCGTAAAATAATTTCCGAAAATTATGGAAAATAAATAAAAATGCGGGTTAGAATTTTTTCTAAAAACGTTATAAAAATAACTTGTTTATTTAATAAACAAAAACGGGGGTTGAAACGTACCTTACGCTCGGGTTGATACAAGAGTATTAAAAAATTGTTGGCTTAACAAAACAAGAGCTCTAAGGCTACGAGTAAATGCCAAAGAGCGCGAGATTGTTTCGTTAAGCCAACAATAGGTGCGTTCGATGCACTTTGCACGTAAACAAAAGTCTCTAATTGTAAAATCAGTTAAAAATTTTTCTCCATGACTCACAGTATAACGCCAGGATACGTTTTACAAATATATCTTTAACTCAAAAACTAGCCAACAGATTTACCTAAAATTAGACACAGATTATATACTTAGAGGTAGTAGTAAGCAGAACTAATTTCGTCAAAATTTATTGATTTTTTCTGCCAAATTCGCCAAATTTCGTATTTTTAAAAAGGCGAAAATCGCCATAACTTTTGAAATAATAACAATTGATCAACAATTTTCGGTACGTAATTTTATTTTATTGATAGTGTTATTTACAGCAAAAACCGAAATTATTTGACTACTGGGTTTCAAGATACGTCTTCAACCTTTGTTGTGCTATATCGCCTAAATAAAGCGATAAATTAAAATTTTAATATTTGTTCCATAGTAGATTTTCAACGCCAAATAAATGATTTAAATATTATTGTAATCAGAAGAAAGAGCATTAAAGGGTTAAAAACAATTGATACAATTGGAAATGGTGTAGAGCGTTAAAAAGATGTAAATAAAATTATTTTTTTAAAAAAATTAAATTTAATAAAAAAAATATAATTTTATAAAAACATTTATAGAAAATAAAATTATAATTTTATAAAAAGAAATTCATTTTATAAAAATAAAAATGCATAGCCGTGAACGGTATCGAACTCGAGACCTTCTGAGTTTAAACCTTATTTTAACAAAATATTGTAATTTTTATAAAATCAGTGATCTGCCAGTGTGTTATTTTTTGAACTGTTGTCAATATCTGTCAGGGATCTTATTTAATCCCAAATAAATGGAGATCTTACGTAGTACCCAAATATAATGCGGGATTTAATTTTATCTGTCATTTTTTTGGATAGTTTTAGATGTCAATCCCCAAATATATTGCTGTTTTTAATTCGATCTGCCATTTTAATACCGAAATAAATTGCTGGATCTAATTCGATCTGCAATTTATGGGATAAATTAAGATATTACCAAATTCCCAAATATATCACTGGATTTAATTCGATTTGCAATTTATCGGAAATGTTAAGAACTTACGCATCCCGAAATATATTACTGGATCTAAATTTATCTGTCATTATACCCTCCATCCCACTGTGCAGGAGGGTATATATCATTTTGTCATTCCGTTTGTAACTCATCGAAAAAAAATCTGGGCCATAAAAAAAATATATATTCTTGATCGTTATCAATAGCGAAACCGATATAGCCGTGACCGTCTGTCTGTCTGTTGAAATCACGCTCAAAATAGTTGTGCTAGGATGTTAATTTTTAGTAAAAATTTTTGTCCAATTTCTTAAGCAGTTTGGTATTGGAAATGGGTATATTTGGTACAGACGTTTAAAAGTTATGAATGAAAATGTAAAAGTACCTCTAGAAGTTTCCATATTAACATGAAAAAGTATATTAACTGTGTGTTGTTGTTGTTACTGAATAAGCAAAATATACATACATACACACCCAGACCTTGAAAGAGATAATTCTTTTTTTGAATTTATAAGCATAAAATTGGATTCATTTTATATATTACTGAATAATTCATAATGCCTTTAAATCAATGATTGGACATTGAATAAAGTGAGATAAGATTTGTTCCTATTTGTGTTGATTAAATTTTGATTCGATTGAATATGTTGGCTTTAGAGGCACCTCACCGATTGATTCTAAATTTTTACTACTGATATAACTTTCTTTTGGGGGCCCGGTTTAAAGTTTAAAAATAAACTTAACTATATTTTCTTCATTTATGATAGGGTTGGAACAATATGTACACCATTGGAAAGGTAATGAAAATAGCTTTAGGATAGCATTTTTTTGTTGACCCATTATGATTCGGCGTAGGAATTTTAATTTTTTTTTATTTTTTTAATGTTTTTATTCAATAGAAAACCTATATAAGAACAAAAATTGTGCTTATAAGTATGTTATCAAGACCAAAAGCTTTCATTTGATATATAGATCAAGTTTTTATCACTTCAAACACAGAAGATATTAGAGGTCAAAATAGTGAGATTTTTTTTCTTTCAAAGTATGGCTAACTTTTGACAAATGAAAAATCTCAATTCCGACAATACCCTACGGGAAATTTTAACAAACTGTCACCGAACTGGCCCCTTTATATGAAATAGACTGGTCACTTTTACATGGCGTTGTCATAGGAGGGGGAAATTGACCCCTTTTGACATGTCACAAGACAAATCCTAGGACAGGTTACTGAACTCTCATAAAAAACAAAGTTCAGGGACCTGTCCTGGGATTTGTCTTGTGACATGTCACAAGGGGTCAATTTCCCCCTCCTATGACAACGCCATGTAAAAGTGACCAGTCTATTTCATATAAAGGGGCCAGTTCGGTGACAGTTTGTTAAAATTTCCCGTAGGGTAGGTTTAAAATGTGTTTACTCCCAAAATATGTTCGATTCCCGATGAGTTAATTCACTATAATTGTTGGTTAGAGTCAAAGTTGTATCTTATGTACCATCTGCAAAAAAAAAACAGGTTTGACTTCTAATATCTTCGGTGTTTGAAGTGATAAAATTTGAATTACATCTCAAAAGTTTTTAATCTTGAGAATATATTAATAAGTAAAAAATTATGTGGTAGTATACGGTGGTTTTTATAAAAACGGTTTATTTTAAAAAATCTTAAAAATAAATCTCATTCGCCGGTAATGGGTAAGCAAACAAAAAAAAAATGTCGTCCATAAGATATTTTTACTATCTTTCCAATAGTATATATATATTGTTCCAATCCGACTATAAATGACTTAGATATATGTAGATAAGTCCATTTTCAAACTTTTCACAGAAATAAACTCCCTACAGAGGTCTTTCCGCGGATTATTTTTTTTTAACAGCTTGAAAAGTACTACATCGGTGTAAAAAAAATTCACTGAGATCAACTTATTGCAAAATTGAGAATTAAAATACGAATTAAGGAATTATATTTTTAAAGGTCTGCACACATCTATATGAATAATATAAGCAGTGTTGCCACTTTATATGTAGGGCATGGATGACAGCAATTATTAAATTGTTTAGTTTTTCACTTAGATTTCAATTCAAATGAATGAATTGCGAAAGTTATCAAATTTGTAAATAAAAAACGAATAAAAAGGTTAAAGTCGGGCATGCCGACTATACAATACCCTACACCAGTCTGGTTAAAGGCCAACTAATGTTTGGATCCGAAATTCGAATGGGTTAAAATGGGACTTGTGTCAAAATGTTCTATAATGTGAGTCAGCGAACCAAATTTCATTAAAATATCTTAATAGTTGCGACCTGCAGTTTGTAGCCAAGCCAATTTTTGGGCGGACCCTTATATGGGCACTAGGTCTAAACATGGACCGGTGTTAACCAAAATCAATAGGCTTCGTCTTTGGGCTGATATAGGTCGGTGTACCAAATTTCATCAAAATATCTTAATATTTGCGACCTGCAGCGTATAAACAATATAATTTTGAGGGGACCTTTATATGGGCACTAGTTCTAAACATGGACCGATGTTCACCAAAATTAGTAGACTTCGTCCTTGGGCCAACATAGGTCCGTGTACCAAATTTCATCAAAATATCTTACTATTTGCGACCTGCTGCGTATAAACAATATAATTTTGGGGGACCCATATATGGGCACTAGGTCTAAACATGGACCGCTGTTAAATAAAATCAATAGGCTTCGTCCTTGGGCTGATATAGGTCGGTGTACCAAAGTTCATCAAAATATCTCAATATTTTCTACCTGCAGCGTATAAACAATATAATTTTGAGGGGACCCTTATATGGGCATTAGGTCTAAACATGGACCCGTGTTAACCAAAATCAATCGGCTTCTTCCTTGGGCTGACAGAGGTCGGTGTACCAAATTTCATCAAAATATCTTAATATTTGCGACCTGCAGCGTATAAACAATATAATTTTGGTAGGGCACTAGGTCTAAACATGGACCGATGTTCACCAAAATCAATAAGCTTCGTCCTTGGGCCAACATAGGTCTGTGTACCAAATTTCATCAAAATATCTTAATATTTGCGACCTGCAGCGTATAAACAATATAATTTTGGGAGGACCCTTATATGGGCACTTGGTCTAAACATGTACCGATTTTAACCAAAATCAATAGGCTTCGTCCTTGGGCCGACATAAGTCGGTGTACCAAGTTTCATCAAAATATCTTAATATTTGTGACCTGTAGAGTATGCAGAAGAATGCATGGACAGCAGACCACCCAATTTTAAAAAAGTATTTTTTTGTTTGCTCTACCGGCAGTTTCCGATAGATTGGACATAAAAAATAATACGTATACAAAAATGGGATCTCTCGGGCTCATACAGGCCAGTCAGTTTGAATTTTTGACCCTAAAAATTAACTAAAAACACTTCAAAGATTTTTTGCGCTATAACTTCTAAATTTGACGTTTTTCGCAAAAATTCTATATACATAAGTGTTGTTATGCAGAATAAAAGGACAAACACTTTCTTCGTACTAATTTTTGGCCTAAGTGTTACTTATCGTGGTGTTTTAAGCGGTTAAAGTAAAAAATTGTGTTAAGAATTCATTTTAAACGGCCCTCATTAAAATTTGGACAGAGCCAGTGAGGATCGGTTTTAATTTTTTTGTAGAGCAAGATATGTTGTTTTTATAAACCAATTACATTTGGAACATATATCTGTTGTTCCACCAAAGAGATACCAAAATCGGTCTGAAGCACCGATTTATTATATGTTGCACACTAGACCGACTCACGAAAAAAAGTAAAAAAAAACAATGCCTCCTCAAAACAAACCTTGGTTTGTTATAAGATGACTCCCAAAATATTTAGGGTCTAGCCATGAGATCTCACGAGCTGGACCATTTTTAAAAAAGGTATTTTTTTTAGTTTTTGTAAGTAATTTGCATCTTAGCTGAAGACAACATACTCAATATGGGTGTCAATATGAAAGGTTTTTTATAAGCGCGTCCAGCGGCATATATAATATATTCCAGCATATCCTGGCATGTCCTATTTTCAAGGATATTCTATAAAAAACAAATTTTTGACTCTTTTCTACGGAGATATTTGTGACTGAAGTGCCAAACTTACATATCATAATCTATATACGATTTAAGTGAACACGTGTTTCAGATTTTTTTGAAATTCGCGATTTTACGCGTTTTAATAATTTTACGTTTTTCAATAAGGTGGAAACAATATTTTGAGCTACCCCAATTCAATAAAAAAAATTTTATGAAATCTTTTGTAGGTTTATTACACAGCACAACACTAAAAATAAATCGGGCATGCGACTTATCAATTCTGATAGATTTTAGT
Source organism: Leucophora obtusa (assembly GCA_949987735.1). Lineage (NCBI taxonomy): Eukaryota > Metazoa > Arthropoda > Insecta > Diptera > Anthomyiidae > Leucophora > Leucophora obtusa. The sequence continues at coordinate 268,368,383 of OX465295.1, read as the reverse complement.
ATGAATATCACGAATGTGAACACCAAATTTTAAAATTAGCTCTAGTTTTTGAAATATTCGCAAAATAAATTTTTAGCAAAAAGTCAGTTTTTTCGTTAAAATTTATTATTTATTCATATATCTGACTAAACCACGAATAATTATAAATATGGTTTAAAAGTATAGACTTTGGGCTTTTGCACACATACCAACTTATTTTGATTAGGTAAAGGATCTAGGATCATTAAGCAAAATCGCTTAATCCGATTTGCAAACTCTTAACACAAGACGTAAACTCAAATTCCACTAAATTCATTTTATCAAAAAAATCACAACTTTTGCATCAATTCGAAAATTCAATCTGAAACACAAATTTTATCGCCCTTACTATCTAAGTATTAAAAATGTATATTTTTGTTCATTTAAAATTTTGGATGGCAGTATGCTTTGATTTGGTTTATTTTTGGAGCATTCTGATTGGTTAATTTATTTTCAACCAATCAAAATGTTTGAAAATATAAATATATTTGTAGGGTTTTTATACACAAAATGAACAAAACCGTAAGTTTAGAAATAAATGACCTAATTTTGTAAATCACCTGCGTTCATCACATCACTTCACTCACCTAACGCGGGGAATAAAAAATGTTATTTTATAAATCACTACGTATTCGTGATTGATTCTTACGTTATCACTTGAATTGTCAAATACATACATTTAAGAGTTGCCATCTTTCTGCAATAATAGACAAATTTTAACCGTTTTTTGTTGCAATTCATATAATTTATTATTGGTATCCCTTAAAAATCTAAACAAAAAAGAAAAACGTGGAAAATATCTTAAAAAAATGTTAGAAAAAATTAATCAAAAATTCAATCAGCGATTAACAAACCAATTTAATGATGCAAAAAATTTCCATTTTCCAAAATTTTTTTTCCCGATTGTTTTTGGTTTTTTTTTGTAAACTACCCGAGTAAAAAAGTTTTGATATAATCATATATTATTTTATGTAATTGCATATAGTAACTTATAGTTACATATGGCCACATATGCTTTTAAATTCAAGCAGATATACTTTTATATAGTCATATGTTAGATATTTTTTCCTCAAAGGTTTTAATATGGAGACATATGTGATTTTATATTATTACATATTGGCCTACAAATATATATATGTGCTATATATAAGTACATAAAGTAACATATAAAAGATATAATTACATGTACGTTTATATATAATTTAGTATGACACTATACATAATAATATAAAACTATGTGGATCCATATAAGAAATCTTTTATTATTTGTGTTAGTTATGATTATATATTGACGAATATGAACCCATATATAACTTATAACGTTCTTTATAAAATCATCTATAATTATATATCATCCCACATAAGCAATTTTTTAAAAGTGATTTTATATAAAAATATATAAGGTCCATATAAAACCGTATTGTATTATATTTGGTTCCATGTTATCAATGATTTTGAACTAGTTTTAGATTTAGTAATTACTAGGGATTGGCGCGTGACACGAAATGTTCGTGAGTCACGTTATTCACACGTGATCGTGAGTAATAATTACTATACTTAAGTGATTCGTGCATGAGCGTGAGCAATAATAACCCGTGATTGATTCGTGTGTGAGTTTATTTTTTGCATCATATGTTTTTAGTAATTTTTACTGTTTTGCGTAAGAATTTTCTGATTGTAAGTTTAATAAGTAATTTAATATAATCATGTGTGCTGAGTAAAAAACGAAATGCTCGTGCGTGAGTAATGTTTTTTTTTGAGCATAAGTCAAAAATGGCTTACGCACCGCACCCATAACATTAACAACACTGAAGCTTTAATACGAAATTCTCTATACTATAACGTACACTTGACTGATTTCTTATATCTTGGTTGTATATCATAATCCTATTAACTTTAAAATTTCAGTGTTGTTAACTTTATTTTAAAATTACTAAATTAAAAGAAATTTTTTTTCATGTTTATTGCACTGTCATGATAAATCTGGATAAAAGTAATGGAAGATTTATCGAAATTATAAGATCTCCAGCAGGCCTGGGGTTAATCATTACATTTTGTAATTAATTACACATGCAATTACACAATTACATGTTATTGTAATTGAAAAAAAAAACTCATCTATAATTACGTATTCGGCCTTATTACGAGTGTCGTAGTCATAGTCGAAACTAAGTCGAATTTGCTGAAAATTCACTAAAAACGCAACTTTTGAACAATTTTTCAATTGGATTTACCATATATAGCACTCAGATTTAAAAAAGTCCAGCATCAGAGTTTCATTTCTTTATAATTTCCATTATATACAAAATCATTTTATATGGAGTCGAAAATTTCGACTACAAATTCGACACTCGTAATCAGGCCGATTATTTGTAATTGCAATTCAAAAAAAGAACAATTACAATTACAAGTAATTGAAAATTTTTTTATTTAAAAAAATTATTTTTGTATGTATATTGTTAGATATGGTCCTAAATATGATAAAAAGTATAAGGTTAATATTTAGATATAATTGTATCAAACTATGTCCACTTTTATAACATTTTATATAATTTTATACAAAAAGATATAATTTGATGTAATTGGATGAGGACAAAATTCGGATACAATTGTATCGAATTGCATAAAATTGTATCAAATTGTACCAAATTGTATACAATTGTATACAATTCGATACAATATGATATAATAAGACGTTCTCATTTTTCGGATATAATTATATCTAATTACATAAAAGATTATATATAATTAAATATAACTTCATATGGCTCCATATCAATTTTTTTTACTTGGGTAAGCATCAAACTTTGGTGCATGAAATTGGTATTATAGTCCCTATATTATGAATTTAAACCACACTTAAAAAGTTGTAAAATAATCGCGGAACGCGAAAAAAAGCTTTATGGTACAAAAAATTAATTAAAAGACTTAATCAGCGATTTACATTCTTCAAACATATATATTGATGGAAAAATTTTCCTTTTTCCAAATTTTTCGCAAATTTTTTTTCCCGTATTTTTTTCTTTTTTTTGACACTAGCTGCCGAAGTTTGTTTTATGAAATGGGTATTATAGTCCCTAGATTATAAATTTAGAAAAACCACACTTAAAAAATTGCGAAAAAAGACTTTATGGTACAAAAATTGTACTGAAAAATGTTATCAGCGATTTTCATTCTGCAAACAAATATACTGATGTAAGAATTTTCCTTTTTGCAAATTTTTTTCCGCGACTTTTTTTTCGCGATTTTTTTGCAATTATGCATCAAACTTTGTTATATGAAATGGGTATTATAGTCTTTAGATTACATATTTAACAAACCCGCATCTAAAAAACAGCGAAATTTTGGCGGAACGCGAAAAAACATTTTATGGTACAAAAATCGCATTGAAAAACCTTATCAGCGATTTTCATTCTGCAAACAAATATACTGATGTAAGAATTTTCCTTTTTCAAATTTTTTTCCGCGACTTTATTCGCGATTTTTTTTTTTGGAATTAGTCGCCGAACTTTGTTCTATGAATTGGGCATCAGAGTCCCTAAATTATAAATTTAAAAAAACCGCATTTAAAAAATTGCAGAATAATAGCGGAACGCTAAAAAAGACTTTATGGTAGAAAAAATTAATTAAAACACACAATCAGCGATTAACATTTTGCAAATGAATATAATGATTAAAAAATTTTACATTTTGTAAAAAAAATTTTTCGCAATTTTTTTTTTTTTGCAAACTAAGCACCAAAATTTCGTCTATTAAATCGGTATTATTGTCCCTAGACCATGAATTTAAAAAAACCATACTTAAAAATTTGCAAAGCCTTTATGGTACAAAAGATTAATTAAAAAACTTAATCAACGAAAAAACGGAAATTTTTCTACCAATATATTTGTTTACGGAATGCAATTCGCTGGTTAAGTTTTTTAATTCATTTTTTTTGTACCATAAAGCCATTTTTCGTGTTGCGAGATTATTTTGCAATTTTTTAAGTGGTTTTTTTTAATTCATAATCTTGGGACTATAATACCAGTTTCATACACCAAAGTTTGGTGCTTAGTATGCACAAAAAAAATCGGGAAAAAATTTTAACAAAATTGAAAATTTTTGTATCATTATATTTGTTTGCAGAATGTTAATCGCTGATTGTGTGTTATAATTAATTTTTTCTACCATAATGACTTTTTTCGCGTTCTGCTATTATTTCGCCAATTTTTTAAGGGCGGTTTTTTTAAATTTGTAATCTAGAGACTACAATACCCATTTCATATAACAAAGTTTGGCGGCTAGTTGCAAAAGAAAAAAAAATCGCGAAAAAAAATTGCAAATAGGAAAATTATTCCATCAACATATTTGTTTGCAGAATGTAAATCGCTGATTAAGTTTTTAAATTAATTTTTAGTGCCATAAAGCCTTTTTTCGCGTGCCGCCATTATTTTGGAATTTTTTAAGTGCGGTTTTTTTAAATTTATAATCTAGGGACTATAATACCCATTTCATACAACAAAGTTTGGTGGTGAGTTGCAAAAAGAATTCGCGAAAAAAATTGTCGAAAAAGAATAATTTTTGAAGTAATATATTCAGTTGCAAAATGTTAATCGCTGATTAGGTTTCTTACTTCATTTTCTGCACTGTACTTTTGCAATAAAATTTTTGAAAAATAAAGTCGTGTTATAATTGTTTTTATTCCACTGGATTATCTTATCCGTGTGTTTTTAAGCGTAATTTTCGTTAATTACTTTTTTTCTAAAGTTTTTGGTGATTTATTGCATTATTTTTTATTCAACACCTAAAAAATGCAAGTGATAATATTTGACAACTCAAGTGATCAAAATAACAGTCGGGTGATTTACGAAATTTGCTTTTTCATATTATTTTGTTTAAAAACTACGTAAGTCAGCACGGACGATCACCGCGTTCATCACAGGGATTTACAAAATACGAAATTTTAAAAAACTAGGTGAAGTGAAGTGTAGTGTTTTAAGAAATTAGGCTAAAAATCAATTAAATTTAAAATGCTCTTTTATAGTACTTTTTTGAACATACATATTTTAAAATCGTCTTTTTCATGAATTTGTAATTCAATTATCTAAAACTTTGATTAGAAAATATATGTGTTACATATTTCAATGGTTTTATCTGAGTTTTCAATTTAAGATTAATCACAGACTGCTTAATTTTTAGGTATTAAAAATATCAATCTTTTTCAGTTTTAGTTAATTTTTACTTAAAATTAAAACATAAGGTGCGAAATTTTTTTGATAAATTAAGTAACATGAGATGTTTACTAATGGTATAAATTAAAAAAATTTATATTCTTTTCATCGGATATTAATTATTAACGAAATTGAAAAAGTGAAATTTCAACTTCCCGATTTTGGTCTTTCGTGGAATAACAGATATATGTTCCAAATGTAATTGGTTTATAAAAACAACATATCTTGCTCTACAAAAAAATTAAAACCGATCCTCACTGGCTCTGTCCAAATTTTAATGAGGGCCGTTTAAAATGAATTCTGAACACAAATTTTTACTTTATCCGCTTAAAACACCACGATAAGTAACACTTAGGTCAAATATTAGTATAAAGAAAGTGTTTGTCCTTTTATTCTGCATAACAACACTTATACAGTATTTTTTCGAAAAACGTGAAATTTAGAAGTTATAGCGCAAAAAATCTTTGAAGTGTTTTTATTTCATTTTTAGGGTCAAAAGTTCAAACTGACTGGCCTGTATGCCACGGAGAAATCCAATTTTTACACATATATTAATTTTTTCACCGAATCTACCGGAAACTGCCAGTGGAGCAAACAAAAAAACATTTTTGGAAATCCCATACATTTCATGGTTGGTCTAATGGACAGACAGATAGACAGACGGGCGGACGGGCGGACATCGTTAAATCGAAATAAAAAAAAATTCTGAGCCGATCGGTATACTATAAGGTGGGTCTAGGACCAATATTTTTTGGCACAAACTTATAATACCCTGACCACATAGTGGTGTAGGGTATAAATATATTACGTATACATAAAAAAAGAATTTAATTCATAAACTAGCCAGTAGATAGTGGGTCTATGAATAAAACTTAGCAATTACTTCAAAGCATTGTTGGAAGCAGAAACGGTGCGATTATCGGTGAGGGTAAGTAACGCTATCATAGATTATTTCGGTTACAGTATTTTAAGGATAATTGTATTTCGATAGCGGTATTTTAAGGTTAACTGTATTGCAATTATTTCGATAATGGTATTTTAAGATAAGCGGTATTCAGTTATTTCGGTGCATTCCGCAAATTTTTTTTTTATGAAAAAACAAAGTAAAGTAAAATAAATTTATTAACTACCCAGTGTAGAAAATCATTACCAGATATGTGGTTATGTAACTACATACTTGGTAATGGTAACTAGTTACTTTTGTTATTACATTTCTTATTACCTTTATATGGCGATGTCGCGAAAAATAATGAGTTGTCGTTACACACCAGCATACCAAAAATCAAAAAATATATCGTTACCTATGTGCTTACCAGTATTGAAAAAAATAATGAGTCTAAAAATAGATTTTCAAAAAAATAATTTATATAAAAAAAAATATTTTTTATTGTATTTTTTTTTTTAATAAAATTTTCTGGTGCGGGAATCGAACCTGGGTCTACAGATTGCCAGTCAACAGTTCTACCATCTGAGCTATACCCAGCAAAATCTTTCATTACCAAATAAGTGGTTATATAATAGAAATTCATAGCTCCACACAACTTATTTTTTGGCGTCTAAACTCATTATTTTTGTTTGGCGTGGTCGTTTTTATAAGTAGTCACGCTTACCCGCTCGCTTACGAAAAAATGAGAAGTAAGTAGTTATGAGATTCTGAATAATAAGTGGTTACAAACATGCTTACAAAAAGTTAAATTATAAGTGGTTATCCGACTGCTTACTTGATTCTTAAAAATAAGGAGTTACACAAATACTATTAGCTTCAGGAAATACATTCAGAGAAATGAAAGTTTTTGCTAGTGTGTAATTTTAGTACTCGTCATAAAAATTTTAACACAAAACATATTTACATGTAATAAATATAAATGTATAAAATTTAACTTCGTAAAAAGTGCTTATTTAAAATATTGCGAGTAAGTCATTATTTTATATCTAAAAGCAGTGACTAAAATAGGCCTTTATTAGGAAGTCATTATTTTATATTACAAAATAATGCAAAAGGTAATGATATATCATTATTGGTAATGCAGACAGCAATGAGGTGTCATTACCAATATTTTGCTGGGTATCGACATGTAATATTTAATAGATAAAAATATAATTGACCTGCTGCACACAAGTAAGCTTACTCTCCAACATACAAAAAATCAAAAAATATGTGGTTACAAATATCCTTACCAGTGTTTAAAAAATATTGAGTCTAAAAATAGATTTCAAAAAATTTTCAAAAAAAATCTAGAAAATTATTTTCTATTTGAAATAATGATAAAAGTAAGTCATTATCAGTAATTCATTACTATATGTTTTAAAATAATGCAGAAGGTAAGTGGGTGTCATTACTGGTAGTCCCAAAAATAATGATATGTCATTACCGTTTCTACACTGGGATGCTTTGAAATTCTTTCGTTATACAAATACGCTATTAACGTACACAAAAAAATTGTTACCAAGTAATTAAGCAAATTTCAACTAATAAAGTTTTATCGAAGAATTTATTATATTGTGTATGCCACAAAAACATTATTTTAGTTGAAGTGCTCCCAATTGCTTGCCAAAGATTTTTTTGTGTGTATTTAAAAACGCAAATAAAATTTGATTTTTGAAAGACTCTAAAATAAGATTATTTTTTTCTAAAGTTAATTTTTTCTCAAAATTTTATGAAGATTCATATAAGACTCAAAAGTTCATCATAAATGCTGCATATTTAAGGAACTTTTCTTTGTAATAATATAACGCCTAGAACGATGGGACATTTGAAATGGCCAAATCACTTTTTTTAAGTTTACTGATGAGGTTATTACCTTTTTTCGGGGTTCAAATTGTAATAATATGTTAATTGAAGTCATTTATAATTTCATATTTTTTGGGTAATTTTGTCTACACTTTTGGGAATTTTGAATCTTGCTTGTGGCAGCACTGAAATTAAACAAGATTAAACTGAAATATTTACTTGTAGTGGTGGAAAAAATCATACACATTTGTTGCACAGTGGATTGACCGAATACAAAATGGGTAATAATTCGTACTTGTTTGTACTTAGTAGAATCTCCGAATAAAAACACCAGGATGGAGGGTATCTAAAGACTCGGCATAGCCGAAATTAATCTTTGGTTTGTATAAGTTCCTAGTCACCTGGGGACTTATACAAACCATCGAGCGGGGTTTAGCCCGCTTGTTTTTTGGATAAATTTAGATCTTACTTAATCCCCAAATATATTGCTGGATCTAATTCGATCTGCCACTTTTTCGGATCAAATTAGATCTAAGTTTATCCACAAATATATTGCTGGATCTAATTCGATCTGCCAAAATTGAGATCAATCTAATTTTGAGATCTAATTGGATCAGCTAGATATTACAGCAGATCTTAAACAATATCAAATTGGATATGGTTAGATATTACGCCAGATCAATTTTTTTTATTTATTTTATTTAGAACTTTTATATTTATTTAGAACTTTTATATTTCCATAAAATTTCATTAAAAATGAATAGAAAATTAAAAAAAAAATTAAATCGTTTCAAAAATTAATTTTTGAGTGTACAAAAATAGAATAAAATAAAAATTTTACAGTGAAAACTACAAAAATTATTGATTGTAAAAAAAGTTGAAAAAAATTTTTTTCCACCTCGTGGGATTCGAACCCGCAACCCTCTCATTTCTGTGCCAGCACGTTCCTATGCAACCCCCATACAAAATATTAACTTCTTATCACCCATGAAAAAGAACTTCTGACTAGCATATATTTATTGCAGCATTAGATGTTGTTTAAAACCCATTCCTGAGGGACTAATTATTTGTGATGTAATGAAAGAAGTGATTCATTTATAAGTCATTCCATTTATTTTTGCTGGGAAATAACTCAAAAATAGCAATACTGATTGCAACAATGTGAACATTCAGAACAAGAGAACACCTTTGACTGAGAATACAAGAGAATTTAGACCGATCGGTAAAGCGAGAAAAAAGCTGTGCACAAAAATGTAAGTGGTGTTAGTCGAATCGACTAATATTAGCGTTCTAGGGTTGAAAAGAATCATATATCTTAAAGAACTTATTCTAAATTATTTATTTCAGTCATTAAAACATTGACTTTGCCGTACTAACAATATTTTTTGTTTAAATTGTATCTAGCTCTTTTGGCGAATATCCCCCAAGTTTGGGGCAGTTACGCCGATTTGAGTTACTTTAAAAATCATTAAAAAAGTAATAGAAAATGTACAAATAATTAGAATAAAAATCATGGAAATTATAGCCAAGATATGTAGACCTTCAATTTGAAAGTAATTTTTGGAAAATAATTAGGGGTTAAGAATTGACAGTGCTTTGAAAAAAAGTGGCAAAGGATTCCCCCTCTACCCTACATTGCTGGCGCCATCTACCAGGTAATAACAGTAACATGAAAATGTTACATTTTAACAATAAATTTTGTAAAATTAAACAAATGTGTTCTTAAAAATTAGTTTTAAATAATTTTGAAAATTAACACTCAAAATTAGTTAAAGTACTGAGGACTTTTAGTATAGTGTTAAATGAAGATAACTAAAATCTTTGTTTAAATCAGTGTTTCAACTAAAAATTTGTTTTTCAAATCGATTTGAAACCGTTTTGAAAAATTTTTCTACTGACGTATTATTTTAAGTGTAAGATAAGAACAGCAAAAATGCAACTCTTAAATATACGAAATTTTAATAATATTTCAGTTAGATTAGATACGAACCGCGACCAATCTAGGTCTTTTGTGCTGCCTAGAGTTCCTTAGATATTCAGGCTACCAATAAAGCCAATAATCCCGTTATGAGAATTTTCCCAAACGTCCGTAGCAGTGTTGCCATTTCAGTGCTTTTCGGGTATTTTTTGGTGCTTTTTGCCTTCCCGTACCCGGTGATTTTTTACAAATACCCGTTTGTAAAAAGCGGTTATTTACAGTGCTTTTTCAGATTTCTGGCAGTGCTTTTAGTGCTTTTTGTACAGTTTATATTTTTGGTATTTGTTCTCCTTTTTTTAAATTTTTCTTGAATTTTCTGTCAAAGTTGAAAAAATACGAAATATACAAAAAATACATTTTTTCACAATGTTTGTAGTACAATTTTAAATAGCACTTCATTATATTTAAACTTCAAAATTTTGAAATATTAGTTTGGTGCTTTTTTACCCCTTTTCTGGTTATTTTTGAACCTTTTTTACACGATTTTATAAAGCTAAAATGTGTTTTTAAAATCTTGACTTAAATTTTTCAAAAAATTATTCTCGTGCTTTTTTACCCCATTTTTGGTAAATTTTTACCCTTTTTACCCGTTTTCACAATGCTCACGGTGCTTTCCTGCCTTCAAGAGTTGGCAACACTGGTCCGTAGATGGCACGAAACGGTCACCCAGAAGTCTGAGTCTCCTGTCACACAGTCTCGGACATTCGCAGAGAATATGTTGGTATAAACTGCATAACGGTTGGAAACAGTGCTCCAACGACTGACTTAAAATCCGTGGTCTTGTTCGAGAATCTGTTTAACTCCAACCGTAAACGGAACATTTTGTTTGTTGGGCAGTTTAATACGTATTGTTTAGTGTTATTTCTTAAATTTTTGTTAACCGGACACCCTAATGTGTATGTGAGTACTAGTTGTTGTGGTGTTTGTTGATGTTTATAAACCACATGGCAAGTGTGTGTTTGTGAGTTTGCTTAATGTAAACATATGTAAATTCAGAGCCAATTTCATTTATCCGGAAGTTTGATTGATGTACGCAATACCCGTATGCTAACGTATACCTAGGAATACGTTATAATCGTAATAAGTGGACATGTATATATGGACGAGTAAATTTCTACAACACTTAGAAAAGCACATTGCAACCGTCAATTGTTAAACACGCAATTCACATTGTACCAAGTAGTGAGGGGATATGGGTGTATTTTTAACTCGTTACAATTGTAAATGTGATGATAGAGCATGAGTTTAGTGTTGGTATGTATACGTTTTGCTTATCCAAGAGGCATGCAACCGGAAATTTCAAGCAATAAATTTTCATTAGTCCAGATGCTTATTACTAATGCGTCGGTACATCAGTATATATTTGTTCCTTTTACTCCTGCAAGGAGCATAGGGCCGCTCGGTACATCAGTGCTATATTGAATTTGTTTGTTAACCCTCTAACAGGCCAGACATTCTCCATACGGGGCATATTAAATTGGCCACAAATGTTACAAATTAGTACAATTACAAGAAATGAAGCTATTTCGATAAAAAAAAACAAATTTGTGTAATCCGGTGTCTTCAAATTCATCAAATTATATTATATGAAATGTCAAACCCATTGCAGAGAAACATCAAAATGATATCAATTGCAAAGAGGTGGAGAACAGTTGACCATTTCATGGCTAAGAAATATCATAGATTTTTCTTCTAAAAACACAAAATTTTATAAAACATTAATTTTCATCTGCAAATAATAAAAAAATTAAACACTTTTCCATTCTTTTTTTTACCAAATTTTCTGTTATTTTTTTATTACAAAATTGAAATTAAAACGAAAAGTAACTTTTCATGGCAGGCATCATTGTAAGAGCCGCTTGCATGTCAACGATATCATGATATTGCAATGAAATTCTAATTGAGTGTCTTCACTTGAGATGAAATCATTTTGACAATTGCTTGCTATCATTTTATTGCATGTCAAGACACTAGGTAAAGAAAATTTAAGTGTATACACTAAGAGAATTATCATCACTTCAGTAATGAATTTCTTCATAGTTTCAATGAAAATTGTCACCGGAACTCGTCCATTGAAACTTTTCATAGAATCTATGAAACAGGTTTCATTAAAGTGAATGTTTATGAAAAGTTCATAAAATTAATGAAACTCTTCATAAAATTAATAGGCCACTCGTCCAATGAATAAATCATTCAGCCAATGAAGAGCTTCATAAAATCTATGAAGCAATTTCATTTACTATTATTTATTATAGTTAGTTGTTGTCGTTGGTAAGCTGGAGTGGATAAATAAAAAGTACTTCGCAAATGCAAAAGGCGTAATAAAATCATAGCATATTTTACGGATGTAAAAAAAAAATTAGAAAAAATTAATATGATTTATAAAAAAATTTCATAGTCCATAATTAATAATAAAAAATTAATTAAAAAAAAATAAAAATTATAAAAGATTATTCTCTCAGGAAATGACGATATTTTATAAAAAAAAAAGTAAATACTATTGAACAATTTCATATATACATATAAAGAACATTTTTCATTAAATTTATGGAGATCTAATTTATGAAATTCAATGAATTTTTTTAATGAAATTATGAAATTTTATGAAAGAAAAGTTATGAAAAATTTCATAATATTAATTAAATATTATATACATAATGAAATTATTCATTGGTTCTACGAAAAAAATTCTATGTAATTATATCATTAATATCATGAAGGATAATTCTCTCAATGTAGCGCACGGTTTGGAAGCGAGAAAGTGTTTTGATTAAAATTTCGTAAAATCTAAAAAAAGAAATACTTTAAAATAAATAAAAATGAAAAATTTATTAATTCTTGTTCGAGGCCAATTATTTCCTTATCATGAAATAACATAGTAACAAGTACTTTATTCAAAAACTCTGCCATTTTTCTTCACCAGGATATGCTCCTAACAAATACATCACAGAGTTTTTGCTTTCAAAATATTCTACACTTTCATGAATGAAAACACGAGCGTTTCGGGGGTTTTTCAGTGCCCTATCAACAGTTCTTTTTAGAAAGTGGTGTTGTTACTGGATCCGAAATTCGAATCGGTTAAAACAGACTTATGTCACAATTTTCTATAAAGCGATAAAAGAAGAGAAAATCGAAAATAACGCCCAGATGGGCGATTGGTCCAAATATGGACCGATCCTATCTAGAACTAATTGGCTTTCTCCTTGGGATCATGTGAGTCAGCGAACCAAATTTCATTTAAATATCTTCGTATTTGCGACCTGCAGCGTGCAAAAACCAATTTTGGTGGGGGCCCTTATATGGGATCCAGGTCTAAACATGAATCGATTTTAACCAAAATCAATAGGCTTCGTCCTTGGTCCGACATAGGTCCGTGTACCAAATTTCTTTGAAATACCTTTGTATATGCGACCCGCAGCGTGTAAAAAAGCCAATTTTGGGGAGGACCCTTATATTGGCACTAGGTCTAACTGTAGACCGATTTTAACCAAAATCAACAGGCTTCGTCGTTGGGGCGACATAGGTCTGTTTACCAAATTCCATCAAAATATCTTAACATTTGCGATCTGTAGAGTGCGCAGAAGAATGCATGGACAGGCAGACGGACATCGATAAATCGAAACAAAACGTGATTCTGAGTCGATCGGTATACTAAAAGGTGGGTCTAGGTCCAATATTTTTTAGTGTTACAAACATCAGCACAAACTTATTATACCCTCTACACGTAGTGGTGTAGGGTATAACATCAAGATTTCATATTATACATAGTCTGCTACACCAACTGGATGAGAAAAGAGCAGCAAAAAATGTATAAATAAATAAGATATTGAAGTTTTTGCAAGCATTCAGCAAAAACAGCCATGACCAAGTAATTAAGCGAGTAAGTATCACGGAAAGGGTTTCACTGGTTACCAGGCTATTTACTAGCAATATTACTTTTGTTCGCGATGTCCAAAAAGTGAGAATAATGAGTTACCAGCGTGGTTACCCATAGTTAGGGTTGCCATCCGTCCTTTTTACCCCGGACACCGTCTTTTTTTAAGTGTCCAGTTTTCCTACTTTTTGCACTTTTATCTATAACTTTCTTTTATTGCTTCTAAACTTTTGAATTGTTGGAATCGCTGTTTTGTCTCTGTTATTTCAATTGACTTGGCATCACTCACTTTAATTACCAAAATGTGAAGCTTATCAGCAGTGAGTTGAATTTTTTAAAAAAATTAACATTGCTTTAATGATGAAAATTTATATAATGAATTGCTTGTCCTGAAAATTTATGGGGTTCCAAATACAAACATTTAAAAAAATCACAATTTTTAGCACTTTACATGAAAAAATGTTTGTATGGGGAACTCCCCAGGGGGTTACAGGGAGTGTGCCACTGACATGGGTGGGTCGGCCCTCCAAAGTTAGTGGGGGTCGGTCATACATTTGGACTCGATTGGGGCACTCTAAATGGGTCAAAGTGGGAAAAATGTGACGATGTGCTCTTATGTTCCACGAAAAAATAAATCAGTGACGCTGCTTTCGTCAATGCACTATGATGGCGAGATAGCTGAGGGTGGGAAGCCTGAAATCATAGAAACATTGTGTATGCCAATTATTGAAGAACGTGCACTAAATCGGCAAGTCACGCGAAACTTCTCCACTAAAATAGCGATTGAGTCATATTTCAACCGACCGCTGGAATCAATGTTGACCACGGAACCATCGATAATGATAAAATAATATAATTTAAACACTTCAAAATAAATACATACTACTATTTTGATGAAATTTTAATATGTTGTAGAAACAAAAATTCTAAGATTTACATCTCACGGTTTTTGACCACATCGGTAATTTAAGTGGTCAAAATATGGGATCAGAATGGGTTCGTCAGAGGTGGACGAAAATATGAGACATGGATCTCAGATTTCTTAACTCTATCAAATATCCAAAATTTCATACTAATCGGAGAGTATCTTGGAATACATTCCTTGTACTAGGTTTTCTTCCGAAAAAGTGCACTTTTCATAGTTTTCTACAAAAAATGAAGATTTTGATAGGATAAGCTACCAGGATTATTGAATTTATAAAATTATGAAAATTTTATAAGAAGGGAGGGAGTCTTTTCTAAAAGTTTTTTCGTATGAAACAATTGTAAGCATAGTGTCGAAAGTGTTTTTTAAGCTAATAAGCAGCTGAACATAAATGGGTCCCCCCACCCCAGAAAAATGGCACGCCTATGTTTGTTGTACAACATACCATTTTGAAGCGAGGCCCAGCATAATCTCAGCAATGGGTGCTCATTACTAATACCTAAATAATAAGCAGTAGAATTATTGTCTACTATAATTCAGTGTCAAGACTCATTATTTTTATTCGACAAGGTCGTTTTTGTTAGTAAGTATTTGTCTATAGTCGCTGCATTAAAAAAAGATAAAAAAAATTTCATTACCATTATATAAGAGTAATTGTAATGACAAAATGTTCACTTCTTTTGTTAACTTTTCATTTGATATTTTGGTATGCCGATTCCTCGCTTCTAGCCAAAATAGCAAATTAGCCAAAATTTTAGGGTCTGAAGCAGTCGAATGTTCCATTCTCAATTACATTTTTTAATATGAAAATTAAATGGAAGAAAAAACATCGGTTGCCATTTCCTAAATTAATGGTAATGATTTTGGCCCATCTCTATCCTCCATCCCTACCCTTAAAATAATACGTCAGTAGAAAAATCTGCCATTTGACTAATTTTTAACAAATTTTTAACTGAAACACTGATTTGAACAAGGATTTAAATTATCTTGATTTAACACAATACTAAAAATTCAGTAGTTTAACTAATTTTGAATATTAATTTTCAAAATTATTTATAACTAATTTCTAAGAACCTATTCGTTAAATTTTACACAATTTATTATTAAAATATAATTTCAAGTTTCTGTTATTACCCGGGAGATGGCGCACAGTGTCGTGAGTTCATATAACGAGCGGCCAAAAATGGAAGGAGTAATAGTAGAATAATGAAATTTTGCACATATGCTTTTTTGGTCAAATAATGACTCTGAGCCAAATTTTGTAAAATTTGTCCAAAGGATACTCCCACCTCCCATATGTCCTTGCAAACTAAAAAATGTATAAAAATGGAAGCAGTAATCGTAAAACAATGGAATTTTGCACAATTGTTTCTTTGGGTCAATAATGACTTCAAACTAAATTTCGGAAAATTTGGACAAAGGCCACGCCCACCTCTATATGTTTTTTAAACAAGAAATGTATAAAAATAGAAAGAGAAGTTATGCAACAATGACATTTGGCACACATGGTTTTTGGATCAATGATGATTTCCAAACACATTTGGGCAAAGGTCACGCCCACTACCCATATGTCTTCTTAACCAAAAATGTATAAAAATGGAAGGAGTAATCGTGCAACAATGGACATTTGGCACATTTGTTTTTGGGTCCGTAATGACTAAAAACCAAATTTTAAAAAAAATTGGACATGGTCATGCCCATCTCCCATATGTCCTTGTGACAAATCGGAAAACTTTAAACTACACCCAAAAAGAATTCACAGAGATAAAGAATATATTAGTTTTTTGAAGACGTATTTTTTTAATTATTTTTAATTTCACAATTTTCTTGAGCGTAAAGTTGGTTTTTTTTTTATATATAAAAAGTTTTTTATTTCATTTTATTTTATGAAAATAAAAAACTTTTTTTATATATAAAAAACCAACCTTACGCTCAAGAAAATTGTGAAATTAAAAATATAAAAAGAAGGTTAAATAAACGACAAGAATTATTTTTAATATTAAAAATCAATTATATTCAACAAGAATTAAAAATTGAAGAATATGCATATTTATTACAGATGGGCACGTGAGTGGATTTTTACCCACGCTCACGAGAGAAATTTTTCAATCATTCACGAATAATTTTTTCAAATTACACTCACGTTCATGTGATTGAATTCCGATTTTTCTTACACTCACCAGTGATCACGCGTGATTCACGCCAATTCACGGAATAAAATCTTTATCAAAAAAAATAAAATGATAAAATTACAGTAAATTATAAATATTAAACATAAAATTGCTATAAATATGCCGTTTTGTAATTTATTTTAATTAAAAAAATTTTATGGAAATATTTATTAAACGTCGAAAAACAAATTTGATAAAATTCGACTCACGCACACTCACTCACGCAAAAATTTCGCTCACGTACACTCACGAACAAATTTTTTCCAATTACACTCACTCACGTTCACGTGAGTAAATTAAGATCTCTCTCATGTTCACGTGAATAAATTAAGAACTCACTCACGCGTGATTCATGGGAATTACGCAAAATTCTGCTCACGGGCCCATCTCTAATATTTATTCACTCAAACTTTCATATTCAGAATCACTTGCTTCATCTTTCAATCGAATTTTCTCTTTTTTCTTCAAATTTCTTCAATAATCAATTGTAAATAAAAATTAAAGGGGGAAGAAGGGGGAAGGGAAACCAAGTATTTTAAGAAGTACATACTTGTAAATATATTATTTCAAAATATAAAAAAAGTCTTTTTTGGTCTTTTTTTTATAGTCCACTGAAGTTGTAACTTCTTGATATATGTATATCACTTTTCTCATCATGCTTATATTCAGAATAACGGAAAGTAACACATGAGGTGTCGATTGTAAAAAAATAGTTCTACCATATTTAATAAATAACAAATAAATATTTTATTGAAAATTATACAGTATTATCAACATATTTTTTTTCACAATAGCACTTTAAAATTTGTCTATTTTTTAGAATTTTTTCACTAATTTTATAGCCACCTATTAACTTTAAAGTATCATAACTCTTTAAAAAATAATTTTTTTTTTCAAAAATTTCTTTCGATTTTTATTAATTGAAATATACATTATAAAATGGCATTAACATTTTTTTAAAATCAGAAAGGTGATATTTTCATTTTTGGTCGCCCTCGCGACTCTGTGTGGCGCCACAAATGTATCCCAAGTTTTAAAGCTATTTCTTTCCCTCCTGATTTTTTAAATGGCCCATATATCAAAAACTAAGAAAGATAGAGCAAATTTGACGAAAATTGCGGCTACCCTTGCTACACAATAGCCCCGTAAAAATTTTATTTCTATCCAAAAATGGCCCTTGGTGGTGCCTTCGGCCCTTAGAAATAAAAAAAAAATTCCTTTTAATAAAATGGCGCATATCTCGAAAACTAAGCGAGATAGAAAAAACGGACAAAATGTTTGCTCCTTTGTAGTATCCTTACTTAGTCTGAGATGATATGGACTAGATCTGGGGAGGGTCCCGAGACTCTATAATTTGAACAAATTTTGCGATCAGTATAATTACAAATAAAACTGTAGTTTCACTAATCTTTTACTTAAATTTAGATTTGTTAAATCATATGTTAAAATCAACAAATTTTATATTAATCCAAAAAAACAGGAATAAATTTTGTGAAAGTAACTAATTTTTCTGTTCAGCCAACAGACATATTATTTTGACAGACAGGCATATTATTATTTCCTAATCTATTATAATCTATTTTGGCGTAAAAAGGGTTTTGAATTTTTTCGCAAAACTGGTATCAAAAGTTGTGTAATAACAATCTTGCTGAAACAGAAGCGTTTAAGTACGTCATTGCATTCCCAAGATGCAAATTTTGCCTTTTTGCCAAAATAGGCCTGAAAATGGAACTATAAATATTGTATGCTCTAGTGGTTAAATAACGACACTAACATTTTTTATTACTTATAATTCGGCCTCAGTACTAGTAGTTTTTGTTAAACGAAGTCGTTTTTATAAGCAGCTTAGCTTACACCCGACTTAGTATTTAATTTCAAAAATAATGTAATATTGATAATTACTTACCTAGGAAACTTTTTTGTTCCAAAGAATCGGTTGTAGGATAGCAACCCAAAAAAATTTTCTGTTCCAAAGACGGTTGACGGCAACTCCCGACAAAACACTCATTAGCGCTACCCAGAGGGTTTTGCTCGACGAGTTTTATTGAAATTTTTCATTAAACGAATGAAGTTTTCTCAACAAAATAAATAAAAAAAATTCTTAAAATTAATGAAAAGATTCATATATTTCATGAAACTTTTTTATTGAATGTATGATACCTTTAATTAATAAAAGGAAATTTTTCACAACATTTTATGAAAAATTACATTAATTCAATGAAAAGTTTCAATGCACTAGTTCCAGGGAAACTTCATTGGTTTTAAGCAAAAACTCATTAATATCCTCTAGATAATTATCTTAGTGCAGGTTAACAGTAATGAGTTTTCTTTCAATTTAAATACTTTTTATATTGTGTATTAAATTATTTAAAATTAAAGAAATTTTAATACTACTAGGTGAAAAATGTCCATATATGAACATTTATGGTACAACCATACATGTATGGATCCGAAAAATGAGGTAACACCTAAGTATATGTAATATATGGACATATATGAACATATACATTTATTAAATATATGGTCATATATACCCATATATTTGTATATTTCGCTAAAATTAATTTCTGATCAAAAAAATATTAGCGGAATTCACAAACTACATTCATAGTAAAAGAGTAGGTAATTGGCCCGATATTTTGGTATAATAGAATTTTTTATTCACCCGAGTAAAAATAGTTACATAGGAAATTATATAATTTAATATGGACTAATATGTTTATATATAGTCAAGTGTGACACTATATCTTTGTGGATATAATTATGTATAGCTTTGAGTTTTTCAAAAATTTCTTATATGATGTCATATATAGATCAGTATAAATATATATGTCTCCATATATATTAATATGTACCATATTTAGTTACATATCCCAGTATAGAAACGGTAATGACATATCATTATTTTTTGGACTACCAGTAATGACACCCACTTACCTT
Source organism: Leucophora obtusa (assembly GCA_949987735.1). Classification (NCBI taxonomy): domain Eukaryota; kingdom Metazoa; phylum Arthropoda; class Insecta; order Diptera; family Anthomyiidae; genus Leucophora; species Leucophora obtusa. The sequence goes on along the minus strand of OX465295.1, from coordinate 268,348,536 downwards.
CTGTATTATTTTAAAACATATAATAATGAGTTACTGATAATGACTTATTTTTATCATTATTTCAAATAGAAAATAATTTTTTAGATTTTTCTGAAAATTTTTTGAAATCTATTTTTAGACTCAATATTTTTTAAACACTGTTAAGGATATATGTAACCACATATTTTTTGATTTTTTGTATGTTGGCGAGTAAGCTTACTTGTGTGCAGCAAGTCAATTGTGTTTTTATCTATTAAATATTACATGTCGATATAGCTTAGATGGTAGAGCTGTTGACTGGCAATCTGTAGACCCAGGTTCGATTCCCGCACCAGCAAATTTTATTTAAAAAAAAAATACAATAAAAAATATTTTTTTTTATATAATTTATTTTTTAGAAAATCTATTTTTAGACTCATTATTTTTGTCAGTACTGGTAAGCACATAGGTAACGATATATTTTTTGATTTTTCGTATGCTGGTGTGTAACGACATTATTTTTCGCGACATCGCCATATAAAGGTAATAAGAAATGTAATAACAAAAGTAACTAGTTACCATTACCAAGTATGTAGTTACATAACCACATATCTGGTAATGATTTCTACACTGGGATGCTATGACAATTTTAATACAGCGTCATATATAATTAAAAATGGCTTTATCGGTAAACATATAAAGTTTTATATAGCTCAATGTTAAGGATTTTTCTAAGTTGTTTTAGATATATTTAAGTATAGCGCAATGTAAAAAATTCTGTTTTTTTGAGAGATGTTTATGTATGATTTCAAAATATAAAAGGCGTACTCATTATAACTTGTAAATTCGTATCGTGAATATTTTGGACGCCCAGATGCTGTTAAGCCTTTAATCAATGAAACTATTTTGAGGTCGCAGCAAATGCGCCACTGGTGTTCGTTATATTCGACTACTTCCAGAATGTGTTTCAAATCGATGAATAAACGCCAATCATGTTTTTTATAGGTTAACCCTATCGTCTCCATTAACTTTTCAATATCGTTGCAATAAGAGAAATTTTTTGCATCATTCACATTGAAGAACTTTTCTAACTCTTTTTGGCGTTTTCGATATGCTGTTACTTTGGTACCTTTCGCCAGCAAATTATTTGCTTTCAAAAATTAAGCCAGTAGTTCTGATTTTTTCTGAGTCAAACACAAATTTGCAACAATTCCATCCAATTGGTTTTGTGTGACTAGGATTGGGTCCCTTGATGTTTCAGAGGATGTACCTTCACCAGGGTCGTATTCTGGGAAGAAATCCATGGATGTAGCAGCGGCGGTCGTAGTACTGATATCTGTTTGAAGATCAATACTTCGGTATGTTGGTACTGGAACGAATTCTGAGTGCGGTAATGGTAATTGGACACTTGGCACTGCTACATAAGTTTTATTCTTTGCTTTCCTTCTATTCAAAGTTTTATGGTAGTTGATACATCCATAGCAATTTTCTTCTTGTTGCGGGCTGTTGTCTAACCACATCATTGGTATACCAAAAAGCATAGCCTTCTTCTTTCCACTTTTCCATTGCATAAGAGTTGAATAGCAATTAAAGCAAACTTTTTTAGGGGCATAGTTTACGTCAGTGATAAACTCTTGCGAGAAATATTGTTTATAGGCTTCCAAAAAAAAATCACTCGCATTGCCACATTTTTCATCGCTTGCTATGAAACGTCTACAAACATTACAAAAATGGTCCATTTTACATTTTGATTCCGACATTTTTAATACAATATATATTATACAATGTTTTTTTTTGTTATTTTTATGAAACCGATGAACTTAACTTGAATCACTCACAAAATGAAATAAGTTCCAAAAAAATGAATAGCGAATTTTATCACGACCGAGCGAAAATTAAAACACATCAGCTTCGGCTGAGTTCCGAGTCTTAACTGAATCTTTATTTTTGAAATTAGTTCGCTTGTACGAAATAAAAAAAAATCGCTGCCTGTGCGGTGGTTGAAAACATAAAAGTTGTTTTGTTGGTATAAAAACACCTTTGAAGAAGAGGAAGACGAGGAAAAAGAGGAAGAAGGGGAAGACAAAGAATAAACCGAGAAGCATATTATAGATCAAACAGAAAGCAAAAAAGACTTAGTTTTGTGGAAAATATTTTCAAAAAGCATGAAAAAAAATATTTTTCCAACATTTTGCTTCATAAGCACTACAAAAAATTTTAAATGTTGCACAGGTCTCTAGCAATAATTTGGCTTTTACAGATTTAAAAAATATCAATTAGTCGACGAGTTATAGCCAAAAAAACCACATAAACAATATGCTGAAAATCGGCATTTGACTGCAAAGTTCGAAGGTCGATTAAAAAAAAATTCGAACTAACATAAACAAACGCCGCGCTACTGGCGTTCACTTCACTCTCAGAATCGACCTAACTTTTGCTAACCTGAATTTGTTCCACAGTGTAATACACATACATTTTTTGTATTATAAATAATTTTTGTATCTTAAGGTGGGTCTCATACTGTAGGTTTACCTTTAACTTAACTAGAAACAAAAGAAAATGTCAAAAAAATGTACACAAAGCAACAACAAATTTTTGGGTTAACTACCCTACGGGGAATGAGGAGTCAATTGCCCTCCAAGGACCTATCCCGTGACCGGTCAACCGAGGACATATTACTAAATTAGTACAAATATTAACCAAAGAGAATGAATTAATTTTCTAAGTATTTTTTGATTCGTTGCTTTTAAAAAACTTGACCGATACCGAAATAAAAAATAAAATTCGCGGCATATTTTTTATTTATTTTACTTTTTTATTTACTTTGTACTTTATTTTTTTACGATTTGTTTATTTTAGCTCTTATTTTAAATTTTTATATTTTTTTGCTAAAAAATTTTAAGTTTTGTATTTTCAACGTTTTTTAATGTTGAAGCTGTTTTAGTTTTAACAATTGGTATTTCATTTAATTTTCTTTTTAGCTTATAGCGAATTTACATTGTTAAATTTTTCACTGGATTTCGTTTTGAAATCCAATTCGAAATCTATATCGTTTACATTAGAATATTTGACAGATGAATGGGATTTCGATCGACCAACAACAATTTTTTTGTAAACAAACTAACCTTAAAAAATAACCAAAATTAAAAGATTTTCTAAAAACCATTTTATGTAATGGCGGAACACAAAAATCATTTATATTATGAAAGATACAATGTTATATTTGCTAAGAAATGTGTTTAATTATAGGGATGATTACTAGAAAGATAAAATATTCAATGTTTTGTCAGTGCTCTTGTCGACGCAATAAAATGATTTTTCATAGTTTCTCTTCGTCGGATGCAATAAAATAGCCGTTTTCAACTTTAAATATTTCTTTCAATTAAAAATAACAGACTTTATTATGTTATTCCTTAATTTTTTAAAGTTATTAAAATTTATTATTTATTAATTTTTTATGACATAAACAGCTGCTGAATGTTGCCACTTTTTCTGCAAACTTCCCTACTTTTCTGCAAATATGGGAGGAAATTGGATTTCAATTTGGATTTCGATGAGATTTCGCTGAAATCCAAATTAAATTGGGATTTCATTTCCTATGGGAAATCTGTTTGAAATCCCAAATTTGAATTGGATTTCAGTCGGAATCTATCGAAATCTACTTTTAACTCGATTTCCATCATAATGTAAATTCGCTATTAGGGGCAATTTTTAAAATTTTTAAGTTTTGAGGTAATTTTCTAATTTTTAATTGATTTTTTGATTTAATTATGGCCAACACAAAAAACGAGTCAACTGCCATTAAAGGACCTATCCCGAGACCCGTCAATCGGGGGCATACTGAAGGCAATTCCACTATACTTGTGTGTGTGTTGGTGTTGTGTTGTTTTCTTTTCTATTTTTTTCCATTTTTTTTATTTGCTTGTAGTGTTTGTTTTTTCTTTTTTATTTGAACAGAAACGAAAAATATATAACTTTACCATCAGCCAGCCATCACGCATAAGCAACATTAGCTCAGACGGTAGAGCATTTGCCTTACAAGCAGGGGGTTGTGTTATCGAGCCCTACTTCGACGCCTAGTAGATTATTTTTAATTCTTAATTTTTTATTAGTTTATTTGAAAAGCTATTTTTAGACACACCACCTTACTGTCACAAGGTGTCTAAACTGTGGCAATTGGTCATTTCCAATGACAACGCCATGTTAAAGTGATATGTCTCTTTCAAACAAAAAGACCGATCAACGACCGGTCTCCGCCCCCTTGGGACCTATCCTGCGTGTCATCTGGGACCGGTCCCTTTCCCCGTAGGGTATTAACTAAAGTTTAAACCTGCAGTATGAGACCCACCGTTAATAATTTTATTTAATAAAAGGAACAAAAATAATTTCAATAACTCTTCTAAAATTTATAAAATCAAAAAGTGTAATAACTGTCCGCTCCTTCACATATTAAAATTTTATCAAAATCGGAAGGAACCAAACCGCAGACTTTTCTGGTAAATTTAGCATTTTAAGTTAAGCCTGAATTACCCAGTCGTAAACGTAGCTCTCTATAATATGATTAATGGATTAAAGGAGACTAGAACTTGCATATTAATTTGTATATATTTCGTTTGCATTGAACCAATGGCCCTGCAACTCTCTCAATATTTTTTATTTGAAAAAATATTATGCGGCTTGGAACAGGAACGAACTCCGACTGGTTAATCAGGGATGGAAAAGGCTCACTTAATCGGGCTCTTATACCAAAAAATGTTAGATCGCTCTTACATATTTAAAAATGTAAGTAACTAAAAAATAGCTTCCTCTTTGGCTCGTTAAAAAAAATTGAAATTAAATATTTAGATATTAGCAAATATTAGCACTCTTAACATTAAGTGAAATAAAAGACAATAACAACATACATACATTAAATTCCTATAGAAAACAATAACACCAGAATAACAGCATGTCACACTACCAACTACAAAAACAATATCAACAACCACTAAATCAATATCATCGATACTCTTTGCTGCAATAGAACCAGTTTTTTAAACTTTTTTCTGTTTACAATGACCCAGCAAAGGGCTTTTATGCACTCCTCTGCTGTGATCATTGTTGTTATATTTTATCCTCATCCTTTTTTTTAGTTTTTTTTTTTGTGTGGTACAAGTGCTTTGTATTGGTTTTACTGTTGGGTTAATTAGTGATGAAGGTATAACACTGATCATTTGTTAACCGATTCAGCAATAAAACGAGTACTTAGTTTTTTGTACTACTCTACGGATATTGACTTGAAATTTTATTTATTTTGTAATGTCAGGAAAGTTCAGAATTGATTTCTGCAACATACGGGGACTTAGAGCGAATTATTTCTCTGTATATGCTCACATTCGTTTTCATCGACCGGATGTTTTAGCCTTATGTGAGACCCAGGTGAATGAGGATGCTGATCCACAGGATTTTCATATACCTGGATATCACCTACTATCGCTTTTTGTCTTTCATAGGGGCCTTGCGGTGTACGTTCGCAATGATGTTGTGTACCAGTGGCAGCAACAATTAACCACGCATGATAACGAATTTAACTGTCTTTGGATTAAATTCAAGATCAGGGCGCACATCTTGTATTTCGGTTTTCTTTATAGAAGCCCAAACATGGAAACAGGCAAGACATTTAATTGTTTTGATTCTCTTTCCGCCTCCATTTCGGAAATCCGGGAGAGCTGTCCGAATAGTGAAATCGTGGTTGCTGGTGATTTCAATATTCACAACTCTTCATGGCTTCGCCATTCGAGCGGGACGACTTCCGTTGGCACTTACGTCGAACTTTTCGCCGCACACAATCACCTGGTGCAGTTGGTGAATGAGCCAACACACATTCCGTGTGTTGAAGGGCAATATCAGAATACCCTCGACCTTTTTCTCACTTCGCACCCTGAAAAGTATGAAGTAAGATCGTTTGCACCTCTCGGTAACTCGGATCACTGTACCGTTTCCGCATCCTTTTCATATTCCGGGCTTCATAGCGCTTCACAGGCAGCCACGAAACGCTCTGTTCTTATTTATGAAAAGGCTCGTTGGGTCGAACTTAACGATTTTTATCGGCAATTCAACTGGAAACTATGTTTCTTGGATGACGATGTTAATGCCGCTGCGAAAATGGTAGAACGCGTGATTTTGCTTGGAATGAAATTTTTTATTCCTTCAAAGTACATTCCGGTTAAGTCCAAACATAAGTGTTGGTTTAAGCAGACGTGCAGAAATACAGTCAGATCCAGAGAGGAAGCTTTCAGTAATTGGCGTACGAATAAGAACACCAATACTGACATGCTGCGTAAACAGGCGAGAACTGAGTGTGCCAAAGTACTGAGACGCGAAAAGTTTCTGTACGAACAGCGTCTGCGTGCTAAGGTTCTTGCTGCTCCACGGGGCAGTAAGACCTTTTGGTCATTCGTTAAAAGAGTAAAGGATAATGCTAGTTCCTCTATCCCAAATCTTATAAAGGATGACCAAATATTCACTGACCCGGTTGATAAAGCCAACCTGCTGGCTGAACTGTTCGCGGAAAATTCGTTTCTTCCGGAAGGCGATTAACCACTGCCCGTGCTCGAAAGAGTATCACATACTATGCCCAAGATATTCTTTCGTCCTCGAGCAGTTAAAAGGGTTCTTGCGAATCTCGACGTAAATAAGTCAACGGGCCCGGATTGTATACCAGCGCTGGTACTGAAACAGTGCTCTTCGACGCTATCGCGTCCATTGGCAACTCTCTTTACCACGTCGTACCGCATGGGTATCTTTCCATCGTGTTGGAAGATTGCCAATGTCCAGCCAATCCCCAAAAAGGGTGCGGCTACTAACCCTGATAATTACCGTCCAATCGCAATCTGCTCCGCGCTCTCGAAGGTCATGGAGAACATGGTTAACTACCATCTTGTTAATTACCTTGAATCCAATTTGCTTCTTAATGATCGACAGTATGGCTTTCGTAGAAGTCGTTCTACGGGAGACCTGATGGCACTCCTTTCGGAGCGTTGGAGTCGGTCCATTCACAGATTTGGTGAAAGCAAGGTGGTTGCGCTGGATATTTCCAAGGCGTTTGATCGTGTGTGGCATAAAGCACTCGTATCAAAGCTTATTGCTTTTGGTGTCGGTGATGACTTCTCTCGATTCATATCGAGTTTTCTCAGGGATCGCACTATAAGAGTTGTTATAGATGGGGTCTCATCTAATGAGTTTCAGTTGAATGCAGGGGTACCACAAGGCTCTGTTCTTTCTCCTTCTCTCTTTCTTATCTTTCTGAATGACTTTCTCTGTCAGACTTCCAATCCTATCTACTCTTTTGCAGATGACAGCAACATTTGCCATTCATATTCCTTTGATCATAGGCCAAGCCTTGTGGAGGTTGAAGGCAAGAGGCAGAATATGAATGACACACTCAATCAGGACCTAATTACAATCTCCGAGTGGGGTCGCGTGAATAGGGTCGATTTTAATCCACGCAAGACCCAATGCTGTTTGCTGACTCATAGGTCCGCTGAGCCATCAATGTCATCTGTATACATGGGTGGTATCAGTATTGAGGAATCTGAAGCTCTTGATGTTCTGGGCATGAGGATACAGTGTGATGTCCGTTGGAAGGATCACGTCATTCAAGTGTCGAAAGAGGCATTCAAGTGTCTTGGCTTTCTTAACCGGTGTAAGAACTACTTCACTTCTTCTGATCTTCTCACTATTTATACCACCTATATCCGGCCGAAGATGGAATACAACTGCCATATATGGGCAGGGGCTTCAAAGTCTATTTTGGAGCTTTTGGACCGTGTACAAAGGAGGGCGTCGGCGCTCATTAATGACAGTAGGGTATCCAGCTCTATTGACTCATCGTCGGAATGTGGGTTGTGTAACACTGTTCTATCGTTACTACCATGGGAAGTGTTCTGCTGAGATAAGTGTACTTATCCCGGGGTCACGTGTTTTTGGCCGCAACACGCGCTTGTCTAGTAGATCTCATCCGTTTGTGGTCGATTGTCCAGTTAGTCGCACAACGCATTATAGACAGAATTCGTTCATTAGTCGAACCGCCCGTATGTGGAATAAACTCCCCGCAGGTGTCTTCCCTGATACTTACAATTTAGAGAAATTCAAGTCAAACGTTCATAAACACTACTCCCTATTTCCTCCTTCCCATAACCTATTTTCCTAATATCAACACAATGCGTTGCATCAGTAGGGGGCATCCCCTGAGTGTTGGTCTAATGTAAAAAAGAAAAGAAAAAAATAATATTAGCACAAATTGCGAAAAAAAAAACATTTTATTAAGTACGTTTCTTTTTAATTTATAATCTAGAGTCTATAGTACCAATTTTATACACAAAAGTTTGGTGCTTAGTTTGCAAAAAAAAAAAAAATAAATCGCGAAAAAAATATTTGCAAAAACGAAAATCTTTGCGTCATTGTATTCATTTGCAGACTGTTAATCGCTGATTGGTTTTTTTTAATTATTTTTTTCTACCACAAAGTCTTTTTTGCGTTCCTCTATTATTTTGCAATTTTTTTAGTGCGGTTTTTTAAATTTATAATCTACGGAGTATAATGCCCATTTCATAACACAAAGTTGATGGTTAGTTGCAAAAAAAGAAAATTTTGGCATCTTTTGCAGAATGTAAATCTTTTAATTAATTTTTTGAACCCCAAAGCCTTTTTTCGCATTCCGATATTATTTTGCAATTTTTTACGTATGGGTTGTTTAAAACTCATAATCTAGGGCTATAATACTGTTGGAATAGTATAATTCCATAGTATTGTTCCATTCTTGATTTTTATAACTAAATTATTATTTTCCATCCCTGGTTACAAGCGATGTTTTGAGTCATACAAATGACCCTGCAAACATTTAAAAGATACCTTCCAAGAAGATATTTCATTTGGATGAAAATAATCAAGTAGTATTTACTTTGAAATTGTCTTCCTTTTATCACTTGGAAGATAATTCGGCGATATTTGGAAAAAAGTAATTCAAAAATTTTATCTTTTGTCATAACTTTTTATGACAATATTTCGGCAATATCATCTTTGTATCATTTGGAAGATAGAGCAAATTTGTTTGAAATCTTTTATCAATTTGGAAAAAATTAAAACTAAATTTGTACAATAACAATCAAAAGATATATAGGAAATAAACTCGTGAAAAGTTAAGATTAATTGCGCGGGAAAAATCGGGTAAGATGAAATCAAGATAATTTATAAGCTGGTCAATGGAGTATGTATGCAGATATTGTTTTTCAGGCTTAAATTTAATAATGAAACAATTAAATCGTTTTTTTATTGTACCGGGAGTTTATTAAGCGACATCCCTTTTATCTTCCATATGAGTTATTGCTTTCATATTGTTTTAGTGTAACAGTTGTTTCCGAGGGAGGAAACTTCCGGAATACGAAATTGATATTGCCTGCAATAAATGTTTTCTTCCTGGCGATATGTTACGAGAATCTTCTTCGTATTGCCATGTTTGCTGGGTGATATTGGTTTGAGTATGTTCCTGTTCCAAGGCACATAATAGAACAAATGCTTTCTCAGTTATAGAGAGTCCCCCAATACTATTTGATTGAACACATAAAAAACGTAAATGTGAAAAAAAAATTCTGTAGAGAATTTATTTTAAATGAATGCAAAATGCTCACTAAACACGCTTTATTACATTAAGTATATATACAATTAATAAGTATAATGCTTATTAATTATAATAATTATTAAGGCTTTCTTTTAATATTAATATTTAAAAAATTGTAAAAAAATGATTAAAAATTTGAATATACTTAAATAGATACCACTACATTGCTAGATCTGTCAAAACAATAGAGTAGTATTTTGGAAGATGACAGAGCAAACTGTGACAATTTTTGTTTGTTTTTGTTTTCATTTCATATTCAAGATGTTTCTTAACGCTCTTAGAGGAAAACAAGGAAATCTCATTGTAAAACGTTGTTTTTCCAAACAACACTTTTTTTAATATGTATTTTTATCAAGGTTGGCAACCGAAACGAATAACAGTATAGGTATCGGTATTGGTATCGATTTTTTATTTGTTTCGGTATCGGTATCGGTAACGGTATTTTAATATAACCGATACCGAAACATTAATACCGGTATATACCGGTATTGTTGAAAAAATCTACAAAAATATAAAAAAACGTTCTTAATTATAAAAAAACTCAATTTTATTAAATTTTTATAAAGGATAAGTATAGTTTATGGAAATGTTTTTATAATATGAACAAAAAACAATAAGTTATTAAAAATTTCTAATGTGTTTTATTTTTTAAACACAAAAATTTTTTTAAATCTATTAGGAACACATGTTGATTCACTACAAATATTTTATATTTGTATTGAGATCATATAATAAAATAAAAAAAAAAATAAGTTTATAAAATTAATAAAAGGACCCAGTAGCAAAAAATACTAGTTTAGAACCAGTTATGTACTAGTTTATTTGAACCAGGCAACTAGTACGAGTTCTACCGCCTCTCCATACAAACAACTGTAGAATTTAACATGGAGATGTCATAGGGATGGGGGCAATTGTCGCCAAACTGCCACTTGGTACTAGTTGTAGAACTAGATTGGAAAATACAAATTAAAGACGAAAAATAGGGACGGAAACTGGTACTAATGTGAGACTCGTGGAACCAGTTCCGAAGTGACTCTTTGGAAATAGTACTGTACCAGTTGGTTGCTACCTGAATTATAAAATAAAAACAAATGTTTTCCTTTGATAAAACGCAGATTAGACCGATAGTTTCCTCTTACTGAGATAATTATATTCATTTAATAATTGAAATTTAAAATATTTTGTGTTTATGATTTGTAATGACAATAAAATATTTTAGTGTTTATTTGCAAACTCAGAATGTATTATTAAAAAGCAACTGTAACCAAAACTAGTATTACAAAACTCGTATTTAAATTAAATGTTTAGAAACAGTATCTGCATAGTTTCAATGAAACTATTAGATACATAAATTGTTAAAGATTTTTAGGAAGAAAAACAGGAAACTATACTGGTACTTTTGAGAAATTTACTAAACTAGTTATGGAGTGACTTTTTGGCACCAGTATTGTACCAGTTGATTTACACCTCAATTCAATTCACAATAAAAAATTTTAAGTTTTTATTTGCAAACTCTGATTTTTGTATTAAATGTAATGCAAAAAAAAATTTCAAATCTCATATTTTAATTTAGGTATTTTTTTTAAACAGTAGGTGTTTAATATAAACTCGTATTCTACTCGTAAACGGTGTAATGTTTATGAGTTTAATGTCAAACTCCATACATAAAAAATATTGTTTGTATTTATAAAAGGTTTACAAGGAATTAAGGAGTTTATATAAAACCCCTAGTATATATATAGATCGTATTTAACTAGTACACAACTGGTTCAAAATGATTATTGTGAGAACTAGTTCTGTAATTACTAGTCAAAAAACTAGTACTTTTTAGTACTAGTTCGACCATTTGCTACTGGGGATTCTCTAAAAGAAACTGTAAATTCAATTAAAGGTTTAAGAAACCAGTTTATATATTAAATTATATTTACTAAATTTGTCACAAGTTAGAGAATACTTATGAAGTTAAATAAATTAAAAACAATGTTGCCAATGCAAACTAAAGGCTGATAACCGCACTTTGAATTTATATCACGATTTTCTATTAACAATGAATAATAAAGTTTAATTGTTTAACAATTTTGGAAAAAAAAACAATTTTTTTAAAACCGATTCCATACTGGTACGACAAGAAATCAAGAATTTCGGTATTGGTATCGGTTGTCAGTTTGAAAGGGTTTTGAAACGGATGACGGTATTATAACGGTATCGGTTGCCAACCTTGATTTATACTAATTTCAATTTAGTATGTTTGAGGTTAAGAAGAGTTTAACTTAAAAAATGTGTTATATTTGATCTTAAAACCGAAGAAAACACTCATTAAGCTAATAAATATTTATAGAAATTCTAAAAAGGTGTCCTCTGATGATTTTCTTATGCCAGAATGAAGTCCGGGTTGGTAGAAACCTACATCTAATTATTTTTCACCATTTCTTAAACAAGTTTTGGGATTTTGCATATTTACATTAATAAAATTATATATATATATATTTTTTAAATTTTTGTAATTTTTTGACAGTTTCGATTAATCGTATTAAATTATTCGAATTATCCGTTATTCGAAATTCGGCCATTTTAAATTATTCGAACAACTTTTAAGCAAAATTGTTCGATTAATCGAATAATTTTTAATTGATTGAATACCCTAGTGCGTACAGAGTGGCCGCTTGTTGCCGAGCCGCGCCGACTGACGCTTATTGCGAGAACTTGTTCATGTGAGAAACAAGTTTGGGTGTGCATAGTGGATGCGAGAATCAGCGCTGATATTTTATCTATTATTTGTGTTTTATGTATGTTTGTATGCATTTCTTCAATTATTCTTGAAATTTTTATTACATATTTTTTTTTAAATTTTGTTTATAAGTTTTTTTTAATTTTTTTATAATTGTTATAATTTTATTTAATTTTTATTATTTATTTGAATTTTTATTATTTATTTGAATTTTTATTTTTTTGTTTAATTTTTATTTTATTAACATACCATAAACAATGTTTTCGGCGCTGAAATACGCTTTGGAACTGTTTTCTCGCATTCAATCAGCTTTGCGCTCTGACCAGCTCGGCGCCCACTATTACCTGTTCGTGCTTATTTGTACTAATTTGTATAGTACCAGTTTTCTCGCATTGGTTCTTCAAATAAGCGTCAGTCGACTCGGTTCGGCAACAAGCGGACACTCTGTACGCACCCTAACGCCAGGATACATCTTACGAATATATTTCTAAATCAAAAACTAGCTGAAATTAAACACAGATTACATACTCAGGGCTAGTAGTAAGTAAAACTAGTTTCGTCAAAATTTATTGATGTTTTGTGCCAAATTTCGTAATTTTCAAAAAGCGAAAATCGCCATAACTTCTGAAAGAACAAGACTAAATGAGTAATTTTCAGTACGTGATTTTATTTTATTGATAGTGTTATTTATAGCAAAAACCGAAATTTTGTAACTACTGGATTTCTAAATAAAGCGATAAATTAAAATTTTAATATTTCTTCCATAGTAGATTTTCAATGCTAAATATATAGTTTAAATATTATCGCAATCAGAAGAAAGAGCATTAGAGGGTTAAACTCGTAAACATACCAGGTTCACACAGTTTACGGGTAGAATACAATTTTATATGAGAAGGCTTAAAATGTACAACTTCTTCTAAATACTTAAATTTTTATTTAAATTTTGAATTCTTAAGGCTGTTATTTTTTAGTATGTACTTTTTATTAGCTTTTGTTTTGAACCTGATGTAATTATGTCTTTCTACCAGAGACCCAAAATAACTGTTATATTTCTAAAAAAGTCACTACCCAAATTTATTTAATTATAATATTTCAATAATGCACTATATTTTATAAATCATATTGCACAAAAAAATCATAACGTTTGGCAAAGATTTTAATTTTTTCAATTTTTATATTTTACTCTATAAATTTCTGTTGTTTTTTGATTTTTATTTTAAAACTTTTTATAAAAGTTACAGAATGATTTTTTTGAAAAAATTAAGCACTAACTTTTTTATTTGATAATAAAATAAAAATTAAAAATTTACCTAAATTGAATGCCGGAAGTTGCTGGAATATACATATTTACTCACTTTAAATCACTGTTCAATCTTTTATTAACACTAGTTGACATCATCAGGATATCATAATTGGTGAAGTCATTAGTTCTATGGCTTTTGATTTATATTCTTAATTGTTATTTTTTGATAAAGAAAAAAAATCACAAAATAACTTTTATTATTTTTGAAAAAATAAAAATCGTGTTTGGATTGTTTTTGTTTGAATTAAAAATAAAAATCAAACAGAGCAAATAAACAGAAAATTAAAAATACTCAAACAAGAAATAATTGTAAAACAATAAGTTTTTTGAATAAAAGTTATAACTGTTACGTCCCTGCTTTCTACATCAAATTAGATATGATTATATCGGGTCAAAATCCGGATAAGATTCTCTATGATTCAATATATTTAGATCTTATCCGATATAATTTTATCCACCATTTTTCGGATCATAGCATATCTCAAATTATATTAAATAAGATATCATTACATATTATTTTTTTTACTCGGGCAGAACAAACGCAAAATACAAGTATTTTGAAATAGTTTTCTAAAAGGTACTTTTATACTATAATACTAAGCCAGTTAATTACTTTTCTACTAGGCAGATTGTGAATGCCACTAAAATTAAACCTCCAAAAATGAAAAAATATATTTACCTTAATATATTTGTCATTTTCCTCGCGTTTATTGTTTATTATTTATGCCCTCGTTAAGACGTATTCATGCGTCTACTGCTCAATTAAGAATTCCATTTAGTTCAAAAGTTATAAGATTTTTAAAACAGCGATTTTCGACAAACAACATTTTTTCTTATTATATCGAGTTAAGAAAGAAATTGTTTTGATAATTCCAAAAAAATTTTTTAAAAATTATCGTTGGTAATATTTTCGGTTAATAATATTTAATATTTAAAAGAATGGACTGGATGGAATGGAAAGAATGGAATTATTTTTAGTGATTATTGAGGATCTTATTAAGGCGCTCATAATAGTATAAACATCTTTTCTAAATTTCTTTTAGCTCAAAACAAATTTTCATTATACCAATTTTATACAAATATCTTAAAATCTCAAAACTACGAATCAACATAAGCGATTATGCGAGAATGATTCCATATTTATCCATATATGAGTTCCTTTTTACACTTATGGAAAAATGTTTTCTTCCAAATATGTTCATTAGGGTTATGACTAGGGCAAGGAATTGCATGCACTTAAAAATGGAAAATATGCGCCTAAAATATACGGCTAAAACGAAAAATATGCATTAAAAATATAAGAAATATGCATTAAAAATTATTATATTTGCAAAAATAATGCACTTTACAACTTAAAAATATATTTAAGTTAGTTATTTTGCAAACAGACACAGAACTCGAAGATTTTCCATAGGTCCATAAGGTTTTTAAGAATGTTTATTTTGATTGAATCAAAATATTAAAATTTAAATTCTTTATATTTTTTTACAAAATAAAAAATGCTCCTAAAAATGAATAATATGCACAAATATGCATTAAAAAGCACAAAATATGCATTAAAAAGTCACCAAGTATGCATTTAAAGTCAAAATATGCAAAAATATGCATTTTTGACAAAATATGCAACTACAAGTCGATGCTATTTTGTTCTAAATTTGACGATTCGGATAAATATTTAGTCCATATTAGTTTTGGACTATCGAGAAAAAACATGCATTTGCATGGAATTCCTTGCCCTAGTTATGACTCATTTTTAACAAAAATTTTACATATCACCATGGGATAGGCAATAATAAACTAATAAAAAAAATCGTGTTTGCGGGTCATTTTGGCAAAAAACCTTCCGCACCAAATGCAATTTTTAAAAAAAATTTTTGCTCGCGGACTTTGCATAATTTACTAAACGAATTATTACAAGAATTATTGCAAACGGCAAAAAATGTATCCAAAAGTCCCTCCAAAAATGTTTCGAAATTTTTACCGTAAGTAGCTTTTAATACGCATTGTTTGAGTTTCATTTGTTTAAAACTTCAGAGAAATATTTTAATTAAACTAAAACCATAGTTAATTGAATGGACCAATTAATTGATGATTTAATTGGCATTACAATTGACCCATGCCAATGAAATTTGTTGGCATTACAATTGATCAATGCCAATGAAATTTTTTTGCAATTGGCATTGTTCAATGCCTAAATGCCCAATTATAATTGATGAAAAAAGCATTTGTTTTCATGTTTTGATAAAAGAACAAATTAAGAAAAAAAATTAAACATTCGCGTATTTTTTATCTTATATTCGCTATTTTGTCAAGTTTACATTACTAGAGGCTGCTCCATCTAGACTAACCAGTGTTAAAAGGAGAGTGAACATCAGTATACTTGATAAAACTTGATAAAATAGCGAATATTTATAGTGTTTATAGCTCAGAAATTTTAAATTCTTGCCTTAATGTCATTTTTTTTAAAACAATATTTTTTGTATACTATTCTTTTTTCTTCAATTATATGTACATTTCATTACCATTACGTGTACATTTCATTACCATTGTTTTAATCAATGCCAATTGAAAAAAATTGTAATGAAATTTTTTGGCATTGGCATTGAGATCAAGTAATGCCAATTAAATTTCAATGCCAATGGAAAATTCGCAAGTATGAATAAAACAATATAGACCAAATTTCAACCCTTTTGGTGCGGGAACTTTTTTGACAGTAGCGAAAAAGCCTCCCCTGGGTGCCCTGTAAAAACCGCTTCGGCTAGAAACCTGAAATTTAAAATGTGGGTCCCTGGAGTAAGGGCTAACTTATTAGAAAGATAGTTTTTTGAATTTTGGACAGGGTCGTTATAAAATGGGGGCTCAAAAAGGGAAAGTGGTCCCTTAACGACCTGTCCAAACTGCTGGAACTAGGAAGCTGAAATTCGGTACTTAGGTTCCTCTTCCAGCCTTATTCCAACCGGGAGGGACAATAAAAGAAAAAGTGTCCCCCTTGACAGCCTGCTCAAACTGCTGGAACTAGGAAGCTGAAATTCCCTGTCGATGGATTTTCGGAAATTCCTACCGAGGGGCACAAATAGTAAAAGTTGGCTAGAACCCTGAAATGTAAAACATATGTTCCTTGGAGTATGGGCTCACTTATCGGGAAGGTGCTTTGTGGAATTATGGACAGGGACATTGCAAAAATGGGGATTAATGAAGCGAAAAGTGGTGCTTAAAGGCCTGCCAAAACCGCTGGAGGTGGGAAGTTGAAATTTGGTATTAAAGTTCGTCCTCTATTGTAGACATCCCCTAAAATGAGATTTTTGGAAATTTACACAGGTAGGGTCAAAAACAGGAAAAGTCTCCCCCTTAACGGCCTGACCAAACTGCTGGAACTAGGGAGCTTAAATTTGGTATTTCGGTTCCTTCTCCAACGTAGACGTCCCCTAAGACAATATTTTTTTAAAATTCATACCGGGAGGGGTAAAAAGGGAAAAAACTTTCCCCTTGACGGGCTGGCCAAACTGCTGGCTATAGAGACCTAAAATGATGTATGCAGTAGGTTCCTTCTCCAACGCAGACGTCCTCGAAGACGGAATATTTGGAAATTCCTACCGGGAGGGGTAAAAACGGGATAATTCGCCCCCTTGATGGCCTAACCGAACCCTTCGGCTAGAAACCAGTAATCTATAATATGTTTTCCTTGGAGTATGGGCTAACTTATCGACAATGCATTTTTAGGACTTTGGCAGGAACGTGGTAAAAATGGTGGTTCAAAGGGGGAAAACTGCCCCCCCCCCCCATTAACGTCTGTGTCTTTAGCTAGAAACCTAAAATTTAAAGAACGAGTGTATATGAAACACCAAAATTAAGAAACTAAATAGGAAACGAGTGGAATTGAAGCATTACACAAGTGGAACGAAATGGATATAAACGTTGAACCAGTGAAATTGAAATTATAGACAATGGAAATGAATTGGAAGAGGGAACGAAATGGGATGGACTAGAACGAAATGGAATGAGGAGCGAGATAGCATAGAATGGGGAACGAGTGGAATTGAAACACTGCAGTTAAAAGAGGAATAGAACGCAGCAAGTGCAAAGAAATGGAATGGAAAGAGAAGCGACTGATATCAATATCGATACGCAAGACAGTAGGAACGAAATGGAATGAAACGGGGAACGAGTGGAATTGGAATAGATAATGGGAACGAAATGCAATGGAATGGTGAACGAAATGGAAACTTGGAAGGAGTTGCATTGGAACACTAAAATTGTTAAACAAAATGGAATGGAATTTGAATGACTCAAACTGCCGGAGTTTGGTATATGAAACTTCGCATGCGATTGAGGCAAGATTATATATATTTGGGATTTTTACTGGGAGGAACAAAAAGGGGTGAAGAACCCCTTTTAATTACCTGTTCAAACACTATCCATGGAATATGAAACTTATGTAGCGTAGAAACATACTCTCCAAAAAGTTAAACAAATTTTCTAAAAAAAAACCTTAGAAAAAGAATGGAACTTATTTATTCTGATATTTAAACTGCAGCACCGGTGGAAGAAACCGACGCAGTAAATTTTTCAACTGAATTAGTGAATTTACTTGAATTGCCAGGTCTACCTTTACATAAACTAGAATTAAAAAACACTTTAAGGCACGGTAACAACGTAACGGGCTTTGCCCGCTATTTTTAATATTATAAATCGCTTGCCAACCCTGCTTTGCGTTATTTATTTTCATTCAAAACACAAATGAACAAAACTACTTACGAGTCTATCTACCTAAGTTCGCACTTTACCAAATTATCTTGACATACACACGTATATTGCAATTTGTAATGGATTCTAACAATCCACTTTGATGAGAAAAAGTGATCAAATATTTATTTATTTTAAACCCATTTCTGTGTCAGAATTATTTATTTGTGGTGGCTGGGTGAAGGCTTTTATTATAAAAACTGTACTTTAAATAAAAAAAGCGAATTTAAAAAAATAGTGGGGGAGGGGGAGGAACAGCCCCCCTCCCACCCAACCAAGAATACGACCCTTTTACGCCGATGGCTTGAACAACAGACAATTAGTTGTTACATGCTCACGTGTTGGTATACTAAATGATTTATTTATATAAAAATGAAGAGACAAAAAATAGTGTTTGTACTTAAACGTTACAATAAATTTACATTAACAATTATTTTACCTTAAGAACAAATATTGTATTTTATTTTATCTAAAAGAAATTTAATTCTAAACTTTAAGGCACGCTAACATCGTAGGGGGCTTCGCCCGCTATTTTTCGATATATGAGTGCCTTTTCCATATATGAAATAATAAATGCCTCCATATATGTCTGTATATGAAATCTTTTTCCATATATGGAATCACATATACTTCCATATATTTTTATAGAAAATTCATATATGTTCATAAATAATCCATATTTGTTCATATGTGTCCATATATAAACCATAAATGAATATATTTGAGGATATATGAGCATTATTCACCGGGTACTTACATTTACACTTAACCAAAAATTATTAGTTTTTGAAAACCACTTGTATTTAGTTGTCAAATTCAATACAAATTTTTAAGCAATAACTAAAAGTTTTTAAAAACGCCAGTTATTTTCGAATAAAAAAAATTTTAAAACTAGAAAATATGCAATGTTATTCAATTTATCTACAATTTCTTTTTTTTTATAAAAATATAACCCCAAATCTGATATGTTTTTTTAATGTCTTAGAATTAACAAAGTTTCTTTTTAATGTAAAATTTTTCTATGAGGAGTTTCTTTGGAAACAGTTTTAGAATTTGAGAACTTTCATACACCAAATAATTAAGTGAAATTTTGTTCCGAGATTTTAAGATTTTCTGAGCATAACTTACGGATGAGAGATTGTCATCCTAAAACCATTAAATTAAAAAAATTATTTAAGAAGTTCAATTAAGAGGTTTTAATAGTAGTGCACTTAAGTTAAAAAAAATTAAGTTGTAGTGCAAACTTGAAAATATAAAGGCCAGTTTTGTAGTCAGAACTAAGAACAATTCTCTTCTTAAATATATCCTAACTAGCGGGCAAAGCCCGCTACGTTGTTAGCGTGCCATCCTATGTGGACTCCAGGGAGGCTTTAACAAATCTTATTTTTTGCGAAATAACATATTTAAATTATGGCTTAAACTTAATTATTTCACTTTTATTTTATTATTGCCACCTTTACTTTATTATAAAATTAATAAATTAAAGCCCTAAAATATAATATATATTTTGTTTAGATTTGTTAATAGGTGTGTTTGGGTACTTTTCCAGTAAAGTCCAGTAAAAATTAGTCAGTAACAAATTTACAGAGAGTAAGGCAAAATTTACTCTCAAAAAGAAAAATATCTAAAAATGTATGCAAACAGAAAAATTGTAAGAATTAGTAAAATACTGCTGCCAACTTCTTTCCTAAAAATATCGCTAAATCAAACTAAAAAATCACTAGAAAATATCTAAATTATAAAAAAAAATAAAAAAGCGATAAATCCCTAAATTTCACGAACTTTTTAGATTCTGTTGAAAAATTTCACAAAAATAGCTATATTTTTCAAACTTCTTAAAACTTTCTTAAAAAATTATTGATATATCGCCCAACTTTTCGAACTTTTTTGTTTTCCATAAAAATTGAACGATAAATCGCTGAACAATAATGATTCAAAAATTTTGTCAAGAAAATAAATGTAAAAAAATGCTAAAAATGTCTAGACTGTCTTAAAATGAAAAATCGCTAGTTTTCCCACTAATAGCTAAATTATATTTTATCCCGCTAAACGAGTTGAAATATCGCTAGATTTGCCGAGAAAATAGCTAAATTGGCAATATAGCTGATTGCGAAATAAACCTATTCAAATTATTGGATTAATAAATAAAACCTAATAAAATGATCACTTACTTACTCCTTCCATCGTAAATAAGCTTATATTTAAATATCTTTTATATTTACAAAAAATTATTTCAAAATTATTTAGACAAATGTTTTGTTTCTTCAATCATATGTTTTCAATCATATGTTTTTTTTCTTACAAATTCTTACTAGCAAAAATTCATCCAGTAAAAACCAAGGTTGGTTACCGTTATCGTTATAATACCGTTATCGCTAAAATACCGTTTCAAATTGAATACCGTTACCGTTATCGAAACCTCTAAAAAAATTTCTAAATACCGTTATCGTTACTGTTACCGTTATTTTTATGGGTAGTTACCGGTATTTTACCGGTATTTATTTTTTTATATAAAAATTACAATTTTTTTATTTTATAATCTTGAGTGTTTTTTTTACAAAAAATTTATAGATAATAATTTTACTTATTAAAACTACCAGTATTGAATTTATAGCTTAAAATCTGTATTTTCAGTACTTAAAATTAAAAATATGCCATGTTTTTACTTGTTTTTATATGTTTTTAACATAATTTTTAATACCGGTACGTACCGGTATTGCTGTTTCGATAACGGTATACCGTTACCGAAACAGTCTTAAAGACCGTTACCTTTACCGTTACCTAAACAAACGAAATCTGATACCGTTACCCTTACCGTTATTCGTTTCGGTAACCAACCTTGGTAAAAACTTGTAAGTTCTCTGGTATTGAACCAGTGTTGCCACCATTAAAACGAAAAATTACACAGCTGAAGGTAAAAAATTATCCAACACCGTATCAATGTAACCATAATTGACTTAAGCTGAAATCACAATTAAGTTTGCTCAAAATTTGCCTGAATTTTTACTCAAATGAAAGGCGCCGATTTTTGACCTACCGAAATTTTAAAATTTTCGCTAGTTGCGAAGTCATTTTATGGTTTTTTGTGTGTTTTATTTTTCCATTGTAATGTTTTAATTTCTTTGAAATAAATTGTTTGAAATGTTTTTAATTTGATTAAGTTAAAAATTAACCAAATTTATAGAGATGAAACTTTACGAAAGTTCGCTTAAGATAGATTAAGCTTAACCTACTTTCCTTAATTCAACTTCGCTGAATATTGTTGTGCCTTGGCTAAATATAGTTGGGCACCTACAGCTTTTTAAGTTTGTTCGAAAATTAGCTTTATTTTTCACCAAATTAAAGAGAAATTTTGGAAATTTTCGCCAGATTTGCGAATTTATTTTATATTTTTTTAATTGGTTTATTGTTATTTTTAAATTTATTTTGTTTGTTTAAGGTGTTTTTAAATCGATTAATTTGGGTACGATGAGTTTCGATTGAAAATTAACAAAATCAATAGAGATGGAACTGTTCTAAAGTTGACTTAAGCTAGATATGGGTGCTTTAGTAGATTTTTATGCTATCGATCTTTCCCTTAATTCAACTTTTTGAATATATTTGGGCATTAATGGTTATTTAACAGGTATATAAAAATATTAGGTCCTTTGGTCATTTCTTACCACCTGGTTGGATTACTATGACATTTCACTCTGTCGGAGCTAAAGTAAGTTCGAACATAATTTCTAACGGTCGAGTCCACAGATTAGCTGGGAACTGTGGCGTTCGACTATAAAGCAGGACAACTCTGGCATGTGGAAATTTTAAAAACTTGCCATTTTTTATTTATGAACCGATTTCAAAAATATAGAATTTTTGTAATTAGGAATTAAGGTTTTTTTTTAATCATATGTAAATGTTTTTGAATTTAAATTAATAATAATAAGACAAGACATATTAAAATTAACTACAATATAATGCAGTGAATTATAGCTTAAATGTCTGAGTTGCTGAATTATCTCAATATATTTTCATTCTGCCACATTGTTTTATATTTACAAAATCTTTGTCTACTATTATTACTAGTTTCTATTCAGTCATTAAAAAGTCACAATCATAACAACCCCAAATTTCAATCTTACGCTACATTTGCAAATGATCTTTTAAATGTTTCACAGACAAACTCATTTAGTCTACTTTAAATATCGACTGACTTTTATGAAATTTACGAAAAATTCTCTAAAACGTGAAATTACACAAAAACTACACAAAAATGTCATTATTAAAAAATTATCCAAGGAATGTGTAAACAGTCCCGTTTTTGAATAATTATTCAAAAAGTGGCAACACTGTATTGAACTGTCACTTTACTCTCTATTTTTCCTCTCTCCTTACTGAGTAATTGTGTAAACAAACACCTTCCAGTAAAAACTTGTACAAATTTGTACGAATTTGTAAAAATTTTTGGGTACCCAAACACACTTAATATTAGTATTGTACCCAAGAAACAATTTTACGGACTCTCCGACATAAACGGAATCATGAATCCAGCACTGCCGGAACGTAAACGGACCGTAAATTGCGTATCCGTCAAAGCTTATACGAAAACGGAACATTAATGTGCCGTAGAATCGGATTGCTCAAATTTTCGAAATAAATACGTTTTAACTCCGTTTTGCTGTATCCGTTTCGGTGCCGTTGAATACGGACTACACCGGTTTTCATCAGTTCTAAATCCTTTACTGTCGGTATCGTTTTTCGACCGTTAATTCTAAGTGTGTTTTGTTGTGATAATACAAATATTAAAATATTTTTGAAGTAATTTATATTGTGCGACCTTTAAAAAATAGCATAAAACTTCGTTTATATTTAACATGAAAGAGGTTTCCGCGATTGAGATATAGGTTTGTTTATTTTGTCTTTAACTGGATTGTTTATCTAATATCGTCAAAAACAAAAAACGTGTGAGAGGTGTCCGCGATTAAGTTATTGAAAACTGAATATATTCTTTAAAAATTATTGTTAAACTGGTGTCTTTATCTAATTTGGTAAGTTAGAAAATCTTAATCTTTTCTGGACCACTAATATTTTAATTATTTTACAGCCGCAACGGTGTTGTCTTCATCTTATATTTGTAAATCAGAAAATCGTAAATATGTTGTTCTTTTTTGCCAATCATATTTTCATTATTTTATAGCCACAACTCAAAAATAGCCTAAATCTTCGTTTCTGTAAACCGTGTGAAAGGTGGCCGCGATTAAAGTTATTGGAAACTTATTGTAATTGAATATTTTTCTGTTAAACTGGTATCTTTATCTAATATTGGTAAGTTATCATAAGCTCTGGTTATTTTGAAATAATAAACCCACTTATAGAAATAAACCTGTAAAAATAGCAGAAAAACCTACATAAACACTGCGTAAAAATGACCTTGCAGAAAATTATATAATTTTTTGCTAATCACTAGCACCGGTATTTATAATGAAAATTTAGCATAGAGATAACATGAATCTTATTAATTTTAAACTCATTCTAGTACTGTTGAACTCATTTGAGTATTGTTGCTAAATTCCTTCTAATGTTCTGTTATTAAACCAACGACCATATAGACTATTATGACTACTATGATTAAATGCCAAAGAACAAAAAATTCCATTCACATTCCTTTATACAGAGACTATTAATTATAGAGATAGGAAATCAAAACTTACACTAATCATCGGTAGAGGGCGCTGAAATTTAGAAGAACTGAGCAACTATTAGTATCAGCTGAGCCTATATTTAAAAACTCTAAAACTGCTCAAAATAAGGAAAAAACAAGCGCGGAATATATTCAAATAATAAAATTTGATATATTCGTTTTTTTACTTTGTTTTTTGTTATTATTTAAATTTAAATAAAAAAAGAAAATTGTCAATTTTTTTAACAAAGTGCCATCTAGTGACAGGGGTATGGCATCACCAAAAAAATAAGTTATAAAAAATCGTTATCACTAGATGGCACTTTGTAATTAAAATTGACAATTTTCTTTTTTAATTTAAATTTAAATAATAACAAACAACAAAGAAAAAAATACAAACAAATATTTCAAATTTTATTATTTGAATATATTCTGCGTTTATTTTTTCCTTATTTTGAGCAGTTTTCAGCAGTTTTTGGGTTTTTAATAGTGTTTCCAATTCGGTTAATCGATTAACCGATTCCGATTAATCGCCTCTATTTCGGTTTATGTCGAAACAAATAATTTAAAACGCAAATAATTATTCGACCCGAATAATCGATTAAAATAGATCGATTAACCGGTTACATTTTTAATATGTAATTTTTGCTTTATTTTTTTACAAAACTTCATAATTTTGTTAACTTTGGCTAAAAAATTGCAAGAAATGCTTATAAAAAAACAAATACTACTAAACTACGATAAAATTGTTTTAAAATCGATTGAATGAGAAGCCTTTAGATACCATTTTTTGAGCAACTCCAAGCAAGTCGACATTGAACCAGCGAGACACGTCATGGGATTTCAGCAAAATTTTTTTGAACTGATTAGCTATGAATTTATTTTAGAACAGGTCTATTTTCCACCAATTCCGTGGAACGGGTTCTAGAACTGATTCCTGAGAGTCAAAAGGAAAGGTTTCACTGTCGTAGAACCGGTTCCAAAGCAACCTGTTCTAGTTTGGAAGAAAAGAACCTGTTGCTTTTCGGACATCTTCAAACAAAAATCACCAATGATAGAACATAAAGTAGAACAGATTGCATGCAATCAGGGGGCAAATTACCACAGTCGTGATCGAGTTTTATTCGATAGCAATTATTGTTATTTAAAACATTAAAAATATTAAAATTAGGTTATAAGTGAAGCATTTCGTTCCTTTATTACAAATATGAGGTAAAGTTGTAACAATAGTTATTCCTGTTCTTTTATTTACACTTTAAAAACGTGATTTTTTAACAATTTCGAATGCTTACGACTGTGGGAATCTGGCCCCTGTTGTTTACAACCGGTTCTTTGCATCCGACAATTTCTCTGGGTATCGCAATTAATTTTTAATAAAAAATTTTTGATTTTTTTAAACAAAATAAAAAGTTTCTATTTGTAAAAAAAAATGCTTTAACACTATTTGTCTGGCTGGGGCGGGCTTTAGGAAATACAATAGACAATTTTTCATTTCCGTTTTAATTCTTTTAAAATATAAAATTAATTTTCAAAATTGAGAGCAGTTTTTCAGCCTCTCGTCGATGATTTTATTTATATTTTTTTTAACATAAAACAGTGCGTATTAATTTTTTAAATTTTATTACTGCAAACATTGAATTTTGAAAGGCTGAAGAACTGCTCTCACTTTCGATAATCTGTGATAAAATTCGAACAAACAAATATGTTTGTTACTACACACTGAGAGAATTTTCTACATGCTTTTTATGAATTTTTATATTCATTCGTTTATTCTTCTTCTTAACCTCAAACCTATTAATTAAAATTGATAAAATTGCATATTAATGACAATATTAATTGCAACTGTCTATAGGACGTTAAAACAACACTGTACTAAACTTTTCATTGAATTGATGAAGTTTTATGAAAAATTTTGTATTATTTATTGAAAATACATACACCCAATGAAAAAGCTTTTTCGTAAAATTTCTGAAGAAAACTTTATTAGTTTATTATTAGTAAATTAGCTCAAAATTTGTTTATTGTTAATGGCCCTTAAAACCCGAAAAGATTGAGAATTTAACAATTATTTATGCTACTCTCAAACTACTAATATTCCGCAAAACTTTTTTATATTGATGGCTCTTTACATTTGCTCTTCTAATTTTTAATATTAAAAAAAGTAAGCTCTTTGGGTTTTTATTCATAAAAAGTAAACAAAATATATTAATTTTGCATTAAACGATTAATCGATTAATCGCCAATTTTCTCGATTAACCGACCCGAATAACCGATTAATTTTAGTGATATTTCGAATAATGCATTAACCGGTTAACCGCCTATGTCGAATAATTGGAAACACTAGTTTTTAAACATAGGCTCAGCTGATACTAAATAGTTGCTCAAGTAATAATAAATTTCAGCGCCCTCTATCGGTGAGTAGTGTAAGTTTTGATTTCCTATCTCTATAATTAATAGTCTCTGTCTAGTGATAACGATGTTTCTATCAGAGACTATTAATTATAGAGATAGGAAATCAAAACTTACACTACTTACCGGTACGGAGCGCTGAAATTTAGTATCACCTGACCAACTATTTAGTATTACTTTAGTATCAGCTGAGCCTATATTTAAAAACTTAAAATTTGCTAAAAACTGCGCAAAATAAGAAAAAATCTAGCTCAA
Organism: Leucophora obtusa; assembly: GCA_949987735.1. Taxonomy (NCBI): domain Eukaryota; kingdom Metazoa; phylum Arthropoda; class Insecta; order Diptera; family Anthomyiidae; genus Leucophora; species Leucophora obtusa. The sequence goes on along the minus strand of OX465295.1, from coordinate 268,321,823 downwards.
AATATATTCTTATAATAAAATTTGATAATCTTTTTTTTGTTTTGCTTTTTTATTTGTTATTATTTCAATTTAAATAAAAAAAGAAAATTGTCAATTTTTTGAATAAAGTGCCATCTAGTGATAACGATTTTTTCATAACTTATTTTTTTGGTGATGCCATACCCCTGGTTTCTATAACTTATTTTTTTGGTGATGCCATACCTCTGGTCTTATATATTCAAACACTGCGTTGCTCTTAATCGGTGTGCTAAGAAATCATGAATAAATTCTATTCTAAAAAGCTGCTAGGCCTAAAAAACATTCTAGTTAACAGGTTGTTGTGTGCGGTGTATAATGAGCTATTAACTTTTCTTTATGAATACGGGGGTAGTAAAATAACAACAAAAAAAAACTGCTAAAGTTACGGAATTTTAATTATATTTGGGTTAACTTTCAGTTCATTTAAAATGAACGTTTTTTCTGTAAAATCTGAAGAAAATTTTGCTTAATATTAGTAGACTAAAAAAAGAAAAAACAAAATGAAAGTACAAAGTAAAATTTAGTTGAATGCAAGTACCCAGCAAAACCTTATATTACCCGATAATGACTTTGGTAAGAAGAAATAACGGTAGGTAACCTCTTACTTTTCTATTACCAATGCTATTATTTTAACAAGGGTATTTCCGTGGGGGTAACTCCTTTTTTACACTCAGATAAAAAAGTTAGTAAAAAAATTTGTAAACAGTTTCCATTCGCACTTTACTATTTTTATACTGATTTTCAGTACAATTTTATTTTTTAGTAATCATTTTTGCTATTCTCTTATTACTTATTATTATACTTATTATTATTACTACTTATTATTATTGAGTGTAGTAATATTTTATTCTGAACTTACATGTTACGCCTACCTATTACCTCTAGGTCACAAAAAACCTTAAAATAATACAATTTTTTTTCTTAAAATTTCAATGTTTTTAACAAAAAAGAGAATTTCTAAAATTGTATACCAATAAAACATCCAATCGTATGAATTTGGTAATAAAAGTAATGCAAGGGTAAGCGGTTTGATATATTACCATGTAATTGCTGGGTAGCAGTATATCCTGCTGCGTAGCAGTATATCCTGATGAAATTATTAAAAATATTTGATAAAAAAAATTGTAAATTGATTATTCCAGAAGGCTAGATTTTTATTTGGATTTAAAAAAATTTGAAAAAAACTTCGGAAATTTTAAATTTTTTGTAATTTTTTAGTCTACTAATTATTTAGCAAAATTTTAAGTAGACTACTTTTATATTTTTTTGTGTACATAGAGATTTTACATAATCTTTAATATTGGTTTTGTTTACTTTTATTTTAAGTAAGCTTTTATTTTGTATTAACTAAAATTTTACTTTAATATAACTAAAATTTTGAATATTTAACTAACGTTTTTATATTTGGTAAAAATTGCAAGGTAATTTTTGACTAATTTTTAGTAGTATTAACTATAATTTTTACCGATTTTTTCCCATTAGTGCTCACCCTACGGGAAATTTTAACAAACTGTCACCGAACTGGCCCCTTTAAATGAAATAGACTGGTCACTTTTACATGGCGTTGTCATAGGAGGGGGAAATTGACCCCTTGTGACATGTCACAAGACAAATCCCAGGACAGGTCCCTGAACGTTGTTTTTTGTGAGAGTTCAGTAACCTGTCCTAGGATTTGTCTTGTGACATGTCACAAGGGGTCAATTTCCCCCTCCTATGACAACGCCATGTAAAAGTGACCAGTTCGGTGACAGTTTGTTAAAATTTCCAGTAGGGCAGATATAGCTTCAATGGTTTTAATCTTAATTTACAAAACTTCCCACAGCTATAAACTTAAAACTCTTAACATGCGCAGTTATAAATCGTCACTCAGGGACACAAAAAATGTATTTCAATCAATATTTCCAAACAAAATCGACAAACCGCCTTTTAATGATGAAATAGTTTTAAGTAATTTTCCAAGTGATGGGGAACATATGGATGTGGATCACATTTTCGAGCAGGCTTCATTTGATGGAACATCGTTACCCTCAAGTGATCTGGAGGATTTAGAAGGAGCTGATAAAACATCGTTTGCTTCATGTGATGAAGAGTCTATACAAGGAGAAATACATTTGTCAATAAGAGAAGAAATAGCTACATGGGCAGTCACGCATGTATTGTCAAACGATGCATTAAATGGACTTCTCTCTATTTTGAGAAAATTCAACCATTGTAGTTTACCTCAGGATAGCAGAACTTTAAGAGAATGTACAAAAAAGGCTCCGGTCGAATGTATGGAAAATGGCCAATATGTGCATTGTGGTCTCCGGAAAGGGCTCGAAAATGTATTGACCAAAAATCTCACAACTTCAAATGTTCAATTGGATTTTAATATAGATGGTCTTCCGCTATCTAAAAGCTCGCAAAACCAGTTGTGGCCAGTTATTGCTAGTGTTGTAGGTACAGACTCTGTGTTTTTAGTTGGAACGTATGCAGGAAATTCTAAAATAATGAATGCAGATGTGCTTTTGTCACAAGTGGTAGATGAAATTTCAGACTTAGAGCAGTCTGGAATAAATATTAACAATAAAGACATTGCCGTATCTTGTAGATGTTTTACTTGCGATGCACCCGCAAAGGCATTTATTGCTGGAAGGAAGAACCACAATGGATATTTTTCCTGCTTTAAGTGTGAACAGAAGGGTGAAATGTACGAGAGACGAGTAACATTTCCCTTACAAAACTATTCTTTGCGAACCGATGGGTCCGTTCGGAAGAGACTTCAACCTGAACATCATAATGAACAAGGAAAACTTAAAATAGAAAACCTTAACTTAAAATAGAAGACATGGTTAAAGATTTTCCTTCCGATTATATGCACGTTGTGTGTTTGGTGATGTAGAAGTTGATGCTTGCATGGTTTAAATCACCAAAAAGGGAAAAGTACCATATTTCGTCAGAAAAAGTTTCAAAACTGGAAACAGATTTAAAAGAAATTAAGAGGCAATGCCCTATATAGTATGCTAGAAAAATACGTAGTACAAAAGAAATTGAAAGATGGAAGGCGACAGAATTCCGCCAGTTTTTATTATACTCTGGCCCTTATTTACTAAAAAAATATTTACCCGAAGAGTATTATATTCACTTCCTAAAGCTGAGCTTAGCTTAGCTATCCGCATTTTGTTGGATCCAAAAGACTCAAAAGCTAATAATAATTGCGCGTCACAGTTACTACAAAGCTTTGTGAGAGATATATCACATTTATATTCTCAAACGATGTTAACATACAATTTTCATGCTCTCACAAATATTTCAGAAGACGCTTTAAAATTTGATGGCTTAGAAGCTATAAGTGCTTTCAAATTCGAAAACTTTTTAGGAAAACTTAAGAAACAGGTTAAACATGGATACAATGTTGCCGCTCAAGTTCACAATCGAGTTGAGGAATCAAGACGTTTTGCCGTGGAAAATCCAAGCAAAATTTATGAATTTCAAAAGAGGAAAGAATATTCCAATGATTGGTTATTTATGAATGGGTTCGTATTATCTACTATTCCACCAAATAATTTGTATCGTGTTAAGGATTGCATATACAAAGTAGATAAAATTACAAAGTCTGGCGATAGAACTATTGTTTCCGGTCATGAATTTAAAAACTTAAAGGCATTGTTCCTATACCCTATACCAGCCGTTAAATTTGGATTTTTCTACTTTGACCAACAACAGTTTTCAAAAAATATTTATAATCACGACAGTAGAGAAATAAATGTCAAAATTATAAATATTGGTAATATTTTATTACCATTAATTCATACAAATCAGAACCAATAGTATCAAAACGTAAAATATAATAAAAAAAACCTACAATGTCCAGCAACAAATATACGCTACGAGCATCTCCAGATATTTTCGAATCACAAGATCCTCTTAATAGTAAAATATAAATATATTTTATTGAAAACCGAAATAATTAATTATATTTGTTTTATATGCAGGTAATGAATTCAATTACAGACCACAATTGCACCATGAAGCACATGCTAACGAAAACTACACGGAAGGTGAGTACAATGTTCAATTACATTACGCCAAAATATATATTTTTTTTTAATTTCAGTTTACTATTTAGAATCCCAAATAACCAAACCGTCCAAAGTTTGAATAAATCAACAAGATTACAAGATTACGAAATTTTGCAGGCGTCAACCTCCAATAATTGTAAGTGAACATAGCATTTATATTAGTATTCTAATTTTTATAGACCTTAAGTCATGACTCTCCAATATACTTTAAATTCATAAACTATAATTTTTTATATCAATGACCCTGTAAAATTTTGTGCGGATTACAATGGAGTAATGAGCTTCCTAATGAGAGAATTTCCCTCCTCTCTGCGGAAATTTCTGACTTCAAAATCTCAGAGGATTTGATTTCAAAGCTTGTGGATCTATCGGATCTAGCTTTTACATTTATTTATAATTTTAATTACCCGGCTTTTAAATCGGAGGATCACCATCTCCCACCTCGTATTTAACACTTATTTTTCTTAAAAATTAATGGAGGAAAAAAACAATGCATATGTAAAAAATACTTGATTTTTTTATTTTTATATATTTTTTTACTGTCTAGAAGTTCTGTAAAAAATTGACGATTATCGTCCACTTTTCGAAGTAAAATTTATAACATTTTAAAGAGGTTAGTTCCAAAAACAAAAAAAAAATATAAGGTGTAAAATTGCTGTCTTACCAAATTTGTAACAATGTATTGAAATTTGTATGTAATGTTAGATATCAAACTTCGAAAATTGGACTATAATCTTCTTATGGAATTCGGGCATTAATTTATTTTTAAAATATGTAATTTTTTGAAGAACTCACGATGTGTTGTTTATGCCGGTATGTAGCTGTGTTGTGTCGTTTATGAACGAACTATGTTGTGAGGTCGCAGTGAACAAAATAAAATTTTTCCAGGCCCCCTCACAAAAAAATTTTTGCGTGGCGGTTACCTAGGAAAACGGCTTAGGAGGGTGGTCTGCGCGTCCATGATCGGACCTAAGACCCACCGAGTCCCGTTTCCAATTAAGCCATTGGGGAGGGGTTTGCGGCCAGTGGAGGAACCACCTCCAACCCGAGTCCCGGATTATGGTCCGGAGAAGGCCATAATCCCGGAGCGGACCTAACTCCAGCCTCGTGTCCCGGTCAATTGTTTCTTTTAATATTGGGGTAAACTATTTTCGAGTATGTGGCGCGTCACACCACAGTTTACCCCGACTGATTTTTCTTGTGGTTTGCAGAAACGAGAAGGAAAAGGGAGAAATTAAAAATGTGAAAAAACATATATTGCAATACAAACCGTGAACCGTGTGGAACGGTTCAAGTAATCCATTTTTACCTCGATCCCCCATCGGCTAGGTGTTGAAAAATCCTGAAAAGAATGGAAGAATATTATGAAAATTAAATATTAAATACAAAATAAAATTATTTACCCATCGCTTTTCTGCTGCAGTTTGTTTTTGTTTAGTTCGTTCATAATTCAGTTAGTTCCATTGACCGATTCTTTTATTTGTACATGTCTGTTAGTTCCTTTCTTTCTTTTATATACACACAGAAAAAAAGCAGGGGGAAAATTATCTAAGTGCTATGTAATTATACAACTACATAAGTTCCAAGTTAGTTTTACAATTTTATAATAAAATATTTGTATTTTTTAGATATTTTTTACAATGCTTGTAAATATTTTACAAAAAAACACTGTTTTTTTACAGTTAATTCTTTTGGTATTATAAAAGTATATTTTAATAAGAAAAAACAATTTTTTTCTTTCGTTTAGAAAAATATGTGTAATTACTTCATCCTATTAAAAACTTTAATTGAAAATTCCAAACCATTCTCTAGTTATTATGCTTTTATGCATTGGAGAAACAATACAAGTTTTTGATTTTTATTTGAAAATTAGGAATATATCAATAATAACAAATATAAACTAAACAAGAATTTTTTAAATTGAAAAAAGTTTTTTATTTTTTAAATAATTAGAAAAACAACTGTTTACTGTAAAAAAAACTGTTCTAGTAGTTGTTTCTTAAGATATTAAAATAAATAATTTAAACTTTTACGAAATTACAGTACTTTTCGTTAGTTGTTTTCTTAAATAACTGTCATAACAGTTGTTTTGCATTTTTACATAGAAATGGTTAAAATAACAACTACTGATTACTACACAAACAACTGTCATGTAGTAACTGTCAAACTTTTTTTAGTGCAGTTTTGACTTTAATTAAACTATTGTCAAAAAATTGTATATAAAACAACAAAAAATTTTTGGGTTAACTATTAGTTAACTCTAAAACTTTCATTTTGAGACCCACCGTTATATTTTATTTTCCTAATATAATCCACATAAATTTTACTATCGCGCTTTCAAGCACGCGTGCTTAAGTAAAACAACAAAAGGCATGCGTAACTTAACAAAAATGCAGTTAAGCATATTAACAGTGTGTAAAAAATTGTAGAACAAATCAGTTCACAACAAGCAATTAAGTAAAAAAAATTAACGATTTGATCTGTATATTCTGTGATCACAGTATACTGGATAGTAGGATAACATGGCTGCATTGATTACGCAAATGGATTAGTGACAGCAAACGGTTTAACTATTGACGTTTAAAAAAAACATAGTAAAGCAGCAACACCATAGCACTTTCTCGCCGTTTCATTCTAACTATGTCAAACAAAAACAATTAACCTGAAGAAGCATTTGCTCACCATACTGGGGAAAATAAATATAGGGACCTTGTTCTTCTATATATATTCTGATGGGGTTTCTAGAAGACGTTCGTTGTCACACGAATGAGTGGCTACATGTATTTGATTTTTGTATTGCATGTATTTTGTTATTGTATTTTCGTTCGTGTGGAACAAAACGTCATCTAGAAACACCACCTCTGTGTTCTGTGATTGATCTAGTTAACTGACTCAAATGGATGATAACAACTGAATCACAAAAATAAACGATTAACCTCAACCAAAGAGTATACATAATAACGAGATTGGGAGAAAGCATTTGTTCTATTATGTGCCTTGAAACAGGAACATACTCAAACCAATATCACCCACCAAACATGGCAATACGAAGAAGATTCTCCGAACATATCGCCGGGAAGAAAACATTTATTGCCGGCAATATCAATATCGTATTCCGGAAGTTTCCTCCGTCGGAAACAATTGTTACACTAAAACAATACTTCCAGGCAATATGAAAGCAATAACTCATATGGAAGATAAAAGGGATATCGCTAAATAAACTCCCGGTACAATAAAAAAACGATTTAATTTTTTCATTATTAAATTTAAGCCTCAAAAACAATATCTGATAGAAGATATCGTTTTAATATCTTCTTGGAAGGTATCTTTTATATGTTTGCAGGGTCATTATGTGCGCTCTTTGTATGACTCAAAACCATAGATTACATAGATGTCTTACTCTTTGACATTTGCTGTCAGTGCACGTAACTCCTGAGAATGTGTTGGACATACGTGCTATACCTATACAAAAAATATTTGATTGTATGTGAAAAAATGTGTTTGTTGACAAAAGAAGAAGAAGAGTAAGATATCTATGTAATCTATGCTCAAAACATCGATTGTAACCAGGGATGGAAAATAATAATTTAGTTATAAAAATCAAGAATGGAACTATACTATGGAATTATACTATTCCAACAGTATTATAGCCCTAGATTATGAATTTTAAAAAACCATACGTAAAAAATTGCAAAATAAAATCGGAATGCGAGAAAAGGCTTTGGGGTTCAAAAAATTAATTAAAAGATTTACATTCTACAAACGATGCCAAAATTTTCTTTTTTTGCAACTAACCACCAAACTTTGTTTTATGAAATGGGCATTATACTCCGCAGATTATAAATTTAAAAAACCGCACTTAAAAAATTGCAAAATAATAGAGGAACGAGAAAAAAGACTTTGTGGTAGAAAAAAATAATTAAAAAACTCAATCTGCGATTAACAATCTGCAAATGAATACAATAACGCAAAAATTTTCCTTTTTGCAAATATATTTTTCGCGATTTATTTATTTTTTTTTTTTTTGCAAACTAAGCACCAAACTTTTGTGTACAAAATTGGTACTATAGACCCTAGGTTATAAATATAAAAAAACCACACTTAAAAAATTGCAAAATAATCGCGGAAAGCGAAAAATGGCTTTATGGTACAAAAAATTAATTAAAAAAACTTAATCAGCGATTTACATTCTGCAAACAAATATATTGATGAAAAAATTTATCCTTTTTGCAAATTTTATTTTTCGCGATTTTTTTTTTTTTGCAACTAGCCACCGAACTTTGTTGTATGAAATGTGTATTATAGTCCCTAGATTATAAATTATAAAAAGAAACGTACTTAAAAAATTGCAAAATAAAAGCGGAACGCGAAAAAAGACTTTGTGGTACAAAAAATTAATTAGGAAACGTAATCAGCGATTTAGATACTGCAAACAAAAATATTGATGCAAAAATTTTCGTTTTTGCAAATTTTATTTTTCGCGATTTTTTTTTTGCAACAAGCCACCAAACTTTGTTGTATGAAATGTGTATTATAGCCCCTAGATTATAAATAAAAAAAAAACTCACGTAAAGAATTGGAAAATAATAGCGGAATTTGAAAAAAGACTTTTATGTACAAAAATTTAATCCCTAGGTTATATATTTAAAAAAACCTCACTTAAAAATTGCAAAATAACGGCGGGATTCGAAAAAGGCTTTATGGTACAGAAAATGAATTAAAAGAGGTAAAAAGCGATCGACATTCTGCAAGCGAATATATTGTTGCAAAAATTTCGCTTTTTGCAAACGTTTTTTTTTTTGCAATATGTGCTAATATTTGCTAATATCTAAATATTTAATTTTTATGTTTTTTAACGAGCCAAAGAGGAAGGTCTTTTTTAGTTACTTACATTTTTAAATGTGTAAGAGCAATCTAACATTTTTTGAGCCCGATTAAGCGAGTCTTTTCCATCCCTGATTAACCAGTCGGAGTTCGTTCCTGTTCCAAGCCGCCTAATATTTTTTCAAATAAAAAATATTGAGAGAGTTGCAAGGCCATTGGTTCAATCAATAAAAAATCTTTAAAACCGATATACATAAATCATTTATACTGAATTTAGACAGAGCAAAAACCAGCTGGTTTTTGTACAAAACTAAATTGCAAAAGCCAAGTCATTTACACTGGGTATTTAGTTTTTCTTTGTCACAACACTTTTTTATTACACATTTTTCTTTCTTTTTTTATTGTTAAATTAATGTAAAAAAAATTATTAATACATTTAAAAAACATTAACAACACACAATTTCAAATTAAACCAAAAATATTCTTAAAAAATTAAAAAATATTTTTTTGACACTTGCTTTACTTCAATATTCGTTGATACTGGGTGTACCAAAAATGCATATTTCAGATATTTTTACTTGGTTTTTGGCAAAAACCAGGCAGAATGTGGTTTTCAGTTTGTATGAAAATTGTATGGAAAAACTAAATAAATTTTGTAGTTTTCGGCTCAAAAACTAAAAATGGCCAAAAACTACTAGTTTTTGCCCAGTCTAAATACACTATTAAATAGGAAAAATCTAAATTTTCCCGGTATAGGGAAATTAAAATCGAATGATCTGACTAGAAAACCGCAAAATTGGCAACATGCACTATAATACTAGAGAGTTGAGGCAATGGCCTTGCAACTCTCTAAATATTTTTTATTTGAAAAAATATTAGGCGGCTTGGAACAGGAAAGAACTCCGACTGGTTAATCAGGGATGGAAAAGACTCGCTTAATCGGGCTCAAAAAATGTTATATTGCTCTTACACATTTAAAAATGTAAGTAACTAAAAAAGACCTTCCTCTTTGGCTCGTTAAAAAACATAAAAATTAAATATTTAGATATTAGCAAATATTAGCACATATTGCAAAAAAAAACGTTTGCAAAAAGCGAAATTTTTGCAACAATATATTCGCTTGCAGAATGTCGATCGCTTTTTACCTCTTTTAATTCATTTTCTGTACCATAAAGCCTTTTTCGAATCCCGCCGTTATTTTGCAATTTTTAAGTGAGGTTTTTTTAAATATATAACCTAGGGATTAAATTTTTGTACATAAAAGTCTTTTTTCAAATTCCGCTATTATTTTCCAATTCTTTACGTGAGTTTTTTTTTTATTTATAATCTAGGGGCTATAATACACATTTCATACAACAAAGTTTGGTGGCTAGTTGCAAATAGAAATCGCGAAAATTAAAATTTGCAAAAAGGAAAATTTTTGCATCAATATTTTTGTTTGCAGAATCTAAATCGCTGATTACGTTTCCTAATTAATTTTTTGTACCACAAAGTCTTTTTTCGCGTTCCGCTTTTATTTTGCAATTTTTTAAGTACGTTTATTTTTAAATTATAATCTAGGGACTATAATACACATTTCATACAACAAAGTTCGGTGGCTAGTTGCAAAAAAAAAAATCGCGAAAAATAAAATTTGCAAAAAGGATAAATTTTTTCATCAATATATTTGTTTGCAGAATGTAAATCGCTGATTAAGTTTTTTTAATTAATTTTTTGTACCATAAAGCCATTTTTCGCTTTCCGCGATTATTTTGCAATTTTTTAAGTGTGGTTTTTTTATATTTATAACCTAGGGTCTATAGTACCAATTTTGTACACAAAAGTTTGGTGCTTAGTTTGCAAAAAAAAAAAAAATAAATAAATCGCGAAAAATATATTTGCAAAAAGGAAAATTTTTGCGTTATTGTATTCATTTGCAGATTGTTAATCGCAGATTGAGTTTTTTAATTATTTTTTTCTACCACAAAGTCTTTTTTCTCGTTCCTCTATTATTTTGCAATTTTTTAAGTGCGGTTTTTTAAATTTATAATCTGCGGAGTATAATGCCCATTTCATAAAACAAAGTTTGGTGGTTAGTTGCAAAAAAAGAAAATTTTGGCATCGTTTGTAGAATGTAAATCTTTTAATTAATTTTTTGAACCCCAAAGCCTTTTCTCGCATTCCGATTTTATTTTGCAATTTTTTACGTATGGTTTTTTAAAATTCATAATCTAGGGCTATAATACTGTTGGAATAGTATAATTCCATAGTATAGTTCCATTCTTGATTTTTATAACTAAATTATTATTTTCCATCCCTGGTTACAATCGATGTTTTGAGTCATACAAAGAGCGCACATAATGACCCTGCAAACATATAAAAGATACCTTCCAAGAAGATATTAAACGATATCTTCTATCAGATATTGTTTTTGAGGCTTAAATTTAATAATGAAAAAATTAAATCGTTTTTTTATTGTACCGGGAGTTTATTTAGCGATATCCCTTTTATCTTCCATATGAGTTATTGCTTTCATATTGCCTGGAAGTATTGTTTAAGTGTAACAGTTGTTTCCGACGGAGGAAACTTCCGGAATACGACATTGATATTGCCGGCAATAAATGTTTTCTTCCCGGCGATATGTTCGGAGAATCTTCTTCGTATTGCCATGTTTGCTGGGTGATATTGGTTTGAGTATGTTCCTGTTCCAAGGCACATAATAGAACAAATGCTTTCTCAGTGATAGAGAGTCCCCCAACCTCTTTATTATGTATACTCTTTGAAATTTTATATATTATTGCACTTTAGTAGTTTCTGGTTTTGTCAAAATTTTTATTGTTTTTTCCTCATAATTTCAATATTTTTTCGCCCCTTTGTTATATTCGAAACCATTAGTGCGATTCCGTATCTTTTTAGCAACAAAATCCGGAAGTTACATTGTCAAAATTCGGTAGTTACCAACAAAATTCATTAAAAGTTATTCTCTAACTTTTTTCTAACGAAAATTAATAAAATCGTTAACTTACATACAGAAATTTTTTAAAGTTCAAGTTAACGAGTTTTGTCGTTATTTCGTACATTTTGAAAGCAAACTGCTCTTGTTGATATCTGTAGTGCGATTCTCTAACTTTCTTAATGATTTTATCGAATTCGTTAACTAACGATAATTGTCGGTTAAGTTACCGAAAAAGTGATTCACTATATTTTGGTTAACGATATTATGCGTTAGAAAAGGTTACCGACAAATTTCGGTAGAAATAAAAAAAAGCCAAACAATTCGATACAAAATATTTATAAATAAAAAAACAAAATAGAAAACAACATTTGTATCAACAATTTTTTTTTTTTTTTTGAAAACTGGCGAACAAGAGAGCTCTTTCGTGGTTTTTTGCTTGCTATCGGGCTTAAAAAATATGGAATACCGTTCCGTATAGTTATTTTTTAAATCGCGAAAGCCCAAATGCGGTAAATTTAAAGTGTATTTTTTGCACCCTATAGCAGTATTTTAATATAATCCATATGTAATAAAAGTGACTTAATTAATTAAGAGTGTCTTTAAAGGCATAACGCGCCCACCGCGGTTCTTGTTTTTTGTAATTGTGAAACTGTTAGATCGTTAGTGAAATTAAGGTTATTCAAGTTAATTGTGCGTATTCCAAGTTGGAATAACACCCGTTAATCAGTTATAAAGTCAGTGGCACGTTTTTGCGATTACCGTGATTTTCCCTGCTTTTCCATATTAAATTTGTTCAGTGACTAAATTATTGTATATTTTTTTTTTACATTTGACCAACACTCAGAGGATGACCCCTACTGATGCAACGCATTGTGTTGATATTAGGAAAATAGGTTATGGAAAGGTGGAAATAGGGAGTAGTGTTTATGAACGTTTGACTTGAACTTCTCTAAATTGTAAGTATCAGGGAAGACACCTGCGGGGAGTTCATTCCATATACGGGCGGTTCGACTAATGAACGAATTCTATCTATAATGCGTTGTGCGACTAACTGGACAATCGACCACAAACGGATGAGATCTACTAGACAAGCTCGTGTTGCGGCCAAAAACACGTGACCCGGGGATAAGTACACTTATCTCAGCAGAACACTTCCCATGGTAGTAACGATAGAACAGTGTTACACAACCCACAATCCGACGATGCTCCAATGAGTCAATACAGCTGGATACCCAACTGTCATTAATGAGCGCCGACGCCCTCCATTGTACACGGTCCAAAAGCTCCAAAATAGACTTTGAAGCCCCTGCCCATATATGGGAGTTGTATTTCATCTTCGGCCGGATATAGGTGGTATAAATAGTGAGAAGATTAGAAGAAGTGAAGTAGTTCTTACACCGGTTAAGAAAGCCAAGACACTTGAATGCCTCTTTCGACACTTGAATGACGTGATCCTTCCATCGGACATCACATTGTATTCTCATGCCCAGAACATCAAGAGCTTCAGATTCCTCAATACTGATACAGATGATAGTGATGGCTCAGCGGTCCTATGAGTCAGCAAACAACATTGGGTATTGCGTGGATTAAAATCGACCCTATTCACGCGACCCCACTCGGAGATTGTAATTAGGTCCTGATTGAGTGTGTCATTCATAATCTGCCTCTTGCCTTCAACCTCCACAAGGCTTGGCCTATGATCAAAGGAATATGAATGGCAAATCTTGCTGTCAACTGCAAAATAGTAGATAGGATTGGAAGTCTGACAGAGAAAGTCATTCAGAAAGATAAGAATGAGAGAAGGAGAAAGAACAGAGCCTTGTGGTACCCTGCATTCAACTGAATCCCATCTATAACAACTCTTATAGTGCGATCCCTGAGAATACTCGATATGAATCTAGAGAAGTCATCACCGACACCAAAGCAATAAGCTTTGATACGAGTGCTTTATGCCACACACGATCAAACACCTTGGAAATATCCAGCGCAACCACTTTGCTTTCACCAAATCTGTGAATGGACCGACTCCAACGCTCCGAAAGGAATGCCATCAAATCTCCCGTTAGAACGACTTCTACGAAAGGCATACTGTCGATCATTAAGAAGCAAATTAGATTCAAGATAATTTACAAGATGGTACACTCAAAAACAAAAGTCAGTAAAGTCAGCAAAAATGTTGCGGTGTCAGCAAATTTTTAGTCAGGAGCGTGCTTGCAAAAAAGTTGGTAATTTCAGCAAAAGGTTTGCTAAAAATCAGCGAGCTGATTTTTACCAAAAAAATAGTAATCGTCAGCAAAAGTTTTGCTAATATTTAGTCGACTGCAAATGAAAAAATCCTTGCTAAAATCACTAAACGTTTTGCTGAATATTAATAGGCTGAAAAAAAACTCAAAAAACTTGTACCGAAATTTTACTTCAGTTAATTTATTTGCTGATAATTTAAATATAGAATATGTGTAGAGTTGTTTTTCTTTTTTTGTCATTTCCGTTTCAGACAAGCTGCGACATCTACATCTTGTCTATCTGGTTGTCATCCACGCTATTCATGCGGTTATCAGCACAATTTTTGTAGCAAAATAAATTAGTAAAACATTAGTTCAAAATTAGTTTAGTGCTAAAAAAATATAACTAAATTTTTTGCTGAAAACGGAATTTCAGCAAAAAAATTGCTTAAAACTAGTACACTTGATATACAAGACGTTTTACTAAGTTTTCTACTAACTTATTTTTTTGAGTGTAGTTAACCATGCTCTCCATGACCCTCGAGAGCGCAGGACAGATGGCGATTGGACGGTAATTATCAGGGTTAGTAGCGGCGCCCTTTTTGGGGATTGGCTGGACATTGGCAATCTTCCAACACGATGGAAAGATACCCATGCGGTGCGACGTGCTAAAGAGGGTTGCCAATGGACGCGATAGCGTCGAAGAGCACTGTTTCAGTACCAGCGCTGGTATACCATCCGAGCCCGTTGACTTATATAAAGTTTAGTGATACGAAACTTTCCCGGTTTGCATATTGATTACGCGTTGAAGCAAAAAATTATATAAGCTAAGCGTTAATCTCAAAAATTTGTCATTAACTTTGTAGCTGACTCATGGCGATTTTTTCAATCACATATACGCAGAACTTACTTGAATAATTTTAATTTCACTAACAATCATATAGTTTACCAATTTAAAAACCGCGAAAGAGCGCGTAACGCTTTGCTTTTTAAAGAAATTAAAAAAAAATGTTCAGTCGCATTTATAACACACACCTAATGGATTCAATTCCAATACTTCTATAGTTTAAAAAGTATACCTACTATAAATTTAATGCGAAACGCTAACCGCGATTCGAAAAAATATGTGATCCGGTATTCCAGCAAAAAAAATGGCATGAGTTTATCAGCACTGCATAAGTAGAAGTGCATTTTTAGTGCTACTTAAAGAAAAGTAACGGTAATGAATATCCATGTCTAATTTCGCAATGAGTATTAAAATTAGTTTCATTACAATTACTTGAATATAATGGAAATGAAAAAATATTTCATTACAATTACATATATGCAAGAATTTACTGAAAATGACAGTTAAAACACAGGTGTATGCAGTTAAAAAGGCGACAAAGGTATTTATCCTTAAACAAACCAAAACTTTTGTTATTTTTAACTGTTGAAAAATAACTAACAAATGCATTAAAAAAAATACCAATGTCGAAAAATTAACTGATAAATTTTTACTACAAAAATTTCAAAACAACTGACAAAATCGGTAAAAACTACTGTTTTCTACAGTCAATTCTTTTTGTTTATAAAAGTATATTTTAATAAAAAAAAATTTTTTTTGCTCTCCATTATAAAAATATATGTTATTACTTCAGTCTATTTAAAATTCGAAGTAAAAATTCCAAACCGTTCTCCAGTTATTATGCTTTTATGCATTGGAGATACAATACAAGTTTCTGATTTGTATTTGCAAACTAGAAATATACCAACAATGACAAATATAAACTAAACAATCATTTTAAAATTCAACAAGAAAATTTATTTTTTAAATAACTACCAAAAATAACTGTTTACTGTAAAATTACTGTTTTGGTAGTTGTTTATTATGATATTAAAAATAACTGCTTTAAACAAAATTACGAAATTACAGTACTTTTCGTTAGTTGTTTTCTTAAATAACCGTCAGAAAAGTTGTTTTGAATTTTTATATAGAAAAACAACTAAAATTTCTGTTAAAAATAACAACTACTGATTACTACACAAGCAACTGTCATGTAGTAACTGTCAAACTTTTTTGAGTGTAATGACATTGATTAATGATAATAATTATCACTAAAAAAATTCAAAAGCACGAAAAAAAGAAAGTAAATCCCTAAAAAAGCGTGAAAAATAGTTATTTTTATATATTAATTAATGTTAAAATTCATCCAATTGAATAAATTTGATGTAATTGAATTGTAACGACCTATTTGGGTTAATTTTGTTTATGCATGTAGGGTGAAAAGTTACATTAATAATGTTAAGCACTAAGCCATTATAAATATTGGAAATTCTTATTTGCAGGGATATAGAATGGTATTCCATTTATGTTCTATGAAAAAAATCGACTACAATCCTTATGTTCGCGATTTCTAAAAATGTTAGTCTACTCATTTGCAAATTAAATTTTTTTAAGAATTCATTAAGCTTGATTCATAATGCAGCATTGTGAATCGAGCTTAATGAATTCTACTTTAGAAGAAATAAATTAGCTCAAAAGGATTTTCAAGTCGACGTTGTTAGTGCCTTTAATTTCAAGCAATTAATTCCTATCTATGCGTAGATATCTACCGCATAGGCGAACAAAAACCAGTGGGTATCAAAGCACTGATAAGCATCTATTGCTTGAAATTAAGAGCATAAGCGATTCACTATAAAACGAAGGCCATTCACAAGCTAACCATATCACAATGCTCTAAAATGCAATCTTTTAACCGCCAGTTCGGTCTCATACTGCAGATTTAATTTAACTATAAACAAAAGAAAATGTCAAAAAAATTGCACAAAACAACAACAAATTTTTGGGTTAACTATTAACTAAAGTTTAAACCTGCAGTATGAGATTTGCACTCATTTTGCAATTATTCACATTTTTTGCTCATCCGTTACCTTATCTACAACTTTTTTTCTGTCGTTATCTTAACAATAATTGTCGGAAGTTAACGATATTATTTATCGACAAAATTCGGTAGAAGTTACTGAATCGGTTTTAACGACAATTATAGATAAGTATCGAATTTTGATAATATAACTACCGATTTTTGTCGTTAAAAAGTTAAAGAATCGAACTACTGTTGTCAAATATTTAAAAAAAAAACACAAAATATATTTTTCGGTAACTCAACCGACAATTGTCGTTAACAAACGATAAACAAACATGTCCGATGTGTGGTCTGATAGGGATTGCATCTACTATTTATATACCTTTCTTGGTTGTATCATAACTACCCAGATAGAAAAATACGAAGGGCACAGTACTGGCTCAGCGTTGGAGACGGTAGTGCATGTACTGGCGATGTGTCGGATTTTTTACGTTTCCAGTACTGGTACGGTGTCGAAATGACAACACCAATATACGCTTGGCCGTAGGTATTTGTCCACGTTGGCCCAGTGTTGGATTTTGTTACTTCCTGGTGTTTTCCCAGTACTATAAATTAAAAATATAATATAAAATATAGCCAGTACTATAAAAACAATTAAAAATCTGGTGGTGAATCACCCTAAATTTTAATAAAAAATATATATTTTTGTTTCAAATTAATTTTGTTGTTTTTTATTGTGTTATAAAATATTAACATCCCAGTGTAGAAATGGTAATGACATATCATTATTTTTTGGACTACCAGTAATGACACCCATTTACCTGCTGCATTATTTTAAAACATATAATAATGAGTTACTGATAATGACTTATTTTTATCATTATTTCAAATAGAGAATAATTTTTTAGATTTTTTTGACCATTTTTTGAAATCTATTTTTAGACTCAATATTTTTTAAACACTGGTAAGGATATATGTAACCACATATTTTTTGATTTTTTGTATGTTGGCGAGTAAGCTTGCTTGTGTGCAGCAGGTCAATTGTGTTTTTATCTATTAAATATTACATGTCGATATAGCTCAGATGGTAGAGCTGTTGACTGGCAATCTGTAGACCCAGGTTCGATTCCCGCACCAGCAAATTTTATTAAAAAAAAAAATACAATAAAAAATATTTTTTTTTATATAATTTATTTTTTTGAAAATCTATTTTTAGACTCATTATTTTTGTCAGTACTGGTAAGCACATAGGTAACAATATATTTTTTGATTTTTCGTATGTTGGTGTGTAACCATAACTCATAATTTTTTGCGACATCGCCATATAAAGGTAATAAGAAATGTAATAACAAAAGTAACTAGTTACCATTACCAAGTATGTAGTTACATAACCACATATCTGGTAATGATTTTCTACACTGGGATGTTTATTCACAAACAACTTTTTGTCTTATTAGAGGCTAATTAACGATTTTTGTTGTTGTTTCGCACGTTAATTTGTTTTATTAAGCTCTAATAAAATTTAAAAACTTTTTATGAATACAAGCCTAAATAATTGCAAAACTAGAAAACAAAAAGTTTTTCTTAAATTTTCTGGTTTCTCGCTGTTTTATATAAAAAATATTATGAAAAAAGTTATATTGAAATTCTATTAAAAATTAGGGTAAAATAAGTGTCAGAAAGAAAAATCTTGTTAAAATAGCAGAAGACAGTGGCAAAGCACATTTTAAGCGGTACTGGCATATTAAAAAAAACAGTGCTCTCCCATTACTATTTTTTTCTACCGTGGGCAATTTCCACCTGGGTACTTTTCATTTTCTTTATCATTTAAATTAAATTAAAAAAAAAATTGATAGCACATTTGATTAGGATAATTGTATTTCGTCGCTTCGCCAAAGAAAATAGATTTGTCTAAAAACTTTTTTGTGAGGAGACCTAAAAAACTGCTTTATTTCAGTCTTTTGCGGAACTTTTTATAAATTATTTTTTACACATATATACATATATAAAAAAACTTAAAACTTTTTATTTATGAAAGAATTACTTTCAAAAAAAAACATGGCCAAAGCGCAAAACAAAGACTTAATTTAGGTGTTCCACAAATAAATTTTGAAAACAAATAGCTATTTTCTTAGGCGCAGCGACGATTTGTAGTTACCACTTTCAAAAATTTATGATTTTTTTTATAAATTTGGTATATTTTTCAATTTCCTAGTATATTAAGTAATATTATTAATTACCAATAATTCGATAATACCCGTAGAATTGTTTTTTTTTATTTTTTCCTCTTTTAAATTTTTAATAAAATTTTTGCTTTATTAATCCGTTATAGTTTATTTCAAATAAGATAACGTTATAAGAAATACATATCAATGCTGTTGATCGAATTCCAACCAATATTTTCCCTGGGTAAATCGTTGGGCTTTGTCTGGACACCCTAATACACATACACACTCCAATGGAACCAGGGGACAGATTTCCGCAGTCGCAAGCGTTGGAAATTGTTAAAAAATCACGTTTTCAAAGTGCAAATAAAAGTTCACGAATAACCATTGTCACAACTTGAACGAAATGCTTCACCTCTAACCTAATTTTAATCTTTTTAATGTTTTAAGTAACAAAAAATTTCTATCGAATAAAACTCGATTGCCCCCAGATTTTCCGAACCAAAATAATTGTTACATTATAATTTTGTATGGTTACATTATACTTTTCACCGGATATTAGAGGATTAATATAAATTTTAAATTGCCAATATACATATATTGAACTGCGGCGTTATTTTTGGTCTTTATTTTGGTATTCATTTTAGTGTGGTGAACAAAAACATTGTATGTATTATGGAGTATGTATTTTTTGTTTTACAGTCTGACACCATCCAACAAAGGAAGAACCTTATCGCAAATTTAATGCTGTTTTTAATGATTGTGATGGAATGATGATTACGTAGAAATATTATCCTGTGAGTAATACGTTCACCATATGTTCACACGCGAGATACAAACTATCAAATGCAATAGAAATCAAATATTGTCGAAATATTTATATCAATTTTATAATATGCCATGTATGTCATTGTTTATTCCCTCGAAACTTTGCAAATGTGCTCATTTTTTGTAGCCCAATTATCCCTTTTGTTGTTTGCAATTTTGTAGTTTTGTAGTTCATATAATAAAAGAAGGTGAATATTATGTTTTCTTGCAAAATAAAATTAATATATGTATATTAGACCGACTAACGAAAAAAAGTGCCCCCCTCAAAATAAAACTTGGTTTGATGATTCCCAAAATATTTCGGGTCTAGCAATGAGATCTCACATTTTTAAAAAAGGTCTTTTTTTTAGTTTTTGTAAGAAATTTGCATCTTAGCTGAAGACAACATAGTCAATATGGGTATCATATGAAAGGGTTTTTATATCAAAATTTGGTCCAGAGCACCGCGAAAAATGTATTAAATTTGCAAAATTCTAAACTATATCCACTCAGCGATGATTTACTTGTCAAAATAAAAGTTTTGGTATCCATATTGCTCTATTTATAACATATTGTTTCCACCAAATTGAATTTCTGATAAAACGCAGAAAATCGCGAATTTCAAAAAAATCTGAAAAAGGTGTAAGTTTGACATTTCAATCACAAATATCTCCGTACAAAAGATTAAAAAATTTGTTTTTTTTTTTATAGAATATCTTCGAAAATAGGACATGTCAGGATATGCTTGAACATGTTGTATATACCGCTGGACGCGCCTCTAAAACACCTTTCATATGAAACCCATAATGACTATGTTGTCTTCAGCTAAGATGCAAATTTCTTACAAAAACTAAAAAAAATACCTTTTTAAAAATAGTCCAGCTCGTGAGATCTCATTTCTAGACCCGAAATATTTTGGGAATCATCATAAAATAAACCAAGGTTTATTTTGAGGCGGCACTTTTTATACTCTTTTCTGTCCATATAAGGTGAGTCGCTCTAATGTATATACAATCTCTTATACTTAACTTAGGGTGACAATTAGAGGTGTTGTTATTAGTACACTAAAAAAAAAAGTTAGTATAAAAATTAGTAAAACGGTTTTCAATTTAATTATACTAGTATTATACTAATTTTTAGTATAAAGTTGTTTTTTATTAAAATAATTTGGTATTCTCATTTTACAAACTACAGAATTTTTTACAAATTTGAGTTGCTAAATCTACAAATTTAATTTTACTAAATTTTGAAACCCGATTAGCTAAAATTAGCAAAAAAAAATTACTAATCTTTTTTATTTTGGAAGTTAAAATTTTTTTTTTTTTTTGAAAATATACACAATCTGATAGAAATTTTTGTTGCAATATGATTACCAGAAAACCAAGTTGTTTTTAAGCGTTTTGTTTCCATTTATAATAAAAATAGATTTGTTCTCTAAATTTTTTTGTTGTTTTTTAATGTTTATATTTCCAGGTTTTTTTTTTTTTGCTTTTTTCGAATATTTCTTTGCTATAAATACAAATTAGTTTGCAATTTTTTCAATATGTATTTTTATCATCCATATTCGTACACTCGGTGAAAAAAAGAGTTATCATATTGATGAAACTGCTTCATAAATTAATCATCGGCAATAAATATGACGAAGCGTTTCATAAAGCAGATGATCTTTTTTATACGAAAATTAATGCCAAAACGTCTTTCAAATTAGTTCGTATTAACAGATAATTCGTCTTTAACCAAGTTTAGCTTAAAAGAATTTTACTGTAAATGGTACAATTGTTTTCAATTCTAAAGCTGCCTACACAAGAAGGAACATTCGTCACAAAATGCCCTTCGTGTATAGCGACCTATAGAAAATCAAGCATGCTGTACAGCATGCTGGACGGCTGTATGAATTTGATCATGTAGTGTCTAATTTGACAGCTTGTCAAACATGTTGGACGAAAAACAAAACTTTTTGATTTTTCGGCAGGTTTGACAAACACGCTTTACAGTGTAATGGAAAATATCATCAAACATTAGGGAATTTTACATTTTTAATAAGTTATTTTGTGACAAGAAAGGGATAACGTTAATAAAAAAACTAAAAAATGGAAAAACAGAAGAAAAAAAAATAAATTCAAAGAAAAAAAATTAAAAAAATAATTTCGTCATTATCATCCGCTGTGTTAATTTTGTGTTTTTGAAAGTACATTTTACAGCATGCTTGACCGTGTATTTGATCGTATAAAGTCCGCTTATGTCAATAGCCTATATACGAGCAAGCATGCTGTCCAGCTTGTTTGAACAACAAAAAATGGTTTTTGGAATACACGGACAAGCATGCTGTAAAACTTTACTTCAAAACCACAAAATCAACACAGCGGGTGATAATGACGAAATTATTTTTATTAATTTTTTTATTGGAATTTCAGTTTTGAATTTCTGTTTTTGCATTTTTTAGTTTATTTTAGGGATGTGCGATTAATCGATTAATCGAACTTCCTGATTAATCAAAATTCTGATTAATTAATTAATCGATTATTTAATAATTTTGATTAATCAAAAACATAATTAATCGATTAATCAGTTATTTCGAGTCCTACCAAAATTATATTGTTTATACGCTGCAAATATTAAGATATTTTGATGAAATTTGTTACATAGACCTATGTTGGCCCAAGGACGAAGCCTATTGATTTTGGTGAACATCGGTCCATGTTTAAAACTAGTGCCCATATAAGGGTCCCCCCAAAATTGGCTTGGTTACAAACTGCAGGTCGCAAATATTAAGATATTTTAATGAAATTTGGTGCGCTGACTCACATTATAGAAAATTTTGACACAAGCCCCATTTTAACCCATTCGAATTTCGGATCCAAACAATACACCAGACTGGTGTAGGGTATTGTATAATCGGCATGCCCGACTTTAACCTTTTTACTCGTTCAAAATAATGATTAATTGATTAATCATGATTTTGATTAATCAAATTTATGAATAATTGAACAATATCTTGTTTTTCTCCATTGACGACGCTTTTTAACGCCAGTTCAAAATAGAGACTTTAAATTTAGGAACGGAGTTGGTCAAGTCTGACCAGTGAGCAAACAACCTTTGTTATTCTCTTTATTTGGAGCTATATAAAGTATCGCCACAAAACAAGGATAAAATTTCCGTATTTTTCTATTTTAAATATTAATTCAAATTACTCAAGTTTTGATTAATCAAAATTCAAATTAATCGATTAATCATAATTCTGATTAATCAAATTTTCAACTAATCCATTAATTGACTAATCAAAGTTCTGATTAATCATACTGTTTGATTAATCGATTAATCGCACATCCCTAGTTTATTTATTAACGTTATCCCTTTCTTGTCACAAAATAACTTATTAAAAATGTAAAATTCTGAAATGTTTGATGATTTTTTTCAATATACGGTAAAGCGTGTTTGTCAAACTTGCCGAAAAATCAAAAAAATTTTGTTTTTCGTCCAACATGCTTGACAAACCGTCAAATTAGACATTACATGGTCAAATTCATACAGCCGGCCAGCATGCTGTACAGCATACTTGGAAGTCTATATGGCCGCTAATGTATCGTGTTGACATTCGTGTTATCAAAATTTTTTGATATTTTGTGTTTCCTAACTCAATTTTCCATCGTGTGTATCGATGTTACTGTTTTTGCTGTTTTAGTTCATTAAGAGCAGTCGTACTGGGAGGTGCTTTTGTAATTGCGCATTATGGCGACAATTACAAATAATGAAAACTGCATTAATTTTTATAAATGAATATAAAAATTTATAGACAATTATGAAAAAAATCCTTAAATATAAATTGTAACAAAATATTGACCAGTTTTCCTTTAAACATATATAATATAAACAACTGTAAATTGCACGCGTGCTAACCCGGTGTCTTCAAATGCAATAAATTATATGATATGAAATGTCAAAACCATTGCAGCGAAACGTCAAAATGATATCAATTACAAAGGAGAACACTTGACCATTTCATGGATAAGAAATATCATAAATTTTTTTAGAAAAACAACAAATTTTATGAAACATTAATATTTACCGACAAATAATAAAAAAACTAAACACTTTTCCATTCTTTTTTTTCAAATTTTTTGTTGTTTTTCTATTACAAAATTAAAATGAAAACTAAAAGTGACATTTGATCTCTGGCATCACTGCAAGAGCCGATTGCATGTCAGCGATATGATGTTTGTATTAATTTTATTGTGCATAGACTAATAGCGTCAGAAAATTACAATTTTATTAAAAATTTTAAATTATTAAGAAAAACATTAAATTCTGTAATAAAATTAATAAGAAAGGGATACAAATTTTCTATGACTAAAAAAAAATAACGAAATAAACGATTGAACGAAATGAACGATTGAATAATGGTGAACGATGTCATATCGTTCAATGAACTGAACCGTTCAAATGAACTAGTTCGTTCATGAACGATACAACTCTAAGCACGAGGTTTTTCAACAAAAACATTGGGTGGTGTTTTGATAGTTAAAAAAATAAAGTGAATTAAAATAATAACTTGTAAAAATCAATAACAATGGTACATATTGGACCAGTACATGGTGGTCATCCTGGGGTACTTGCTCCACAACATATGCCCACCGCACCCAGTGGTCCTAATACTCTTCAAACATCATTTTCGACCGGAACAACATCCTCATCTTCAAATAAATCGTCTTTATCTGTAAAACCCAATTATACTTTAAAGTTTACTTTGGCTGGTCATACCAAGGCAGTATCAGCTGTTTTCACCCAATGGGAATGGTTGGCGAGTTCATGTGAGTACCAGAAGTGGGAAAAGAAATAATTTCGAAATTTTATGAATTGACCTGTCTCGGCCGTCCATTTTAATCGTGATGGTTCGTTAATTGTCTCTTCTAGCTATGTTGGCTTATGTCGTATTTGGGATACAGCCACTGGTCAGTGTTTGAAGACTTTAATAGATGATGGCAAGTATATATTGGCGGCTACTTTGGATAATACTTTGAAATTATGGGACTATTCAAAAGGAAAATGTTTAAAAACCTACACTGGACATAAAAATGAAAAATATTGTATTTTTGCAAATTTTTCAGTAACTGGAGGAAATGTTAGTTAAAGGCAAGAATTTTTTTTATCTATAAATTTGTTTTAAATGTTTGTAATATTTTTTTGTGGGTTGTTTCCGGCAGTTAATATGGTTTACATCTGGAATCTACAATCGAAAGAGGTTGTCCAGAAATGACAGGGTCACACCGACACTGTGTTGTATACTGCTTGTCATCCAAAAGAGAATATTATTGCTTCGGCGGCTTCGGAAAATGACAAAACCATAAAATTATGGAAAAGCGATACATAATTTTACAATTACATATGGTTATCCCAATATTGGTACCATACGTGAATTGGTATTTAAAAAGGTTTTGCTCGTATCAATGGCAAAAAATCACCCATTATTTGTTTGGAAGATATTATTCATGAGATATTTACAGTGGGTACAAATGTTCAAGCTGCTAGTGAATTTATGTATGCATTTTTAGTAAGTTTATTGTCTTTATATTAATTTATATGTAGCAAAAATGAACTTCTATTTTTTTATCTACAGTTTTGTAGCCCACGTGAAGCTTGGAAGAATAAAGTGTCGGTATCCTTTAAGCGTGGAGGCGAATACGGCGATCGTGGTAATGGTATCAATGATTTAATAGCACGCAGATTATAAATATATTTTTGTAAAATTTGACACTGTTACTTATAAACTAGAAAGTATTTTAGGGACTTTGACATGTCTCTTTCATATTTATGTGGTTTTTCATTTTAAATATCCGATTGAATGTAAACATGTATGGCTCTTCAATCACATTTTTTTGGAATCAATTTTCCTAAAGACAAGTTATCAACAGCAATCCTTAGCCTGACAACTTATCTAAAAAATATAAATGAAGAGAAAAATTTATAAATTTTACTCCTATGTTAGTTAATTTGATAATTTCACATTTTAAGTCGTTTAAAACATGTTATTTTTCGCTGTTTTCGCATCAATTTATTAATTAAAGGAAATAACAATTGCCTACTTTTGTTAACTTTGAAACTCTTAATTTCTAATTATAATCTTTACAGCTGAGTTTCATACTGAACTCTTTAACTTCATTATTAAACAAAAGAAAATGCCAAGAAATTTGTGTACGAAACAACAAAAAATTATGGATTAATAAAAGTACACGGTGGTTTTCATACTGAAGGTTTTTGAGTTAAGCATTAGTTATTTAATTTGTTATTTCGTATAAAATTTTTTACATTTATTTTTCAATATCGTTAAGTTCAAGTTAACTTTAAATATGAAACCGAGCGTAATAGATAAATAATAAAATGTACCTACATTAATTTGGAATAAATGTGGGCATTTTTTTATACTTTTAAAAGTGAATACTTATAAAAATTTGCATTAAATGAATGTGTGACTTTCTTTTAAATACTTATATATATTAATACTCCAAAAATTAATTTAAATGAGAATATCAATTTGATATTGATCTCAAAAGCCTATTATTTAGTACATATATTTATAATAAATCTTTTTATATACATACATTCAATGTATCATTCATCTAAAAGTTATTTAAATTTTAAAACTTTACTTATAATTAAATCGTATTTAAAATTACATTTCATTTTATAACTAAAAAGAAATAAATTTTACTATTCGTAAGCATTTTTTATGGATTTTATTTTAGATTTTTTGGAAATAAAATACAGTATGCATACTAATATTTAGTATAAGTACTATTTTATTTCCATTTTAAATTTACAGGAATTTTACTAATATATAGTAAAATTACTAATTTTTGCTTCTAAATGAATTTCACTAATATTTAGTAAGAAATTTTGCTAATTTTAGCAAATTGATTTCCATTATGAATATACTAAAATTATACTAAATTTTAGTAACTATTACAAATTTTTTCCACAACTTTGACTTTACTAATAATTACAGACACATTTTGCTAAAATTAGCTAATCGGTCTGCTGGCCTAATATTAGTTAATTTTTCTGTAATATTACAGTTTTTTCTGTAACTTTTACAGACTTTTTTATTTGAGTGTATGCCCGAGTAAAAAAAATTATATATAATCATATGTGGCATATATTACAATATATAATTAGACATGTGGTTATGTATTCCATATATAATTATATATGACGTTTTTACCGAAAAATTTTCCTTATATTATGCCATATATAATTTCATCAAATTAGATATCGGCCTTCATAATATTAGATATGGCATATATAATTATATATTACACAACATGGTTGATCTTATTGCATATATAGTTATATATAGAACTATATCTTAATATATATGGTGGCATTTTAGCAATATATAATTATATATGGTATCATTTAAACAATATATAATTATATATGGTGACAGTTAAACTAGATATTATCATATATGGTGCCATTTAAACAATATATGGTCATATATGGTCATATATGGTACCTCATAAACAAAATCTTTAATTCAGTTCCAGATATGATAATATATGGTACTATATATAGTGCGATATATATTTATATATGGTGTTATTTAAGCTATATATTATCATATATGGTGCCATTCAAACCATATATTATCATATATGGTATCATTTAGACCATATATTATCATATATGGTGCAATTTCAACAATATATGCCCATATATGGTACCTCATGAACAATATTTTTAATACAGTTGCAGATATGATAATATATGCTACTATATAGTGCCATATATGTTTATATATGCTGTTATTTAAGAAATATATTAACATATTTGGTGCCATTTAAACCATATATTGTCATATGTGGTGCCATTTCAACAATATATGCTGATGAACGACATTTTTAATACAGATGCAGATATGATAATATATGCTACCATATATAGTACCATATACTTTGATATATCGTATCATTTAAACAACCCGAGGAAAAATAGTTACATATAGTCATATATGTGATTAAGTTATATCTGTATAAATATATAGTTTCATCCGAAGAATGGCCCGATATATTTTTATCAATTGTTTATCAATTTTTATCTAAATGTATCAGTTTAGATCTGACCTGATTCAATTATGTGTTAATCAGATGAAATTGTATCAGATCTGATCTGATACAATTTTACCGGTTTGATCGTAATTGGTTAAATTTTATATAAATAAAATATAATTGTATCCGACATTTACCTTATACAATTGTATCAAACTTTTAAACTGATATCAGGTCAAAATTGGGATATAACTATATAATTTTGTATACAAATATATCTATTTGGACCTAAACTGATACCATGTAATATAAACCAATAAAATTGTATCAGGTCAAAAATCTGATACAATTTCATCTGATTAACACATAATTTAATCAGGTCAGATCTAAACTGATGCAATTAGATAACAACTGATACAAATAAGAACTGATACAATTTTATCGGGCCATTTTTCGGATCAAATGGTATATGGATGAATCTAAGTTATATATTACCATATAAAGCTCCATATTGCTGCCATTTAAACAATATATTGTCATATATGGTGCCATCATATATGGTAACTCATCAGCAACTACAATATTAACTTTATTTCAGAAATTTATTAATTGTATTTCAGAAATAATCAAATCTATTTCAGAACTTGTTGATGGTTTATCATAGTTAATAGAGAAAAATTTCTAAATTACATTTCATAATTTCTGAAATACAATTGATAATTTCTGAAATACAGTTTCATAATTTCTGAAATACAGTTGTGAATTTCGGAAATACAATTAATAATTTCTGAAATACAATTGATAAAACTGAAATTCAATTGATTATTTCTGAAATACAATTGATAAATCTTAAAAACAATTGATACAATTGGAAATGGTGTAGAGCGTTAAAAATATGTAAATAAAATATTTTTTAAAAAAAATTCAATTTAATAAAAAAAATATAATTTTATAAAAACATTTATAGAAAATAAAATTATAATTGTAAAAAAAGAAGTTCTTTTGAATGGGGGAAATGTTTTTAGTTGATCTGTTATTTTTAAGTAAATAAATGTTATTTTAGTTTGACTCAAGATCATAAATTAATATCACTTTCTGTTTAAATTATTTTCAAATCAAAGAAAGATGATACAATTTTTACAAGTAAATTACAAAGAATAAAAATGATTGAAAAAATTTCGATAAGACCAGCAAGGAGAATGCGCATTTTTATAAAAAAAAATGCATAGCCGTGAAAGGTATCGAACTCGAGACCTTCTGAGTTTAAACCTTATTTTAACAAAATATTGTAATTTTTATAAAATCAGTGCTCTTCCAGTGTATTATTTTTTGAACTATTGTCAATATCTGTCTGGGATCTTATTTAATCCCAAATAACAAGAGATCTTACATAGTACCCAAATATAATGCGGGATCTAATTTTAGCTGTCATTTTTCTGTCAAATATATCACTGGATTTAATTCGATCTGCAATTTATCGGTAAAGTTAAGATCTTACGCAATCCCGAAGTATATTACTGGATCTAATTTTATCTGTAATTTTTTGGATAAATTTAGATCTTACTTAATCCCCAAATATATTGCTGGATCTAATTTGATCTGCCAATTTTCTAGTCAATTTATATCCAAGTTTATCCACAAATATATTGCTGGATCTAATTCGATCTGCCATTTTTCAGATAAATTTAGATCTAAGTTAATCCACAAATATATTGCTGGATCTAATTTGATCTCCCATTTTTCAGATCAATTTATATCTAAGTTTATCCACAAATATATTGCTGGATCTAATTCGATGTGCCATTTTATGGATCAAATTAGATCTAAGTTTATCCCCAAATATATAGCTACATCTAATTCGATCTGCCACTTTTTCGGATCAAATTAGATATACGTTTATCCACAAATATATTGCGGGATCTAATTTGATCTGCCAAAATTGAGATCAAATTAGATCTAAGTTTATCCCCAAATATATAGCTGGATCTAATTGGATCCGCCATTTTTCGGATCAAATTAGATCTAAAAATATCCGCAAATATATAGCTGGATCCGCCAATTTTCGGATCAAAATAGATCTAGGTTTATCCCCAAAGATATCACTGGACCTCCCAATTTTAAGATATAACTTGATCTTAGTTTATCCCCATATATACAATGGGATCT
The DNA here is from genome assembly GCA_949987735.1 of Leucophora obtusa. Taxonomy (NCBI): domain Eukaryota; kingdom Metazoa; phylum Arthropoda; class Insecta; order Diptera; family Anthomyiidae; genus Leucophora; species Leucophora obtusa. The sequence continues at coordinate 268,291,737 of OX465295.1, read as the reverse complement.
AATACGATATGATTGGATACACCCAATTTTGAGATCTAATTGGATCAGCTAGATATTACAGCAGATCTTAAACAATATCAAATTGGATATAATTAGATATTGCGCGAGATCAATTTTTTTTACTCGGGTGGTCAAATTTTAAAGTGTTTTGATTCCAGTTCGCCGGCCAGGTTTTTGTTCCTTTATATTAAAAAATTAAATAAGTAAAATTTGGAGCGAATCCGATCACTTTTAGTGGACCCGGAAACGACTTCAATATACCTCTATACAAATCAATAGAACAAAATTACAATTTTGAATAATTTTTTGGAAAATGTTTTTTTTTATTAATTTGAATACATGTTACAAAAATCAAATTGAAATAGATAATTAGTTTCTGGATCTATATTTCTAAAAACTAAGGATATAATATTAGATGAAATTTTTTATACGATAGATATTTTTGTCGACAAGCCTCAACAAGCTGAAGCAACAATTGTTTTTTCTCTTCATCATTACTTAATATTCTGTTAAGGTCTTGTATGAATTTAACGCCTCTGTCAGCATTATCATTTACAACAAATATGTCCTTACAGGATGTAAAACCTTCCTCAAATTCAAAATCTAGAAATTCCAGGAATAAACTAAACCGATTTAAGGAATACTTTGTTTTTTCTGATACAAAAATCACATAATGAGTTTTTTGATTTTTGAAAGTCTATTAAATTCAAATAATATCGGCCATTTCTTAGTTTTTTTTTTTATTAATTCTTCAATTACATAACCGAGCTCTTAGGGTCTTATATGGTTAATTAAAGCTACTAACTAAATAACAAACTTCTATATAATTGGTTCTTTTAATTTAAGTTTTTCAACCATTTTACGTTTTTCTTTAAAACTTATATTTGATTCCAAAAAGTCTAGAAGTCTAGTTCTGAATACTTTATAGCATCTTAAATAAAAGTCAAATCTTGAAGCGGTGCGTCTATGGCTTTAGTAGTACATCTGAACCAGACTTTAATATAAGGTTTCACTAGAAAAATGCAAATTGCGCGTAATCCAATTTTCTTTAGAATTAAATGAATTCCTTTTCTTAAATAATTCACTGAATTCGTTCAACTGAACGCGTTCATCAAACAACAAATTCAAAGAATTAATTCAATTGCAATAGTTCTTTTTATTAAATCACATGAATTAATTCACTGGTGAACGCGTTCAATTTTATAAATCGAACGGAAAAAAGTGAATGAATTCCTTACTGAATTAATTCACCACTGAATTCTTTCAATTTCATTTTCGTTCAGTGAATTGAATTTTGGGTCGCCTTTAGGCTTGTTACAGTCTTTTGATCTATGTAGCTCACCACAAATCACGCAAACTGCAGCATCCTGGCAATAAGTTTTAGAATGGCCAAATTCTTGGCAGTTAGTACACTGTATGGGGCCTTTTCTTTTGTGGGGGCTCCTCCACTGTAATTCTACGATGTAGTAAATATTTTTGTTTAGAAATTGGGTGTACCTCACTCTTCTTCAATTTAACATAGTTGGGTTCTAGTTCAATACGAAACAGGGGTTGGGGTAGTTTTTCTCTGTTTCGAATATTAACTACAAATTTTATTTTAAAACCTTCGCTTTATAGCGCACTTTTAACATCAGAGGGGTTGACACCAGAGCCCACTCCCTTAATGACAACTTGCATGCCTTTACTGCTTTTCAATTGATAGGTGTAAAAGCTCTTCTTCCGGTCTTCAAAATGCTTAACCAATTTTCTGTAGTTTTCCTCGCAATATACGTTAATTTTCGTTTCACAAATGTTACCGTTTCTGATTGGAACAACGTGGAAACACTTGTCGCCAACAACTTTAATTAATCCATTCACTATCTCATCGGAGCATTTCTCTCTTAAATAAATAGGTGGTGGTTTAAACGACTTACCTGCCGCTTCGGGTGCATCTGGTTCACAGTCAAGTAGAGCAAAACGATTACTTGTTTCGTTACTTATTACCTATTCTCGTAGCTGTTTTGCAGGTTGTACAGATTTGGAGGATCCGGGGCTCCGCCTAGGGTTGCCACATGTCCTTGAATGGCCTTGATTGTCAAGTTAATTTAGGTCTTGTCAAGTGCCAAGGTCAAATTTATTTTGTCAAGTTAAATTAAATTTTTGTCGTATCAGTAGTTAAAAAAAACATGCAAAATAAAAAAACTGATGAAATTTATTAGTGTTTTAATTTTTTTGAGTAGCATTTATTTCTAAACAATACGAAAAGAAAGATGAAGTCTGCAGGAAGTCGTTGACATTTTCAAACTTTAGGCCCAAAAAAATATATAAATTTTTCTTAATTCTCGCAACGCCATTTTAAAATTAAAGCATATTTTTTTTCTGAAACGTAAAAACCAAAACTTTTTTTCATAAATTTATTAAATTGTTGATATGTTATCAAAATAAAATGGCGGTTAAGGTATATCTTTGGTTTTGAGAGCGTGAGTAGATATTTACGAAAGACGGTTTTCCTTAAATATCGGTAAACAATAATTTTACTGGGACAAGAAGAACCTTAAGTGCTATTTTATTTTGATTATATATCATCCATTTAATAAATTTATAAAAAAAAGTTTTGGTTTTTTACGTTTCAGAAAAAAATATGTTAAAATTTCAAATTGACGATTCGAAAACTATGGAAGTTTATATATTTTTTGGCCTAAAGTTTGAAAATGTCAACGACTTCTTGCAGACTTCATCTTTTTCTTCTTATACTGAAATAAATGCAAAAAAAAAAAAAATAAAACACTAATCAATTTCGTCAGTTTTGTTTTTTTTTATTATTTGGTCCATTTAAACCATATGTCCAAACTTCAATGGCTGGTAGCACTATCGAGTTTGTCCCCAAAAATTCGAAAGAAAACTGAATTTTTTTTTATTTTTTTATGAATCTTAATAAAATGGCGAGTGTATTCAAAAATTATAAATTTTTGTATTAAGAATGATCCTACTGCACACATATGCACATTAAATTTTTTTTATTGTCAAGTTTTTTTTTTTAAATCAAGTTATTTTTTGCGAAGTGTCAAGTTATTAGACTTTTGCAATATTTGCAACCCTAGCTCCGCCTCCTCTTAAGAACGGTAATTTACATATCCATTCCGGTCTGTACCGTACGTTTTTGTGTTATACACCCATTTGAAGACAAACTTCCACTATTATCATTTGGGAGTAGATGTGTTAAAATACTTTTGAATCCAGGTGATGCCATATTTTCCTTCGGAGAACGAGCCGACACCAGAGTGACTGTATTTAAATTATTTGTAGCATCAGGGGACTCGGCAATATTTATATTTATAAGCAGATTGCGGCAAGCTGTATGATGTTAGTTGGTTTAGCTGATAGGTAAAATTTTGTTGCAATTAGGATCATTTAAATTTCTTGTATTTTCAGACAATGGGTGCGTTCGGCAGATACAATTTTACAGTCAACAGTTCTACCACAGTTGTGCAACTATCTGCTGAACGACCTGATCACTAACCGCTCAGTCTGAGCGCTGTCATATTTTGGTAGCGTAAAAAATGTTTGCTACTTTGGATCAAATAGTGATACATTTGTTCTTGTTGATTTTAAAAAATTTTTGTTTTGTATGATTGACAAATAAAAACATACAATAATAATTCAAAAACAAAAAATTTATAAAATCAAAGGAAAATATAGAAAAAATGTATTTAAAAACAAAACAAAGAAAACATCGTTCAGCAGAGTAAGTAATCACAAAGCGCTACAAGTCACCGGTATCATTTTAAGGTTTCTTTGCCGAATGCTACCAATGATAGATACATGCTACCACCATCGTTCAGTTTATTATGATTAGATATGGGTGCGTTCGGCAGATACAATTTGAAAGTCAACAGTTCTACAACAGTTGTGCAACTATCTGCTGAACGACCTGATCACTAATCGCTCAGTCTGAGCGCTCAGGTAGCGCTGACATATTTTGGTAGCGTAAAAAATGTTTGCTACTTTTGAACAAATAGTGATACATTTGTTGTTGTTGATTTTAAAAAAATTTTGTTTTGTATGAATGACAAATAAAAACATACAAATATAATTCAAAAACAAAAAATTTAAAAAATCAAAGGAAAATATAGAAAAAATGTATTTAAAAACAAAACAAAGAAAACATCGTTCAGCAGAGTAAGAAATCACAAATCGCTTCAAGTCACCGGTATCAGTTTAAGGTTTCTCTGCCGAATGCTACCTATGTTTCTTTTATTCAGCGACACGGATTTAGTTTTTCTTTATTGTTTTAATTTTAGAAATTAATAACAATAAAATACAAATTATTTGAATATTAATTTTTATTTATTTTTTTTTAGCAATTAGTTTTAGATTTGGCAATTAGATTTGGAAACTAATGTAGATAGACACGTAAGTAGTTTTGTTCATTTGTGTTTTGAATGAAAATACAAAAACGTAAAGCAGGGTTGGCAAGCGATTTAAAATATTAAAAAGAGTGGTCACAGCTCGCTACGTTGTTAGCGTGCCTTAAAGTTTATATAATTCCAATTTATATAAAAGTAGCAATTCAAGTAAATTCACAAATTTAGTTGGAAAGTTTACTGCGCCGGTTTCTTCCACCGATATATGGGAATATATAAATTGCATTCTTTTTCTAAGGTTTTTTGTGTTTTAATAAATTTGTTTAACCTTTTTGTAGAGTGTGCTTCAATGCTAAATTTCATATTCCTTGCTTAAAGTATTTGCACATGTGATTAAAAGGGGCTCTTTATCCTTTCTTGTTCCTCCGCGTAAAAAAAACCCAAACATATATAATCATGCCTTAGTGGATGTATGCAGTGTTGCCATTTTAGCATATTTTCTGCTAGATTTATCAGATTGAGTTGGGCAATTGCATATTTTTTTTGTAAAAATATGCTAACTGCTTTTTAGCATATTCTGTTGGAAAAAAGCAGATTTTTTAGCATATTTTGTTTTTTTTAATAAAAGCATATTTTTAGCATATTTTTTTTACCAAAATAATTTTTTTTAATCCAAAAAAAAAGCTGGATTTAATAAATCCACAATAAAAGCACAAATATATGAAACATCCTATTAATTTATTGTCAGAAAAAAATACGAATGAACATTAAAAGAAAAACAAAGAAATTGAAAAACTAATAAATAAATGGTTTTTATTAAATTTTTTTTATGAAATATGTTTAGAAAAAAAAACTACACCACTTCAAATACATATTTTTCATCTTGGACATGGAGAAATAGCTGAAATAGAAATGGCAATTTTTCACTCTACTGTAAGTGATTTAATTATATCCAATTAGTGAATGTTAAATATTGCAATGGAATTTTTCAATTGTGTAAAAATATAAATTGAAGTGATAAAACTGAAAAGGCAGACTGTCTATCGCTGTTTTATATAAAATATAATTAAAACTTAAAAATTAAAGTAAAATCCTTCATCATCGAATTCGGTATTAAAAATTAGGGTGAAAGAAGTGTCGGACAGAAAATTATGTTGAGCACTTTTAGAACTACTTTTTGGATTTATTAAATCCAAGTGATTAGAAAAAGCGGCTAATGTTTTCATAACTTTTTATTTCATGCGTAATTATTCAATTCTTTTTTGAATGTAAACTTTTCTAGTAGTATTGTATAATTTGAAAATGCTACAAAAACCATAAAAAAATCTTGCAAAAATTTAAAATCAGTTATGTTTATTGTGTAAAAATTAAATGAGAAAGTTTATTTTTTTAGTCTCAAAGAAAGATTAAAAAGTTTTTACAAAAAATTATCTTTTCATACTTTTTTAAAGTATCTTAGAATAAATGGAAAAGTTTACCTCTCAATTCATAAAAACTCTGCAAAGTTCTAGGAGGTTTACAAGACAAATTCTTCACATAAAATTTGTTCGATAAACCTCCTATAACTTTTGAAAACATTTATGAATTAAGGGGTAAACTTTTATATTTATTCTAAGATAGTTTAAAAAAGTATTAAAATATAATTTTGTATAAACATTGTTTAAAAAAAGTATTTTTCCATTAATAAGACTTTATTAAATAATACTAAAAAAATTATTTAGCAGATTTTCAGCATATTTTTTGTATTAAATTTAGCAGATCTTTAGCATAATAAAAAAATTTCTATTTTTTAATTTAGCATATTCTAAGCATATATTTTTTATTTTAGGATTTAGCAGATTTTAGCAGAAATTTTTTAGGAATCTAACATATTTGCATCTAAGCGTTCTGGCAACACTGGATGTATGTCTATGTTAAAGGTAGTCACATGCCAAATTTCAAGTACCACACTTCAGCAGTTTGGGTCATTCAAATTCTATTCCATTTCCCTCCAATTATCTAATGTTTCAATTTCACTCGTTCCCCCTTCCATTTCATTTCGTACCATTCCAGATTCTATTTCGTTCTTCATTCCATTGCATTTCGTTCCCATTATCTATTGTTCTAGTTCCAATCGTTCCCTGTTTCATTCCATTTTGCACCCACTGTCTTGTGTTTCGATAATAGTCGTTCCTTTTCCATTCCATTTCTTTGCACCTGTTCCGTTCCATTCCTATTTTTAACTGTAATGTTTCAATTCCAATCGCTCGCCATTCCATGTTATATCGCTCCCTATTGCATTTTGTTCCATATTCCATTCCATTTCGTTATCTCTTCCATTGCCCACTGTTTTAATTCCACTCGTTCCTCGTTCATTTCCATTTTTAATCTCCTTTTTACCATGTTCCTGTCCAAAGTCCCAAAAACTAACTTTTCTATAAGTTAGCCCATACTCCAAGGCACAAACATAAATTTCAGGTTTTTAGCCAAAGGGGTTCGCGCAGGTCATCAAGGGGGGAAAATTATTTCCTTTTTGCCCCTCCTTGTAAGAATTTGCAAAAATACAGTCTTAGATGTCGTTTACGCTGCAGGAGGAATCTACTCACCGAATTTTAACTTCCTAGTTCCAGCAGTTTGGCCAGGCCGTCAAAGGGGAGACTTTTTTCCTTTTTACTCCTCCTGGTAGGAATTTGCAAAAAGTTCGTCTTAGTGGACGTCTATGTTGGAGGAGGAACCTACATACCGAATTTTAGCTCCCTAGTTCCAGCAATTTGGCCAGGCCGTTATGGGGAAGAATTTTCCTATTTTTCAACCTACCTGTAGAAATTTCCAAAAATCCCGTCTTATCCGATGTCTACAATGGAGGAGAAGGGAAATGGAATTCATACCAAATTTCAACTTCCTACCTTCATCGGTTTGGGCAGGCCTTTAAACGGGCACTTTTCCTTTTTTGACACCCATTTTAGCAATGTCCCTATCCAAAATTCCAAAAAGTACCTCCCGATAAGTGAGCCCATACTCCAAGGAACACCTACTTTACATTTCAGATTTCTAGCCAGTGGGGTTTTGGCAGGCCGTCAAAGGGAAAACTTTTACTATTTATGCCCCTCCCGGCAAGAATTTCCGAAAATCCGGCCCTAGAGGGCGTTCAAGCTGGAGGACGAATCCACACACCGAGTTTCAGCTTCCTAATTCCAGCAGTTTGTGCAGGCCGTCGAGGGGGACACTTTTTTTTCGTCCTTCCCGGTTCGAATTATCAAAAATGCCGTATTAGAAGACATCTATGTTGAAGGAGGAACTCATATACTGAATTTCAGCTTCCTAGTTCCAGCAGTTTGGACATGACGGCCACTTTCCATTTTTGAGACCCCATTTTATAACGTCCCTGTCCAGAATTCAAGAAAGTACCTTACTGATAAGTTTGCCCATACTTCAGGGCATATATTTTAAAATTCAGGTTTCTATCCACACCATCAGGGGGAGACTTTCCTTCTTTTTGCCCCTCCCTGTAGGAACTTCCAACAATTTCAACTTCGCGGCTCTCTTTCGATAGAGGAGGGACCTTCATATCAAATTTTAACTTCGTTGCCTCAGCGGTTTGGGCAGTTACTGGCGACATTTTCCCCATTCAACCCCCATTTTTACCATGTTCTTGACCCAAAATCGAAAAAATCGGTGAGTTAGCCCTACTCCTAGGAATACATATTTCAAATTTTATTTCACTTTTTCTCTTATTGTCCCTCCCGATAGGAATTTCTAATAATCCCTTCTTTGCGGACATCTACACAGGAGGGGGAATTTACATTCCGATTTTCAGCTTCCCCTTTTGGCCCCTCCCTCTAGGGATTTTCAAAAACGCAGTCTTAGTGGATGTCTACGACAGAGGAGGAACCTTTTTACCAAATTTCAACTTCCTACCCCTAGCCAAGGACGCTTGTCTAGGTATAATAAGGAACTTTTTTTGTTTTAGAGAAAAGGACTTTTTTAAAAATAATTTTTTTTGACAAAGGCTCTTTTTAAAGTAGAAGGTACTTTTTTGGAAAAGATAGTTTTTTTTTGGAAAAGGCCGGACTTTTCCCTGTTGAAAATATCCCGGAGATCTCCTGCGGAGGAGGAATCTATACTTTATTTATTTTTATCTTTTTTGGAAAAAGTACTTTGTTTCTCGCAAAGTACTTTTCTTTAGAAAATGTACTTCTTGAAAAAAAATAATGCTATTTGTGAAAATGAAACTTTTTGGAAAAAGGTAATTTTCTTTTGTAAAACGTATTTGTTTTTGAAAAAGGAATTTACAGAAATTCTGCCTTAGTGGTGGTATCCGTGGAGGGAGGAAAAAAGTACTTCTTTGAAGTTAAATTTTGTTCTCTTTTTTTGTAAATGGTACTTTTGTTGACAAAAAAAAAAGAAAAAAGGTACTTTTGTTTGAAAATGGTACTTATTTTGGTCAAAGGTGCTTTTTTTGGAAAAGGTACTCTCTTTAAAAAATGTACTTTTTTTGGAAATAGGCACTTTTATTTTAGAAAATGTTACTTTTTTTGGAAAAAGGTGCTTTTTTGAAAAAAATAATTTTTTTTGAAAAAGGTACTTCTTTTAAAAGGTATTTTTTTGTAAAATGGTACTTTTTCCCTAAAAATGTACTTTTTTGCAAAATGGTACTTTTTGGAAAAAGGTACTTTTTTATAAAAAGGTACTTTTTTATCCACTTTTTGCCCCTTCCGGTAGGAATTTCCAAAAATACCTTCTTAGCGGTTGTCTAGGCTAGAGGAGGAATCTACATACCGAATTTCAACTCCCTAGTTCCAGCAGTTTCGGCAGGCCGCCAAGGGGGAGACTTTCCCCTTTTTGCCCCTCCCTCTAGGAATTTCCAAAAATACCGTCTTAGTGGATGTCTACTCCAGAGGAGGAACCTTCATACCTAATTTCAACTTCCTAGCTCCAGCGGTTTGGTCAGGCCGTTAAGAGGGGCACTTTTCCCCTTTTGAGCCCCCAGTTTTACAACGACCCTGTCCAAAATTCTAGAAAGTACTTTCCAGAAAAGTTAGCCCTTACTCCAAGGAATACATATCTTAAATTTCAGCTTTCTAGCCAGAGAGATCTTGGCAGGCCGTCAAGGGGGAGACTTTCTGCCAGTTCCGGTAGGAATTTCTAAAAATCCCGTCTTAGCGGACGTCTACGTCGAAAGAGGAATCAGCATACCAAATTTTAACTTTATATTTTCAGCGGTTTGTGCTGGGCGATGTTGAGTCTGTGAAGGCTCCATTAGTCTGGTGGTATCGTAAAGTATCGTGTCAGCTGTTTACTTTTTGCTAATGACAGTATACACAACTATTTAGTTTGGAAGTACATTTGAGGTAAGAAAATCTATTGAAAATAGATTTCTACTTTACGATACCTCCCCAGGTGGAAATTGAAAACGGTACAAAAAAAAGCGTTTTCACAGCGTTGAAAAACATTATTTTGGATTGCTTTTCGAACGTTCACAAACAGTATTTTAGGAGCGCTTTTCATACCAAATTTACAACCGTTTGTGAAATAAAAACACTGTTAAAACATTGCTTTAAAGCGTTTTTCTAACGTTTGCAAAAAGTACTTTAGCAGTACTTTTAAAGAATATATAACCGATTATTTAAAAAACACTGTGAAAACATTGATTTAAAGCGCCTTCAAAATGTTCGAAAAAGTGCATTCCAATGTCAGAGTCCCCTTTTTAAAGTGTTTGATCAATATAGCAATCATTATTTATGTAAAAGAGTTATAGCAATTGTCTCATTATTAAAATTTGTAAGAAATCACTTAACTTGCACTAATTGTATACTAATATCAGCATAATTTTCATTAAATTTTTTTACATTATACAATCCAATTTCTTTTGATGAAAGTGGATATTTTAAAACATCAGTTGTTTCATTATAAATTTGGACATTTAAAAAGATATCACAATTGTGTTTACAATGTTTGATGTTAAAAAATCTTTAATTAGTAGAATATTTCCATTACTGAGTAGGCACACGTTGTCAGGGTGAGATGAAGTGAATTAAAAAAAAAATAACAATTTAATTGATAATTTTTTCATTATCATTTTGAAATGTTTAATTTTCCACGTAGTTTCCGCAATTTCAATTGGTATAAATATTGTTTTACAATATAATACAACTTATAAATACAATTTCATTGTATTTATAAATTGAGATTTCAAAAGTTAAATGTTTCTACATACAACCGATTTTTTTGTTAATATGATAAAATTTTAGTCGAGAATAACCCAACAGTACAAACATTTTTTTCTGTGTAATATTTTAAATAATTCAAAATCCTGAATAAAATACTTTTTATGTTTAAGTTTATCAATTTAAATGTATTTTTCATAACTTTACAATAAATAATTCAAATTTAATAAAATATAATTTATTAAAAAATGTTAATATCGTCACCTAAAATGCAAAAGGACGTAACAACACTTTTTATTTTTTTTACGAGAACCAAAAAAAATGTAGAATTAAAGATAGTCTATATTTTCTTCTCTTGTTTAAAACACGACTATAGACTTATTTCTACATATAAGTTTAAAATTTTGTAGGGAAATGTAATTCAGTCTAGTGCATCATAATCAATCAGAAAATCGGCTTCAATTTTTTTGTTGTTACGCCCTTTTGCATTTTAGGTGACGATATATAAAGATGTTTTAAAAAATGATTCCCATATTTATATTTAAAACGATGGCAAAGTACTTCATTTGTTTATTTTCTAACGATATGACAGCGTTAAAATTGGTATGATGCAATAACGTTTATAGACCGTCGAGATAGTACTTTGAAATTTGTTTTTGGAACCGTTTGACAACGATATAAAATACCACCCTGAGACCATAAATCATGGTTATCATTTGGGTCGTTTTCATAATGCTCTGAAATTGTAAACCAGAATGTTGTACATACGCTAGTTTCACGGTTGAAAAAGCATTTTAAAGTTTTTTTTCCGCAACGCTTTGAAAACGTTATAAAATACCACCCTCACACCGTAAATCATGGTTATCATTTGGGGTGTTGTCAAAACGCTTTAAACTTGTAAATCGATATATTCTGAAAACGTTTGTACCACCTTTTAAAATGCTTTTAAAACGTTTTCACGATCGTATTTTTCCACCTGGGTCATTTCGCCGCACTTTCCTTCCAAACTAATTTGAGCTTGAGTCAGTCAGTCAGTAACGTTATTCTTTTATAACAATGTAGTTGAGAGTGCTTCTTTTAAAAATAAAAACATACATGCTGAGTCAAGTTTAAATTAAAAAAAATAATGATTTACAACAAAAAGGTTGTTCAACTCTAAATGATTCCGTTTCTACAAGTTCTGCTAATTATGCTTTTCCTAATGATATTGTTGATACTACATAACCAAGTGATAATGTTTTAAATTCTTATGTGCGAATACGAAGAGCTACTTAGCATTTGTCTTTTTCTACACCCAGAAAATAAAATCGTTGTTACAACCGAATTTGTTGCCAATCGAATTGATTTGGTTACGACAACTATCACTAAATTCGTTTGTAGAACCGATCGGAATAATTGAATTATTCGGTTATGAGAATAATTATTTTTTGTTATGAACACTAATTAGAGCCAAAAATAATTTGGTACCTACAATTGAATTTAAAAATGTACTAAATCGTTTCAAATAAAAATTTACAAATTTTTGTTATATTTTGTTTATTGAAATAATGAAAAAAAATAATTTTTATATTTAAAGCAACAAAAAACATGGTTAATATCGTATCTTAAAATGTAGATAAGAATTCTGTGAATTTAAACGAAATGTGTATCCACAACAAAAATAAAAATACTTCACTCATATTGAAACTGTGGTATTGTATAGTCTTTTTATAACAGAAATTACTTGTGTTCTTATTAAGTATCCGTTATAGGAAGTATAAGAATTTCTACGTTTAAATATCCCTATTAAAAATGGTTATAATATAATGGTATATAATTTGATACAATCATATCTAATCAAGTGTGGTTAATGTGATATTTTATAAAATTGTATGTAATTTCATCATTTTAAACAAAATTATACAACTTAGTTCTAATAACATTAGGTCATTTCCCCTATAAAATTGTATATGGTTATATATGGTCTAACAATTTATATATACTTATATACAATTTAATAGGGAAATTGACCCAATGTTATTAGATCTAAGTTGTATAAATTTATTTATGTTGATTCAATTATATACAATAATATATGATATCACATTAACCACACCTGATTAGATTATTACACAACATTTTATTAAAACTTTTTTTACTAGGGATGTAGATCACAGATTAATACCAGATGTGAAACCAATGACAGGTGTCAAAAAGTATTCTTGAACCGTATGGTTTTGTTTACATGGAAGTCAATTCAAGAGGGAGATAACAATATAAAATCTCCATACATTTTGTATAGCGCATTTTTTGTATATATCTGTCTCTTTTTAGATTATTGTGCTTTATCTTTTTGTTTTTCTTAAATTTTTGCGTTTTTTTGCTCATTTTCTGTCGGCCATATTGTTCAAATCAGCTGATTCATATCTGGTATAATTTGTGATGTAGATGCTCACTGCAAATAAAATATTTCGCAGAATCCTTAACCAATTAAAATTTGGTTTAAGTTTGGAATACTCTTATTTGGTATATACGCGATATTACCGTTTGTTTGGTATACTATTCTTTGGTATATAAGCGATAATACCGAATAAAATCTGCAAGAAAATAAAATATGTAAGTTCTTAAACTTAAATCTTAACAGATTTGAGTGAATACATCATGGTTACTTGCACGACAAAAAAGCACTATAGAGTGTACATTTTCTTAGAAGCCACAACCGAATTATATAATTTTTTTATACTTTTATATCACAAATTATTTTTATTGTTTTTAAATTTTTATTATTAGGTGTGTTTGGGTACTTTTCCAGTAAAGTCCAGTAAAAATTACTCAGTAACAAATTTACAGAGAGTAAGGCAAAATTTACTCTCAAAAAGAAAAATATCTAAAAATGTACGCAAACAGAAAAATTGTAAGAATAGGTAAAATACTGCTGCCAACTTCTTCCCTAAAAATATCGCTAAATCAAACTAAAAAATCACTAGAAAATATCTAAATTATAAAAAAATTAAATAACGATAAATACCTAAATTGCACGAACTTTTTAGGTTCTGTTGAAAAATTTCACAAAAATAGCTATATTTTTCAAACTTCTTAAAACTTTCTTAAAAAATTATTGATACATCGCCAAATTTTTCGAACTTTTTTGTTTTCCATAAAAATTTACCGATAAATCGCTGAATAATAATGATTCAAAAATTCTGTCAAGGAAATAAATGTAAAAAAATGTAAGAAAATGTGAAGACTGTCTTAAAAAGAAAAATCGCTAGTTTTCCCGCTAATATTGCTAGATTTGCCGAGAAAATAGCTAAATTGGCAACAGTTATTAAAATAGCTGATTGCGAAATGAACCTATTCAAATTATTGGATTAATAAATAAAACCTAATAAAATGATCACTTACTTATTCCTTCCATCGTAAATAAGCTTATATTTAAATATTTTTTATTTTTACAAAAAAATATTTCAAAATTATTTAGACAAATGTTTTAAATGATATTTTTTTTTTCTTACAAATTCTTACTAGCAAAAATTCATCCAGTAAAAACTTGTAAGTTCTCTGGTATTGAACTGTCACTTTACTCTCTATTTTTCCTCTCTCCTTACTGAGTAATTGTGTAAACAAACACCTTCCAGTAAAAACTTGTACAAATTTGTACGAATTTGTACAAATTTTCGGGTACGCAAACACACTTATTGACAGCTTTATTCCCAATATTTTTTGAAGTATGTACAATATGAATTCGGTTCTGATTCGCAAAAGCATAATTATAATTGTATTTTGGAAATAACAGCCAAATTTCAATCACACGAAATTAAGTAATTTGATGTACCAACCATTAGTCTGTTGCAGGTTTTATTAACAAACCATACTTCAATTTTTAGATACACCAACCGATAGAGTTTGCTGTTCGGTTTTATTCCAAACCGAAACCGCGGTTTTTCAACCCTCAAAACCGAAACCGAAAACCAACAAAAATAAGTCGGTTTTTCTTAAATACTTTAACCAATTAAAATAATTTAATAAATTGCATCGGAGTGTACAATTAAAATTCGAAAAGATTGATAAGAGCCCTAAGACCTTTTGATGCAGCCTCTTTCCAAGCGTACTTTTGTGACTCATAAAAGACTGCGAATAATGAGAATTATTAGAAAATTTATAATTTTCTGAACCATTACACTGTGAGACAAATGGTAGGGGTCAGTGATCGGGAAGGGTTCAATCTACCGGGGAAAGTTATATCGGTAAAAAAGAAGTTACACGTATCCCGGCGTTTCGCTGGGTCACCCCAAGGAATCGAGATATATCGATTTGACCTTTGGTGGTCTTTTTTTTGACATAACTCGAAAACCGATTTTGCTCAAACAATTTTAAAAAAATTAAAAATTACAATTCCTTTAATCTGTTCATATAACGTTTTTCTATATACTCAACAGTTTTGCCGGTAAAAATAAATGTATGAAGAAAAAAATATTTTTTGCTTAAAATATTTAAAAAAAAAGTAATAAACAAAAGATTATTGATTTTTATGGTAGCGGTAACAAACATTTATTTTTACCGGCAAAACTGTTGAGTATATAGAAAAACGTTATATGAACAGATTAAAGGAATTGTAATTTTTAATTTTTCTAAAATTGTTTGAGCAAAATCGGACTAGTGGTTCTCGAGTTATGTCAAAAAAAGATATATCTCGATTCCTAGGGTTGACCCAGCGAAACGCCGGGACACATATAACTTGTTTTTGACCGATATAACATTTCCCGTTGGTTTCATCCCATCCCGATTTTGACTGTTGCATAGTGTTATGAGTCATTTATTATTAATTTTTCAATAATGAAAAAATTTTTAATGCACTCATAAATACGAGTCTAATATGCTTCATTTATAACTTCAACATTTGAGTCTTTTATGAGTCAAAATTTCTGACCGCTCACAAAAATATCGGCTGGGATATTATTGAACCTTGAATTTCAAAATGGGCTCAGCTCCTATTTTACAAAATTTTGTATTTAATTGTAATTAACATTTTCTCCATTAAATATTACTTTAAAGAATTTTTATTTTTGTTATTATGGATAACATAAACTGAGGCTTACAATTTTGGAAACAAAAATTGAATGAAAAGGTTAAGTGGTTTAAGAGATATTGAGTTTCACATATTCAGTTTAGATTTTAATAAGTATTTTTCAAAAAGTCCTTTTTCGTAGTCCGCGAAATTTATGAATTTTATCTTTATATTGTTTAAATAAATTGCTACAATTTAAATTTATACTCTTGAAAATACAGCTTAAAATGCGGACAAAAGAATAAAAAAATTTAATTCATATTGTTTTTCCGGGTTTTTTTGTTTACAGCAAAGGCCTCGAAACGGCGTTATTGCATATATTTGAGTAGGAAATTCAATTAAATTTTAAGTAATAAGTATATTGTGCGTTTTAAACTATTTACTTTTTATACTTATTTATTTTAAAACAATTCTATTATTAGCACAAGAAAACCGAAAATTAACCGAAACCGCGGTTTTTATAATTTTGAAAAACCGAAACCGCGGTTTTCAGATTTTTCGGTTTTTAGCAAACTCTACCAACCGAATTGTAGTTTTTATAACTAACAAAACAAGAAAAACCTTAATATATTTTGGCTCTGTCTATCGAAATAATTTAAAAAATTGTTTTATTCCTAAAGTTGTTGGGGTAGCAAATTTTCTGATACAAAGCAATTCTTATTGATTTAATTTTTGAATTCCATAGAAAACGACAAGTTCTGATTCCTGCATTTTATATTTTATCATAACGATTAAAATTTCGACTTCATGGAAGAATAATAGTAATAATAACCTATTCCAAACCGAACTTTTCCATGTGTGTACATGATGATGATGATATTCATAATGATGTTATTGCTACTATTAAAGTATGATACATCGATGTTTTTATATCGTGGTGACCAGTGTTTTGTTCTAAGGGCCATTGACCTTAAGTATTCCGTTCTAGTAGTTACCCACCATATCTCAGTTGCTACGACCCTAATGTCAGAAAATTAAAGCTCCCAAAAAATCATTAAACTTTTGCTAAGGAAGTTTTTCGATAAACACAGTAGAAATTTTTTTATATATTGGTTGCAGAACGTAGGGGTCGCATTAATTTTTTTTTCATTGGATTTTTCCTTTATAGCAAAACACTGGCCTCCTCGAGGTAAAAAAATCGATATATCACACTTTAAAATCCGACTTTAAATGCCGAAGCTATAACGAAAAACTGAAAAAGGCGACCCATACGTTCGGCAAAAAAATTTTTTTTTTTGAAATTGCCTTTCAAAAATACTTAATATTGGAGGGTGTACCGCGAACTTTTTTTTTGAGGTGCGGTCTAATGTTCAAGTATATTTAACCAAAATTATCAATTATAATTGATAAAAATAGTTATTTTTAATTTACTCGGCTTGAGGTCATAAGTTTAAAAATAAAAAACTAATTTTTCTTTACGTTTTATTTTTAAAATTTTTTTGTTTATTTTCTTTCAACATTTCGAAACAGCTTCGCTGTTCATCTTCAGGAAAAACTAAACAAAAATACAATTTTAACATATTTTATAATTATAAATGAAATATAAATGTAACAATGATAACATACATTTAATTATCTGGTGATAGAGCGTGAGCATATTACAAGAATAGGATAAGATATACTCTTGAAATGTTACACATTATTGATGTACCGCACAACAAGAGACTTAACTATCCCAGCAAAAACATGGTAATGACAGGTCATTACCAAACGGATTACCAAGTAATGATAGGTCATTACCTTTTGCATTACTTTAAAATACAAAATAATGACTTACCGATAATAAGCTATAGAAGTACTTACATATTCGTGCAAAGTAATCACTTACTGGTAATTGATTAAATAAGAACTGATTAAGTCTTTTTTATATTAATATTTTATTTATAAATTTGTTTTGAACTAAATAGTAAATTTTCCAAGGTAAAAAGTTTTTTTTTCCAATATGACCAACTAATTTACAATGTAGGGTAACCACTTATTTCCTAACTTCTGAGTAACCACTTATTCTATCTTTGTGAGTAACTACTTATTATTTCACTGTGCGTAACTCGTTATTCGCACTTCTTTTGTAAGCGAGAGTGTAATGACCACCCATGAATTTTTGGACATCGCGAACAAAAGTAATGTTGCGAGTAAATAGCCTGGTAAGTAGTGAAACCCTTTGTCTGCTACTTACTCGCTTAATTACTCGGTAATGTCTGTTTTTGCTGGGATAAAACTGATACTGACAAGTTCGCTCAAGTATATCGACACACGATAAATAAACACCGAAGACCTAAAACATAAAAATAAATAAAAACACTAGTTGATTAAGTAATGTAAACAACAAAGGACGCTTTCAACTCCGCGCTTTATCACCAGATAATTAAATGTATGTTATCATTGTTACATTTATATTTCATTTATAATTATAAAATATGTTAAAATTGTATTTTTGTTTAGTTTTTCCTGAAGATGAACAGCGAAGCTGTCTCGAAATATTGAAAGAAAATAAACAAAAATTTTAAAAATAAAACCTAAAGAAAAATTTGTTTTTTATTTTTAAACTTATGACCTCAAGCCGAATAAAAACCCCATTACACAACAACAATAAAGGTCAACTATAAATTCTTAACATTTTTAATTTACTTAAAAAAAATTATAAGTATTTAAAAAAAAATATTTTGATATAAATTTCTGGTATTTTCGAGTAAAATACGTGAATATTTTCTCAAACATTTTCGCGTATAAAAATTTACAATTACTTCAGAATAATTTAAGGGGTATCGACTCTAGGAAAAATTTTGTTTTCAAATTTTTTTTTTATATTTTATTTGAATGGAGCATACTTTGCTCTATATGCCCCGAAAATTTCAATAATAAATTCTACGAAATTAAATTTTCACATGTTTTTTTGTAAAATATAATACATGTAAAGTAATACTCTATATGGCAAATTTGTAAAACTTTTTTTTTCATTTTTATTAACTTGTTTTTATTAGAAGTCGTATATCTTATAACAGGGCAGAATAAAAAGATAAAAACTACATCAAAAGATGTAAGAATTGCACGCAGTTTTCAAAGAAATGTAATGTACAAAATTAAAGCATTTTTACAAAATAATATGAGTAGCATTATGTATAATAATATCTATATATATATATATTAGAGTTCATCACAAAAATTAGATTTTCGGATATCATCACTTTTTTAAAAGTTTTTGCATGGAAAAAAAGAATGGCGTTTTTTTTTCTTTTTTATTTCAACTCCTTCCACTAGCGCAAGTCGGCCAAAAACGCTAATTTTTAAGACCCTTTTCCTCCAGAGCAAAAACAGCTGCATTTATAGGAAATCTGATTTTACAATTCGATTCTACAACAAAATTTAATACACAAAACTTTTTTTCTGCATTTTCAAAATACACCAGATAGCCATTAGAGTGCTTCGAAAATCCGCTTTTTTAAAAAACTTCTTAAAAGTAATTTTTTTATTACACACAATGAAAATGTATTTCCGGTGGAGTACATGGGTACAAAAATTTTGGATATACCGAGAACCGTTAAAAAGTTATTAGCTAATCAAAATTGGATTTTTTTTTTTAATTCAATGAAATAGTAATTGAGCTAATTAAAATGCAGCTTTCAATACTAGTAATGACAAAATAATTTGTAAATTTTGTAACGTTTATTACAAAGATTTTTTTTTACTAAACATATTTGATTACTAAATAACTTTTTAACGGGTTGCGGTATATCAAAAATGTTTGTACCAATATTCTCAGCAGGGAATACATTTTTATTGCGTGTAATAAAAAAAGTAACTTTTTTAAATTTTTGAAAAAAGTGGATTTTTGGACTCTAATGACTGTCTGCTGTATTCAGAAAACGCAAAAAAAATGTTTTTTATATTAATTCTTGCTGTCAAATCTAATGGTAAAAAGAAAAAAAACGCCATTCTTTTTTCTATGTAAAAACTTTAAAAAAGTGATGATATCCGAAAATCAAAGAAATTTTTTTTTTTGACGAACCCTAATATACATACAGTGAGGAGCAGAAATGTAACAGGGTGCACATTGTTCAGATATTCTGCTTTATATTTTTAACTACGAAACCAAATCAAATAATTTTTTTCTAAATTTATTTGTTTATTAACCTGTTCTTATTAGAAATCAATAACAATATTTAAAGTATTTTAATTAACGAAGAAGGTGAAGACATTTTTCTATATTATGAGAAATGTTACACTTTTGCACCCTGTTAAGTTCTGATAAATTTCTTAAGAAATTTTTAATATTATCTTAAAAAATCATAACATTTTTGCGGTTTTTATATGTAGTTGGGATATTCCATTTATCTGGTGAAAAATTGAGTACAGGGTCCGCCATCTAACGTTTTTTTTTTCAACTAGTGCTTATTTCGTGAATGGTAACACTTAGCTCATGTCTGATTTGACAGATAATTAGTTTTATCCTTCCGCTGAACGAATATGGTTGTGTGTGGTTGGTCCAGAGGCATAATTGGGCCATTTTTCTTCGAAAATGAGCAAGGAGTGGCCGTTACAGTCAATGGCGATCGTTATCGGGCCATGTTGAACGAATAATGTTGAAAAAAAGCGAGGAGGATATTGGCAACATTTGGTTTCAACAGGACGGCGCTACGTGCCACACAGCCGAAGCTACGCTCGATGTTTTGCGCCCTGTTTTTGAAGATCGCATTATCAGCTGATGTCGTTTGGCCACCTTGAAGCTGCGATTTGACACCGTTGGACTATTATTTGTGGGGTGCCGTCAAAGATAAGTGTTACGCCGACAAGCCAGAGACAATTGACGCTTTAAAGGACAATATTCGTGAATCCATTGGTGAAATACAGCTGCACACAATCGATAATGTGCTTAAAAATGGGCCGATCGTGTAGCCTACTGCATGGCCAGCCGAGGCAGCCATATGAATGAAATTATTTTCCATTATTAACCGGAAGGATTGTACTTTCAAATAAAAAAAGAAATTTGAGAAAATATTCAGTAGTTTTTTTTTATAGCATTTTCAAAAAAAAAAAGTTATTTGGCGGACCCTGTATTAAGTAATATTTCCAGAGACATATAATATAGAGATGCAACATGGATAATTTTTTATACAAACTGTAGATGTCGCTAGCATGTAGGAAATTTTGTCAAAGGAGGATTTTATTTTGGGAAATTTTCTCAAGGGAGGATTTTTTTTATGTCAAATGAGGTTTTACAGATTTGTTAGGTAAGGGGATTTGGGCCCAAATTAAGGATTTCGACTTCGTTTTGGGGACAAATTAAAAAATTTGTAAATTTTAAAAGATTTAGTTTTAGGCCCAAAATAAGGATTCGTATAAATTATATGCGTATTATTTCAAATTAAAGTCGATCAAATTAGGTCTGTTAAAGAATTTCAAAATTTCAACAAAATATTTGAATTATTGAAGAAATGTTCTCCAAATATTTATAAATCTGGAAATAACGAAAAGCAACGAAGCTCAATAATTAATCAAAAAATTTTCTATTTTCCAAATACTGAAATTGTTACATGCAAAGGACTCAGAAAAAATAAATTTTGTGTAGACTCAAAAAGTACCAGGGTTTTCATATAACCTCTTATATTCCTTCTGAATCGTATAAACTCGACTTATGCAAACTTAATGTTCAAAAGAGTTTACGAGCCCTAGAACTTACACCTGACTAGATATACAAATTTTAGAAAAAAAGACTTTTCGCCATAATGAACTTCGTGTGAAAATTGTATAGAATGTTTTCTCCCGAAAATTTAATATACGACTTTTATTTTGAAACGGTGACTTAATTGTGATTTGTCTTTCGTATAATAAAATTTTTTTAGTTTCAAAATTTTAACAAAGATTTGAGGCCTTTAAAGTTCGAGTGAAAACGTAAATATTTCTTCGTAAGATATTCAATTTTATTTAATTTGCTCACATATTTCTTAATAATTTTCGGAACTTAAGAGCGATGCTAACTTAGCTCCTTTTTAAAATGGGTATAAGCTAAAAGTTTTTGTGCAACACTGCTCCCCAAATAAAATGAAACCGTGTTGCCAGAAAAACAAAACAGCAGTCAGCGCCATCTGTTGCATTAAAAACCGGTGTTGCCATTCATCAGGACCATGGGAGACCCCTGAATATTTCCCTATTGTTCAGGTCGCAAGCCCTTTTTAAGGGCTGGCTATGTTTATCATGCTGAAAATTTTCTTAAATCCAAAAGTATTAAATATATTTCATGTCGGGCAATAGCACGGACTATTTTTCATTGAGAAATGTGCTCTTTGGGTTGCTTTTCCCACTAAAAAATTTTTTTAGATGACTTTTGAATTTTTTAATTTGGGCACAGTTCTACACATTTCGCAAAAAATGTGATAGTTTTCTATGATAGCTAGTAAGTTCGGTTACTAAATTTTGTGGCATTCATTTTCCTTTGATATACCGTCAATATAGAACATCAGATGAAACCCATTTTACTAGGTAGCCCCATATCCTGAAATAGATTGCTACAAGTTTCTATGTTTGCAGCCCTCTTTTTGGGGGAAACGTCGCACTGTGTGGTGTCAGCGGCCAAAAATAAAAAAAAACGACTTTTGGAATTTTAAAAATCTGTTAAAACAGTTTGATAAATTAGATTTCAAATTACAATAATGAAAAAGAATTTTTGAAAAAAAAATATTTTTGACAAAGTTATAGCCAATCAAAGTTGAAAGTTTTTGGTAAGTATGCAAACAAAAAACGTGAAAAATAGCGTATATCCAAAGGGTTAATTTAACGTAAATTGTCGATAATGCAGTTAAATTGTTTATAAATATTAAAGAATGACATTACTAAAATATGGTAACATATTTTTTTTTACATTTAATTCATCATGTGTTTTGTACCGTTATTCTGAATGTAAACAGAGAGAAAATTTTTTACAACTTACAAGTTTATAGAAGGTCTAAAAAAAAGTTTATTCGAGTTTATTTTTGATACTTTAATATAATATTGATACAAGTATGTACATTAAAAAAAAATGGGTCTCTTTTGCAGAGCTTGGCAGAATAGTCAATTTTTTTCACTTTTTCAGTGTCAAGGCAAGTGCAAATTAGGCAAATTTTCAATATTTGGCACAAACATACAACACACTCCCTAGCCCTTATGGAAATTAAAAATCATTTAGAAGATAAATTTAAGACACAATTGCAACAAAAAAGTATTGTAAGACTTAAATCAATTCTAGCTAGAATAAAAAAAAGTTGGGAAAAATGCTACAGAAAGAAATCTGTGTTTGAAAACAAAAACTTTTTCTGGCTAAATTCATTTTTTGATGTGGAAGAAGTTGATGAAGAAGTGGAAGAAGTAGAAGAAGAAGTGGAAGAAGAAGAAGATATATACATTGTAATATCATTATGTGAATATTTATTTTTTATAATATAATAAATAACATGTTTTTTTTATTTATTAAGGGACCAAGTACAAGTCGTAAAGGAAGACCAAGAGTAGGCTTTAATGAAAGTTCTGAACGAACCAAAAGAAGAAAGGTAGATGATCTTGTGAGGTCTACATGCCCTGAGCAATTACGAAGAGCTGCTCAAAGAGTATCTAGCCCAATTCCAGAAACTTCTATTTCCGTAGAAAAGGCTTTCTATCGTATAGACAATATGAAAATATGCGAACGGTTGTAAATGATGTGCACAAGAACTGTTTTCCATCATATTATAGTCTACAAAAAGCAAAGAAAAAATATATTCCGGAAAATATATCAATATCAGAAACGTCAGTAAAAATACCATTACAAAATTTTCTAAATATGACAGCCAAAAGTTTATTAGATTTAAATGATTTTGAAACCCAAAATGATGTAGTTTTGGAAATTAAATGGGGATTTGATGGTAGTTCAGGCCATAGCAATTACAAACAAAAGTTTAATGATCCAAATTCGCGGGATGAATATTTATTTGTTGCTTCATTTGTTACATTAAGATTTTTAGACTGGGCTACAGAAAAGAGTTTATGGAATAATTTAAAACATTCCTCAATAAGGTATTGTCGTCCAATATGCTATTATATGGAAAAAGAAAATTCGGATTTGGTTAAAACTACAAGGGCAATTATTGAGGAAGATATAGATAATTTGCAAACATTTGATTATGTTTCTGATAAAAAAAACCTTACCGTTCATTTTGACATGAGATTAACAATGGTAGATGGAGCTGTTCTTAATGTGTTAGCTGATAACAAAAGCAGTTCTTCTTGTTTTGTTTGCGGTGCAAAACCCACTGAAATGAATTTAATTCAAGTATTTGAGAGGGACCTTAAAAAAAGAGAAGAATTACATAAACACGGATTATCAACATTACATGCATGGATAAAATTCTTTGAGTGTATATTACACATAGCTTACAGGTTGCCTCTAAAAATTTGGAGAGTTTCAAAAAATGATGATAAGCAAATTTTAAATCAAAGAAAATCTAAAATTCAGGAAGATTTTAAAAAGGAGCTTGGATTAAATGTAGATAAAGTTAAAACCGGTTTTGGCACAACAAATGATGGGAATACTGCGAGACGGTTTTTCAGCAACATTGATGTCTCATCTAGCATAACGCAGGTTGACCCATCACTAATTAAAAATTTTTATTTGATTTTAAAAACTATTTCAAGCAGTAAAACAATAAATATTATAAATTTTCAACAGCTGCTTAGAGAAACATGGAATTTATATGTTCAAAAATATTCTTGGTATTGTATGCCTGTTACTGTCCACAAAATACTAGTTCATGGAGCAGAATTTATAAAAAACTCCAAGATTCCAGTAGGTATGTTATCTGAGGAAGCTATAGAAGCCACTCATAAAGTGTTTAGAAAAACTCGTTTAAACCATACTCGAAAAAATAGTCGTACAAATACTAATAAAGACCTAATAGAAAGAATGGTTTTGCAGTCTGAACCAAAGTTATCTATACATAGAAAAGAAGATAAAATAAGTAAAAGGAGTTGTGAAGAAATAAATGATTTCATTATTGAGGAAAATAATATTTATGCGGATAATCAAGAAAATTTAATAAACCAGCTTGAAGAAAGTGATTCGGATGAATAGAGTAAACAAATTCTAACACTTTCTTTTTTATTGTATTTAATAAATAAAAATTGTTCAAAACATTATTTTTTATAATTTATTTAAATAATAAAACAAGTGTAAATATTAAAAAGTAACATTTACTTTTCTTTTCATTTGAATTTTTTTCATTGAATTTTTTTCGTTTTTAAAAAAATTTAATACAAGATTTAGGGGGTGGCCGGTGGCATGTCCTTGCTGCGAATTGGAAAAAATTTGACACACACATTTTTCTTGTAACAAGTGCTTCGTGTATGAAATTAATTTAAAAATTTTACTTTTTCTTCATTTTTTTTTACTTTTTTGAAAAAGGACATTTTTGAGATGGGCGTGTCCTTGCCCCGATTTGGATAAAATTTGGTCAAATCATTAAGGGTATCAAACTAAACGACTATACTAAATTTCATAAAGTTCGGACTTTTTTTCTATTATTTATGACGTTTTTTAATTTCAGGATATATGGGAAGGACACGAATCCTTCCTCCAAAGTTTTTGAAATTTTAATATTTTTTTTCTTTTGTCAAATTAAATACGTGTGCCAAATTTCAACTCTTTACAACCACTCCTTCTATTTATGGCCACTCGTTATATGAAATCACGACACTGTGTGGCGTCCCTACATATAAAATTTTCGTGTTGCTGTGACAACCAGGCCTTGGCGTTACTATGACAACCAGGCAGCACTTATAGCATTAACCTAATCTAATCTCAGCTTATCCTATCTCATTTATCTCACATAAATTTTTTTTTGTGGAAACACTTTTTTTTTGTTTTGTAAAATATTTTTTTTTTGTGGAAAAAGTTTTTTTTTTGGAAACACTTCTTTTTTTTGTGGAAACTTTTTTTTTGTGGAAACTTTTTTTTTGTGGAATTTTTGTTTTTTTTTTGTGGAAAAAGTTTTTTTTTTGTACACATTGTTTTTGTGTAAACTTTTTTTTGTGGCAACTTTTTTTTTTATGGAAACACTTTTTTTTTGTAGAAACTTTTTTTTTGGGAAATATTTTTTTTTGTGGAAAATTTTTTTTTTTTTGGAAAAAAATTTTTTTTTTTTGGAAACATTTTTATTTTTTTGTGGAGACTTTTTTTTGGTGAAACTTTTTTGTGGAAACTTTTTTCTTTGTGGAAACTTTTTTTTTGGAAACTTTTTTTTTTTGGTTGAAACACTTTTTTTTGTGGACAAATTTTTTTTTTGTTGTGGAAACTTTTTTTATTTTTTTGTGCAAACTTTTTTTTTGTGCAAACATTTTTTTTTGTGCAAATACTTTTTTTTGTGGAAACATTTTTTTGTTTGTTTTTGTGGAAACACTTTTTTTTTGTGAAAACACTTTTTTTTTGTGAAAACAAAAGTTTTTGTTTTTGGTGGAAACACTCTTTTTTTTGTGGAAACACTTTTTTTGGAAACACTTTATTTTGTGGAAAAACTTTTTTTTGAGGAAACACTTTTTTTTTTGTGGAAACTTTTTTATTGTGGCAACACAGTTTTTTTTGGACACAATTTTTTTTTGTGTAAACTTTTTTTGTGGAGACACTTTTTTGTGGAAACACTTTTAGGTGGAAACACTTTTTTTTGTGGAAACATTTTTTTTACCACAATTTTGGGAAAGAAAATTTGTCCAAGGCCACTGTTTTTTAACACTCTTTTGTCTACGCGCACTTTTTTTTAAACAAATTTTTTTTTTAAACACACATTTTTATTAAGGAATTAATATAGGTTTGTTTACGACCATTTCTTTTTTGTTTTTTTAAACACTTTTTTTAACACAATTTGGGGAAAGAACGGGGAAATTAAACGGGGAACAAGTGAAATTGAAACTCGCGAAAATGGCAATGGAACAGAGATCGAAATGGAATGGAATGCGGAACAAAATGAAACAGAACGGGGAACGAATGGATTCGCAATGACAATAAACAAATCGCAAAGAGAGTCATAGTGTTTACATATAAGAGTGACTGACTAACTTATTTTACCCTCTAACCGGCCTATGCATTTTCACCAAAGTATAAATAAAATCCAAAAATGAAATTTTTTGTGCCTTTGACTAAGAAGATGTAACGATTTTCGTTTTTCGGAAACTAGGAAATTGAGGGAAAACGGGTCTTAATTTTAATAAATATTGATACTAATACTAAATTTATTCTTTTTGTCAAATTTCATAATAATTCGTTTTCAAGTTTAGACGATGTCCCAGAAAGGTATCCTGATAGAATCCTGCACTCAACCAAAAAAGTCTGTAATGGCTATTGTAAATTTTGGTGCTATTACGGGAAATTTAACTGTTTTGAAGCCAGCGGTATTTTTTGCTAATTTTAGCAACACATGTCTGCTGATCTGTAGTACAATAAAACTAGTATAAAAAATTAGTAGCCGCTACTAAATGTTAGTAAAATTTATGTAAAATGCAATTCAAAGTCGATTTGCTAAAATTAGTTAAAAAACTTACTAAATATCATAATTTTAGTACAATGAAATTAGTATAAATAATTAGTTGCAGCTACTAAATTTCAGTAAATTGCTGTAAACTGTAATTTAAAATCGATCTGCTGAAATTAGCAAAAAATTATACTAAATTTTAAAACAGTTTTTTCCTTTCGATTGTAAAAAGCGTATAATTACTTCATCGTACTTAAAATTTGGAGTCAAAATTGTAAACGGTTCTCCAGTTATTGCCGTTTTATGCATTGGAGATGCAATCAATTTTTCTGGGTGTTATTTCTAAACTAAGAATATATCAATAGTAACAAATATAAACTAAACAAGAATTGTAAAAAATCAAAAAAAAGATATTTTTAAACTAGTATATTTTTCCGCTAAATTTAGCACTCGGTTTTGAAAAATTAGTAAAATGTTTTTCTGAAATCAGCAGCGAAAATTAGTAAAAAAAATCCGTAATTTGTAATAAGAGAATAGCAAAAATGATTACTAAAAATAAAAATTGTACTAATAATCAGTATAAAAATAATATAGTGCGATTGGAAACTGTTTATAAATTTTTTTACAAACTTTTTTATCTGAGTGTGTATGTGCTTGGACCAAAGTAATGACTTTTTTAAAAGCTAAAGCTGTAGTCTTACTTTGTGTGTACTATCAATGGTTTAAAAGTAACTTAAATATATTTTTCAGATTTTTGAAAATTGTGTTAGTTTCAGAATATTAGTTGGCGAACTTTTGTTGAGGCAATGGGATTTGTAAAAGCAATCACATTTTCTTTTAAATTGAAATTTTATTCCCAAAAATTTTTTTGTTTGAAATATTTGTAACTGGTTTGTAAATTGTTATCTTTCATATAAAAATTGTTTAAAAATAAAAATTCAAAGTTACAAAAAAATAAAGAAATTTTTTTGGATTTACAAATTTCTTTGTTGGTGCCTTTTTAAAAAGTTTTTTTTTTGTATTTACAAATTTGGTATGAGAAAGGTGTTTAAAAATTTAATTAGAATTTTGTAAATTCTTTCTGTGTAAGCTTCCTCTGAATAATAATTTTTGAAATTACTTATTTTTTTATATAAGTTCCTAATAAGCATTCTCATCGAAGGGGGCTTTTATTTTGAAGATTTTTACATTAATTAAATATATTGTATTTTATTTTCATAAAAATATTTAATTCCTATACAAAACAAATTACATTTTAAACTTTAAGGTACGCTAACAAAATTAGTTTTCGGTTTAACTTACATCCCAAAAACTACACTCTAAAAAATGTTTGTAAATTTACTACTATGAAATAGGTAAAATTTTGTTTAATTTTACGAAAATTCGGTAAATATAAACAAAAAATGCGTAAACTTTTTTCATACACACTTCCATACACAATAATACACACACAAAGTATTTTTAGACATTATGTGTTTATAAATAAACACATTATGCCTTAAATTACTATTGTTTTGTTAAATAAAATTTTTACGCACAAAGTTGGTAAATATACTATCCTATAATAGTAATAAATACTCTGACATTTCAAATTGGAAAAAATTTAAAAAAAATTATAAATAATAAAAAGAAAAAGCGAAAACGGATTATTTTTTGTGAATTACAACATTTCCACAAACACATTAGAGTCTGGAAATAGCAACATAAGCATGAAATTGTTTTTGGTAATTATTATTAACGCATGTGGTAGTCTAAACCTCATTTCATAATTGAAAACGCCGTAAGAGAGATACGGTCTACGCAGGAACAACTGGGTGCAATGACTCCTGCTCAACAAAATGCCTTCTTTGCAAGGGAGGCAGTCAACCAACAACCGTCAACAATAACGGGAGAAAACGCCGTAAGAGAGATACGGCCTAGGCAAAACAACTGGGTGCAATGACTCCTGCTCAACAAAGTCAGTATTCATTGAGTACTGCCTAACTTGCAAAGAAAGCATTTTGTTGAGGAGGAGTCATTGCACTCAGTTTTTCCTGCGTAGGCCATATCTCTCTTAAGGCATATTCTCCCGTTATTGTTGACGGTTACTGCCTCCCTTTCAAAGAAGGCATTTTGTTGAGCAGGAGTCATTGCACCCATACAATAGTTATAACAAATTTTTATATGAATTTTATACAAATACCTTAAGATCCCAAAACGACTAATTTGGACATTAACGATTATGAGAGAATGACTCGGATATTATTATTAATAAAATACGTACTAAATTAATTTGTTATTTTATTTAAAAACAATTTTTGAGTGGTGCTTAAAGTTAGCACAACTGTTGTAAATGTACGCATTTTATTGGATTTTCACGCACTTTCTGAGGATTTTTGCGCATTTTTTGTAGATTTTTACGCATTTTATGCGTACATTTACACGTGAAATGTGCTTTTTTACACACAAATTTAGTAAATTAACACACTAATTTCAAAATTTCATTTAATTTTTACGCACTTTCAATGTAAAATTACAAATTATTTGTGCACCAACTTAAACACAATGTGCGTATTTTTTTTTTTGCAATTACGCACATAGAGTAAATTTACCCAATTTATAGTAGGAGTTCAGTTTCCTACTATAAGTTGGGTAAATTTCAACAGAATTTAATTAGAGTGTAGACTTAAGGCACGCCGCTTGTCTTCTATGTATATAAAAATAAGTTGGTATATGTTCGTCATTTTATAACTCGAGAACCACTCAACCGATTTACAAACCAATACATGCGTTGAAAAGGTCTACTTTTACTGATGGTTCTTAAATAAAAATGACGAAAAATGTCTACGCGTACGTGTTATATGCACACTTTTGTGATGGTGTGTTTTTCCCATATAAAATGTGTGATCGATATACAAATTTTTATTTTCTTTCGGATTTCTGTCAACCGATTTCAACCAAAATTTGAGGGTACGTTGATGATGGTCTGTAGATGGTTTATGTGAGTTTGCACGAAATTGGCCCAGTGGTTCCGGAGATATGGG
This sequence comes from Leucophora obtusa, assembly GCA_949987735.1. Classification (NCBI taxonomy): domain Eukaryota; kingdom Metazoa; phylum Arthropoda; class Insecta; order Diptera; family Anthomyiidae; genus Leucophora; species Leucophora obtusa. Next base: position 268,261,710 of record OX465295.1, on the reverse strand, counting down.
GTACCTACATATAAAATTTTCGTGTTCGTGTTTTTTTTTTGTGGAAACTTATTTTTTTTTTTGTGGAAACAATTTTTTTTTTGTGGAAACATTTTTTTTTTTGAAAATTTTTTTTTTGTGGAAAAAGTTTTTTTTTGGAAACATTTTTTTTTTGTTGAAACTTTTTTTGTGTAAATTCTTTGAGGAAACTTTTTTTTTGGGGAAACTTTTTTTGTGGAAACTTTTTTTTTGTGCAATTGCACTTTTTTTTGTGGAAATATTTTTTTTTTTTTTTTGTTGAAACTTTTTTTTTTGTGTAAAATTTTTTTTTTTGTTGCGGAAACTTTTTTTATTTTTTTGTGGAAACTTTTTTTTGTGCAAACATTTTTTTTTCCAAACACTTTTTTTGTGTAAACTTTTTTTTTATGGAAACACTTCTTTGTGGAAACACTTGTTTTGTGAAACCTTTTTTTTTGTGGAAACGCTTTTTATTTGTGAAAACACTTTATTTTTGGAAAAACTTTATTTTGTGGCAATACTATTTTTTTGTGGAAACACTTTGTTTTATGGAAACACTTTTTTGTGGAAACATTTTTTTAACACACTTTTGGGAAAGAAAATTTGCCCACGGCCACTTTTTGTAACACTCTTTCGGGAAAGAAAATTTGTGTACGCGCACTTTTTTTAACACATTTTTTTTATGTTTTTAAACACATTTTTTTTTTGTTTTTAAACACATTTTTTTTGTTTTTAAACACACATTTTTATTAAGGACAGTTTGGACGACCATAGGGAAATTTCCCTATTCCCCCCCCCCCCCTGGAGCGAAATCGAAAAAGAAAAAAAAAGGAAAAAGAGGGAAAAAGGAGAGAAAAAGAAGAGAAAAAAGGAAAAAGAGGGAAAAAGGAGAGAAAAAGAGGAGAAAAAAGGATAAAGTGAAAGAAATACAAATTTGTTATGAATAATAATAAGAAATATAAAATTTTTTCCTTATTTTCATTTAATTCAAAATTTAATTGAAAATTTTTTAAATAAAAATAAACGCCCTTACTATTTAAATTTTCCAAATGTATATTTTTGTTGACTTTAGTTAAAATTTTGGGTGGCAGCATGCTTTGACCTAGTTTATTTTTGAAGCATTCTGATTGGTTAATTTATTTTCAACCAATTAAAATATTTGAAAATGTAAATATTTTTTTAGGATTTTCATACACAAAATGAACAAAGCCGTTTAAATATAAAGTCGACTTTAAAAGTAAATACTGTTTGATAGTAAAGCACCGTAAGTTGTTCGGATTTCACGTGAAAAAATTGTTATACTCCTCCATATAAAAAAATTATAATTTTCCACGACAATGAATTTCACGTGAAAACTGAGTAGAGATTGTTTCACGCAAATTTAATGTACAAGACTATTATTTTACTTGGAGAAAATCACATTTTATGTATATTGTGATTGCGTCTTTGATATAAAAATGATGAATGTTACGTTTCTATTCAAGCTGATTAATGGTGATGTATGCTCTGAATTTCTTGTCAGTAACCTGGTGTTTAATGTCCCTCAACGTCCAACGAGATATTACAATCCGCTTTATACTCCGTTTTTCCGTCAAAACTATGCTGACGCGGATCCTATTATAAGAATGTGCAACGATTTTAATGAATTTTATAATTATATTGATTTTTCAAATAACTTTAATTGCATAAAACGTACTATCATTTTAATTCTAAACACTTAGTTCGCTTATAATATTTTCTAAAATTATGTAAGTCTTAATATTATTGTCTGTAAGGATTAATTCCATAGACTAAATTAAATAAAATAAATAAATAAATAAATAAATAAATAAATAAATAAAAAATTGAAAAATTGTTAATTTTTATAATTTAAATTAAAATTTGAGTAAAATTAAAGTTCGAGGAAAATTTTTACACGTGAAAAACCACTTACGGCGCTTTTGGGAAAAAGACTTAATTTTATTTTGAATTTTTTGCATTAAAATTGCAGAACTGAACTTCTAATGGAATTTTCTAAATTTGAAGTGGTAAATGCTACTATATTTTAGAATTTTTTCATTTCGAAATAAAAAATCGAAATTTCTCTTAAAATTTTCTCAATATTGTAAGAAAACAATTAATTACCGTTATTTTTGTTCAGATTTAAGATCAAATTTGACAAATTCCAAATAGAATTCACAATTAATTTCACTTGAAATTCTCCAAATTTCATTCGGAAAGATATGGTGGAGTTCTTTTTTAGGTCTTTCCAAAGGATCGTATTGAACTTATTCCAGTCTGTCTTTCGGAAATCCTGAGTATACATGTTGATATCGTAGAGTATATAGTTATGTTCCTGAAATAATTTCTTTTGAAATACTCAATTTTTGATTGCCTGCGAGTAATTGAATAGCATTAGATCCTGCACTTCCTCCCAACCTGCAAAGTGTTTTAACTTTAAAATACGGAATGTTGGTGTAGCGTCAAAGCAAAATTGGCCAGTAATTCGTTTTGTTAATAACGACATCTGACTCCCACAGCTATACCAAAACCGATATGAAAATTTAATTATACAAAGTTTTCCAAATGTTGATCACGAACCCCTGAGCGTCCCTAATCGCATCCTAGGAGGTCTGCGAAACATTCCGAAAAAATAATTAAAAAAACAAGAATTTTTTAAATATTAGAAGTTTTTAGTTAAAATTTATAACTGAAGTATAAAAAATCAGCTTCTAATAAATAAAGTGAATATAAAAATAATGAAAATAATTTCAAAACTTTTCAGGAAATATTACCTTTTTGTATTGTTGTTAAAAAGTTATCTCTGAGTTAAATCCTTGTAATCATCTCAATCAAATTTTGAGGACTTTTCAGACTCCGGCGACGTTTTTCGTAAAATTTTCAAAGTTTAATTTAATGAAATCCGCGATTTAAATCGTCATATGTATATCGCAAAATGGATTCTTTAAAATTTCTGAAAAAATATATGGGGTGTGTTCGATTAGTCGAAATTCTTACTACTTTTACTACAATTGGAAAGTTTTGTTTACTTTTTATATTGAAATTTTGCAGCTGTACTAAAAGTAGTAACTTGTAGTAAGTAAACGAACACGCTTATGTTGTTCCTCGTTACTTTATTTTTGCCTTTACGAAATCTTATACTGGCTCTCTTATTGGGTCTTTTTTCATACAAATGCTGAAAAATCGAACTGTTTTTTTTTATTTAATACTATACTATAACTCAGGAACCAAAAGGATTACCAAACTCATATTTGACAGTGTCATTGATAAAAAACTGAGAACTAATACAAAAATATTAAAAGGCTACGATAAAGTATCCCGAACCGCGTAAAATGGCTTTGGACCTTTGATAACGATAAATGGTTAAAGTTCATTTCAAAATAGTAACTATTCACGTGGCTCAATCATGGATTCAATTATAAAAGGATAGAAACAATTAATTAATTGCACTGTGAGACAAATGGTAGGAGTCAGTGATCGGGAAGGGTTCAAATACCTGGGAAAGTTATATCGGTAAAAAATAAGTTATACGTGTCCCGGCGTTTCGCTGGGTCACCCCTAGGAATCGAGATATATCGATTTGACCTTTGGTGGTCTTTTTTTGACATAACTCGAGAACCACTAGTCCGATTTTGCTCAAACAATTTTAAAAAAATTAAAAATTACAATTCCTTTAATCTGTTCATATAACGTTTTTCTATATACTCAACAGTTTTGCCGGTAAAAATAATTGTAATTTTTAATTTTTTTAAAATTGTTTGAGCAAAATCGGACTAGTGGTTCTCGAGTTATGTCAAAAAAAAGATATATCTCGATTCCTAGGTGTGACCCAGCGAAACGCCGTTTTTTGTTTTTGACCGATATAACATTTCCCGTTGGTTTCATCCCATCCCGATTTTGACTGTCGCATAGTGTTGTAGGAAAATTCTCAAAAATTAAAATCTTTTTTAATAAATCAGAAATTATCAAATTAAAGAATGAGTTGCAGGCCAACTTCAGGCACGCTTTCTGAAGCTTTAAAGTGATATATCAACCAGTCACATAGCTAAAATAATACAAAAGTTAGACCCAAATATGTACGGAAAGTCTATAGCAAATTTGATAATTTTCCCCAAATTAAACACCAATTTTAGCTATACAAAGTATTCCAAGTTATAGCAAGTTTCATACAATTCAAATAGAGTGCGGAAATTTCAATTGTTGATTTTATATGTTATTTAATATAAACTTTTTAGGCATTACTAACCCATCCTTGTTGGATGTCAAATACGTATCAAATATTAAAGTTTTTGATGAAAAATATAACTTGGAATTTTCCGTTGGACTTTATATTGTCTTTTATACCTAAAGCGTCGCTCATAAAATCATTAACCTTCCGCTGCGGAGTCCAAAAACGTCCAACAAGTAGTATGGCCAAATCAAAAGGAGTTAAAAAATATTTTTTGTGAAAATTTAAAAAAAAAAATTTTTTTTCAAAATTTCCCCCCCCCCCCCCCCCAGAGACTTGAGCTGGAGCCGCCACTGATGGCATATATCCTCATATATTAATTCATATATTATTCCATATGTGGAGGCAAAGATTTTCTAAATTTAAAACTTATCCCAAACCTGGATGGAATTTTGGGAGGAATACGAACATAGACTTTAACCCCAATACGATTTTTCAGTAATTCTTATCGTACACTCAGGGAATTATGTAGGTAAAATCAACTGCAAATGACAGTTAAAATAGCTGCATTTGCACTTAAAAAGGTGTAGACTACATTTGCAGTTAAATTAACTGCAATATGAAGTAATTTTTAACTGTTAAAAATCAACTGACAAATGTAGTAAAAACAACTACAAATGCAATTGAAACAACATACATGCAAATTATTGTAAAACTGTACAAACAACTTGCTAACTACATTTGCAAGTTGCAAACATAAATAAAAAAATTTTTTTTTAATTATTAATTTAATAAAAAAAACAAATTTATGTAAACACTATTAACTTAATTTTATTCTATAAAAAATTTTAAATTGAGAAATCAAAATTAATGTCACTGTTTTTCACTATTAAGATATTGTTGTACATGTCCGTCTGTGAGGGATGAAATATGCTGTTGTTTGGCTTCCTTTTTTTCTCCAGGTAGAAAGGGATGAGAATATAAAAGAACTGAAAGAAAATAAATACAATATTTTTTTAACATTCCCCGTAAATAAATTTATATTATAAAACTTACCTTATTATTTTAGTAATTTAATAAAAAATATATAACCTTTTCCGTATTACGCGTGCTCACTCTTTGGCGTTGTTTTATGACTAAGACTGTGGACTAAGACAAGAGAAGTTATACTCATATTCTTTCACTAGAAATTTCTAAACAAGTGATTCATACACATACTTCTGTTTGCTTCGTGTGTGTGCATACACACTTGAAAATTTAAGTATTTGTAAATAAAATTCAAAATAACTGCATAAAATACATGTTACTACAATGTAGTAATTTTTGTAGTTTGTTTAAAAAAATAACTGCCAAAAACATTGAAAAATTTTGTTCTAAGTAAATTAACTACAATTGTAGTTAAAATAACTACAACCGCATTACTACATAAATAACTGTCATGTAGTAACTGCAGAACTTTTCTGAGTGTACAACGCTTACTGGAGGAAAAACACTTTAAGCGGGTGTATCTCCTCAATTGATTGAAATTCAGAAATAAAGTAAACTGTTTTATGACCCAGGTGAAAATGCTCATATATGGCCATATATGGCAACATATACATATGTGTTCATATATGGGTTCGGATCCGAAATTTGAGGGTATATGGCCATATATGGAGATATATGAATGTTCTTATAAAATTTTTTTTTTATTTTTTAATAAACATATTGCTTTTTTTATTCAAATTAAATGTAAATATTATAATTCTATTCATACATTACTGATGAAGTTGTACATTTGAATGAAATTGAGAAATTATGAAATTTTTAATGGACATGAAAAACTGCTGAATTAGCAGAGTATTTTTGCTAAATATAAATAAGATAGGAACAGCAAAAATAAAACTTTTTAATATATTTACAAAATTTGAGTTATAATTGAGCTAAATTTCAGTTATTAGAAAATAAAATTTAATTGTAGTAGTAGACAAAAAAACATCACATAAAATTTTAAATTTTCAAAGTTCGTTTTTTGTTTTTAATGGAAATACAAATCTAGCCTTCTGAAATCAACTGTTTAATATTTTTAGCAAATATTTCTGTTGGTTTTATAAACTGCTATTTGCATTGAACAAAATTCAACAAACATTTTTTTAGATACAACAGTTTGTTTTAGCCATTTTTAGTTTACTAATATTTTGCAAAATTTTCTAGAGATTTTCTAAATTTAGCAGTTTTATTTTTGCTGTTTTTATCTTACTGCAACATTTTCAATTGTATTTCAAGATTTATCATTTTATTTCACAAGTTATCAATTGTTTTTCAGATTTATCAAACTGAAAATTGTATATTAGAAATTTATTAATTGTATTTCAGAAATTCGCAATTGCATTTCAGAAATTATCAAATGTATTTTACAAATAATCAATTGTATTTCAGAAACTGGCAATTGTATTTTAGAAATTGCCAATTGTATTTAAGAAATGATCAAATGTATTGTATTTCAACATTTTTTGAATCCGCTCACGTAATTACCCCCATGATAAAAAAAACTTAAAACATTACCCATATATGGAATAATATATGAATTCATATATGAAGATATATGGAATACATGAACCATTATATGGACCAATAAATGCAGTATATTATCATATATGGATTCATACATTTGAATGTATTTACCCATATATGCTTCCATACATAACATATATGTTCATATATGATCATACATTAAACCATATATGCTCATACATGAAACCATATATGACAATATATGAACATATATGAACATTTTCACCTGGGGATACAAATATGCTTATTTTTATCAATGTTCGTACTTTTTCACTTTAATGAAAAAATCGGATATTCTTTAGTCCATCTGCAATTGTATTTAATCAATGAAAATATTTAAATAATCAATGAAACAATTTAAATATTTAAAATATGTAAAGGAGACATATCCATTGTTTTTTATGAAATTCGGAAAGAATAAAAAAAAATTATAGTAATAATTTTTTTTTATAAATTTTCTTTTGAGATTATTATTTTATATCCCCAATACTGGGAAACATTGGATAAGGATGGACAGTAGACCGTACCTCAAAAAAAAGTTCGCCGTACACTCTCCAATATGATGTATTTTTGGAAGGCGATTTCAAAAAAAAAAATTTTTTTTTTTGCTGATCGTAGGGGTCGCCTTTTTCAATTTTTCGTTATAGCTTCGGCATTTAAAATCGGTTTAAAGTGTGATATATCGATTTTTTTGCCTCGAGGCAAAAGGAAAAATCCAATTAAAAAAATTTATAAAGGCGACCCCTATGTTCGGCAACCAATATATAAAAAAATTTGTACTGGGTTTAGCGAAAAACTTCCTTAGCAAGAGTATAATGATTTTTTTCGAGCTTTAATTTTCTGATATTAGGGAAGTACATTAGGGTGGTAGCAACTAAGATTTGGTGGGTAACTACTAGAACGGGATACTAGAGGTCAAAATGTACTTAGAGGAAAAACATCGATGTATCATACTTTTAGATCCGACTGTAAATACCAAAGATATAACGAAAAATGTAAAATGGCGACCCCTACGTTCGGCAAAAAAAAAATAAAAAAAAATTTTTGAAACCTCCTTGCAAAAATACTTCATATTGGAGTACACCCTCGCACTTTTTTTTTTTGCCTGTAAGGTGGTACGCTCTAATGGACAGGGATGGTTAGCGTGTAAATCAACCTTAATATACTTAATATAAATAAACATTTCCGAAAAACATATTAGATACAATTGCAAAGAGAGTCGAATATGCCTTACTTGAAGTAAGATAATTTATTTTTATTTAATTTTAAAATCGGGTGCTTAATGTTGAAAGTCACTAACTCAATTTTTTATTTCTTTACCCAGGTGAAAATGTTCATATATGGTCATATATGGCAACATATATGGGTTCATATATGGGTTCGGAGCCGAAATTTGAGGGTATATGGCCATATATGGAGATATATGAATGTTCATATAAATTTTTTTTTTATTTTTAATAAAAATATTGCTTTTTTATTTAAATTAAATGTAAATATTACAATTCTTACTGATGAATTTGTAAATTTTTTTTTTTTTTTTTTTTAAGAGAAGCAACACTCAGGAAATTCTTCCTATTAATTAACGTGTTGCTTCCTTTGGAAAGGGGATAGAGAAGAAGTGAAAGGTGGTGAAAGATGAAGGGCTTCAAATATGGCAACACTGTAATTGCGCGAAATGTTGAATTTTAGAACAGTTGTTGCGCGCCATCTGATGTTGAGTTTGGCGAACTTTGTTGAAGCTTTTTTAGTTCATAGCCCTGTTATATTATTTTACTTCGGTGGGGTTAAGTGCTATGGGAACACCGAAGGATGACGCTGCGATATGTATGAGGGATAGAAAAAACTTATACATATTACTATTTTTCATAAATTGATGTTGCCTTGGTTGGACGTGTAACAGTCCAATGCGCTAACCATTACACCACAGCGCCCACAATGAAATTGAGAAATTATGAAATTTCTAATGGAGATAAACATTTTACTTCAAGTTTAGAAATTATTTTATGACTGTTTTTTGATTATTTAATGATTGTTTATACACTAATAGAAAAAAGTGTGTAAAAATTTTAGTTAAATCTACTAAAAATTAGTTCAAAATGAAAAACTGCTGAATTAGCAGAGTATTTTTGCTAAATATAAATAAGATAGGAACAGCAAAAATAAAAGTGTTTAATATATTTGTAACATTTTAGTTATAATTGAGCTAAATTTCAGTGATTCGGAAATAAAATTAAATTGTAGTATTGACAAAAAACATCACATAGAATTTTAAATTTTTAAAGTTTCTTTTTCGTTTTTTGTTTTTAATAAATAAATTTAGCAGTTTTATTTTTGCTGTTTTTATCTTACTGCAACATTTTCAATTGTATTTCAAAATTTATCATTATATTTCAGAAGTTATCAATTGTTTTTCAGATTTATCAATTGTATTTCAGAAATAATCAATTGAATTTCAGTTTCATCAATTGTATTGTATAAGTTATGAATTGTTTTTCAGATTTACCAATTAGATTTCAGAAATAATCAATTTATATATAGTTTTATAATTGCTTTTCAGAAATTATCAATTGATTTTCATATTTATCAATTGTATATCAGAAACTACCAATTGTATTTCAGAAATTATGAATTGTATTTCAGAAACTGAAAATTGTATTTCAGAAATTTGTTAATTGTATTTCAGAAATTCGCAATTGCATTTCAGAAATTATCAAATGTATTTTACAAATAATCAATTGTGTTTCAGAAACTGGCAATTGTATTTTAGAAATTGCCAATTGTATTTAAGAAATTATCAAATGTATTGTATTTCAATATTTTTTGAATCCGCTCACGTAATTACACCCATGATAAAAAAAAATTAAGAAAACATTACCCATATGTGGAATAATATATGAGTTCATATAAATAAATGCAGTATATTATCATATATGGATTCATACATTTGAATGTATTTACCCATATATGCTTCCATACATAACATATATGTTCATATATGATCATACATTAAACCATATATGCTCATACATGAAACCATATATGAGAATATATGAACATATATGAACATTTTCACCTGGGTAGATGAGAAAGAAAATTCTTAATATAACATTAATAACGTTGGACATAAAATTCTTTAAGTGCAGTTGTTTTTTTCATTGTCAAAATTTATTAAAAATTTAATTTAAGGAAATTGTATATCTAAAGCTTTTAAAATTTAATAAAGTTTTGTCCATTGCTAAAGAAATTTATAATTAATTTGGGGCCTTTATACAATAAAGCTATCGAAAGATTTCTTCATTTCACTTAAATATTTATTAATTACCCGTGAAAAACCGATTAGATTTGATCAAGTTAGGTTTGATCCAATTGTATCTATTCATATTAGAGAGTGAATAACAACGTATAAAATTAAATATGAGTTTATCTGCGATTCCGATTTTCAAAATTTTCTTATTCGTTGCCTTATATAATCATATCCTAAAAAATTTGTTCTCTTATATCATTTTATATGCCATATACAAATACATATACTTGATCAAATTACATCTCGTTGAAGATAAATTTTTATATTGCTTCGAACAACACTTTATAAAACTAAATGTGACCCAATAATATTTTAGATAAAATTATTTACTATCTCGAATCGAACAAAATGTTTGTTGATTTAAATACAATTATATACTTAATAATTCAATACAAAATTAAAAAGCTGCATCTAGGGTTTCTAATGACCCAGAATTTTTTCATTTCTGGGATAAATGAGACATACAAATGTCGCACTTTTTTAATTACAATATCTATTCTTAAATCTAATGAAAGAAATAATAAGAGAAGTAACTACACAGAGACAAAATTATAGTTAAATTAATTACTATATCAGATTTTAATAAACATCCCAGGTGAAAATGTTCATATATGTTCATATATTGTCATATATTGTTTCATGTATGAGCATATATGGTTTAATGTATGATCATATATGAACATATATGTTATGTATGGAAGCATATATGGGTAAATTCATTCAAATGTATGAATCCATATATGATAATATACTGCATTTATTGGTCCATATATTGGTTCATATATTCCATATATCTTCATATATGAATTCATATATTATTCCATATATGGGTAATGTCTTAAGTTTTTTTTACCATCGGGGTAATTACGTGAGCGGATTCAAAAAATATTGAAATACAATACATTTGATAATTTCTTAAATACAATTGGCAATTTCTAAAATACAGTTGCCAGTTTCAGAAACACAATTGATTATTTGTAAAATACATTTGATAATTTCTGAAATGTAATTGCGAATTTATAAAATACAATTAATAAATTTCTGAAATACAATTTTCAGTTTCTGAAATACAATTTATAATTTCTGAAATACAATTGGTAGTTTCTGATATACAATTGATAAATATGAAAATCAATTGATAATTTCTGAAAAGCAATTATAAATCTGGAAATAAATTGATTATTTCTGAAATACAATTGGTAAATCTGAAAAACAATTCATAACTTCTACAATACAATTGAGTAAACTGAAATTCAATTGATTATTTCTGAAATACAATTGATAAATCAGAAAAACAATTGATAACTTCTGAAATAAAATGATAAATTTTGAAATACAATTGAAAATGTTGCAGTAAGATAAAAACAGCAAAAATAAAACTTCTAAATTTAGAAAATCTGCAGAAAAATTTGCAAAATATTAGTAAACTAAAAATGGCTAAAAAAAACTGTTGCATCTAAAAAAATTTTTGTTAAATTTTGTTCAATGCAAATAGCAGTTTATAAAATCAACAGAAATATTTGCTAAAAATATTAAAGTAGTGATTGCAGAAAGCTAGATTTGTATTTCCATTAAAAACAAAAATCGAAAAAGGGAATTTGAAAATTTAAAATTTTATGTGATGTTTTTTTGTCTACTACTAAGTACAATTTAATTTTATTTTCTAATCACTGAAATTTAGCTCAATTATAACTCAAATTTTGTAAATATATTAAACAGTTTTATTTTTGCTGTTCCTATCTTATTTATATGTAGCAAAACTACTCTGATAATTCAGCAGTTTTTCATTTTGAACTAATTTTTATTAGCTTTAACTAAAATTTGTACACACTTTTTCTATTAGTGGATAAACAATAATTAAATAATCAAAAATCAGTCATAAAATATTTTCTAAACTTGAAGTAAAATGTTTACGTCCATTAAAATTTACATAATTTCTCAATTTCATTCAAATGTACAAATTCATCAGTAACGTATGAATAGAATTATAATATTTACATTTAATTTGAATAAAAAAAGCAATATTTATATTAAAAAATAAAAAAAAAATTGTATATGAACATTCATATATCTCCATATATGGTCATATACCCTCAAATTTCGGATCCGAACCCATATATGAACCCATATATGTTGCCGTATATGGCCATATATGTACATTTTCACCTGGGATTTGATTTTTTACGAACACTTTGTAAATAAAGTATGAATATTAGAGCTAGTGTTATAGTCATCACTTAGTAGGATATTTTATTTAAGTAAGAAACTTTGAAACAAATTTTTCTAATTGGTGGCTATAATATTGATCCTTATTAAAATAAATTATAGTTAAACTTTTTCATATTTAAGTTAATGTGTTTTTCGAGTTTTTATATAATTTTTTATATAAAAAGAAAAAAAAACTGAGATTTGTGTGATTTCAAAGCTACTTCTATCTTAGTAAACGTTGTTTCTGTATGATTTTAATTTTTTTCTTCTGTGTAGTTACAACTAACTGATAATGGATTATATAACCCACATAGAGAAAAGTTCGCTGGATCAGTTTGAATGAAATTTTTTCACAAGGTAAATGAAAAATTTATTAAATTTGGTGAAAAATCTTCATATATTTTATGAATTTAGTTTTATTGAAACTTTTTCATTAAGTGTATGAAAAAAATGAATATTTTCACATTTTATCAAAAATTCCATTAATTCAATAAAATTTTTCAATAGACGAGGCCCAGTGAAATTTAGTTTAGTTTATTTATTGTTTCAATAGCTATCACAACAAGAATAAATCTTATAAATTACAGTGATAGCAAATCAAATTTTCATATTAATATTAGTCAGTCAAGAACATTTATAATTGAAATTAAAATTTAAAAGTAAACATAGTTAAATATAAATTCTAAATTAACATAAAACATAATAAAATGAATATATTTAATAAATTTTAAACAAATTCAAAAGTTCCTTTTTAAAGCATAATGTGTTGATAAGCAATTGAAGATATGAGGGTAAATCATTCCAAAGATCGATTGTATAATTGAAAAATTGTCTTGTAGACAAAAGATATTTATATTTTTGGGAAATCAGGTTTCTTCCACGTGGAGATTTGGCAAAAGTAAGTTTTCTGTAGAGAAATTCAGGTTCCTTTATATAAATTAACTTATGCATCATCATGAGACTTTTATATTTTAACAAATCTTTGAAACACATATTATTTAACTGATATGAAAATGAGGAAATACTATCCCTTCTACCACGATTAAATACATATCTGGCTATGTTGTTGTACGTGACCTCAAGTCGATAATAGTCAATACAGTCACAATTGGCAAATATTTCACACCCATATAGTAGAACAGGTATTAAATATGTTTTAGCCAGAATCATCCGTATATCAAAGGGCGTCGAGGCTTTAACAGCCCACAGGTTTCTCAACATTCCATGAACTTTCCCAGCCGAAATGTTAATATGATTTTTCCAAGAAAGTTTAGTATTAAACGTTATTCCCAGATTTTTTGATGATGGAACAAGTTCGATTTTTGTCATTTATCATCAACAGATCATCATTAGCAAGTCTTTTCCTATTATTCTTTGATAAGAATATACATTTTGATTTTGTTGGGTTTATACACAAACCATTTGCAGTCGCCCAATTATGAATTTTATTCAAATCATAGTTAATGCATTCAATGCAATGACGCAAATCTTCCATTTTAGTGCTTAAGTACAGCTGTACATCATCCGCATACATTTGAATGTCACAGTGATTCAGAGCATCAGGAAGATCATTAATGTATATACAGAAAAGGAGTGGACCAAGAATATAGCCCTGTGGGACCCCTCTAACAACATCAACAGCATTGGAAGTTAAGCCATTCAAGGAGACAACTTCTTTACGGTTTAAAAGATATGATGAAATAAGTTTATTTGCAGAATTAGAAAAGTGGAAAAGCTTTTGCAGTTTTGTTAGAAGTATTGAGTGATCAACTGTATCGAAAGATTTGCTGTGATCCAATAGGACAAGAAAAGATACCATATCATTATCCAATTTGGATCTTAGTTCCTCAACTACTTCGATTAGAACTGTAATGCAGCTTCGTCCCTTTCTAAAACCAGACTGTTTTGTGGTTAGAAGATTACGCTCTTTTAAAAACTCATTAATTTGATGCTGCATAAGATTTTCCATGACTTTGGACAAAAATGGTAGTATGGCAATTGATCTAAACTCACTGTTATTCTTGGGAATCGGAATTATTTTCGATTCTTTCTACATATCAGGGTAAATTGACTTGGTTAATATTGTATTAAAAATATACGTAAAGAAGGGCAGAAGTTTAGGGGTGACAAGTTTTAAAAATCTAGGATTTATTCCATCCAAACCCACAGCATTTGACTTAATCGATGTTAAGCTTTTGAGAACTTCTGATTGATCAACACATCGAAAATAAAAACAGTTCTCATATACATTTCCAATTGGCCTTTCCACTTGAATTTCAACAAATTGGTTGTTTAAATTATCAATATCAATGTCAGAACCAACAGTGCAAACACCAATTCTTATTTCACGAATTTCTTTCCATTTTTTCTTGCTGTCTATAGCTGATGAAAATTTTCGCTGATAATACGTGGTCATCGGTTTTGTCCAAATATTTATTAATATCATTCAGATAATTCTCAGTTAATTAATTGGTCGTTTTCCTACACTATACATATTCATATAAACAAACAAAATTTAATGCAATTGAATAAGACCAAAAATCCGATAAAATTGAATGAAATTATATCAATTCAAATATCTTTATTATTCGTTTATATACAATTTGATTAATCCATTTTCCGGATTAAATTTTATATAATTTAGTATGATGCCAAATAAAAAAAGATATGCTACCGAATAAATTTTGTTCACGGGTAGGTTAATAAAATAAGCAATTGTGGTATTCACAATCCGCCTAGTACACGGTCTGGTATTGCTGTATAAAAGTACTTCTATTCAAAACAACAACAAATTACTTGTATTTTGAATATGTTTTTTCTAAGTACTTTTTACTAAAATACAAGGCAAAGTACTCTTTTACAGGACAAATTGGGAATACCTTTGTTTTTCTTAAAAAATAATAAAAAAACACGTTTTTTAATGTACACAAAAAATATTTATATGTGAGCATATATGAATTTCATGTATGTCCGTATATGAGCATATATGTCCATATACACTCAATTTACGAATATATATGGAGCCATACATGGAATCATATATGCGCTAATATATGTTGTCATATATGATCATATATGAACATTTTTAGCCGGGAATATAAAAAATTTACAAAAATCTTAACAAGGAGAAAGAAAAAGAGAAAAAAGAAATTGGATAATTAACCTCCACATAACCTCTAAAACAAGTTTTATTTCATTCTATGTCATCACAAAATTTTGGCGGTAACAAAGAAGTTGCATATTTACATAAAAATATATAAAACATAAAGAGAAAAGGAAAGTAACATCGCGCCTTCCAGTGAGATCATAAAGGTACTCGTTATAAGAGCCCCCCCATTACCCGGTTTTCGGCCTACCCGGTCTCAAAACCGGTCTTACGGTCTACCCGGTCAGACCGGTCTACTCGTAAAAGCCATAGAAGAAAGTAAATTTTACATAAAAATGTATCTTTTTTTTTTTTTTTTTTTTTTTTTTAAGGATTCTTTTATTAATTCATGTATAAAGTATGTACTCGCCTCAGCGTCCAATGGACTTTATTGAGGCGAGTTGGCAATATGGTTTTAAAAACTAATTATAATATACATTAAAAAAAAAAAAAATTAAGAATAGGGTGAGATTTATTTTAATTCAAGCTATTTTATACAAATTATTTAAATCACATAAGAAGCATTTCTAAACTTTGAAGTAAATATTCTTTAAATTCCTTCTTAAAAATCGAAATTCGTTCAATACTTTTTAAATTTTGTGGAAGATTATTATATTCTGAGGCGCTAATGTGTTCAACTCTTTGCTTTGTCTTTTCCAATCTACACCTCGCTACTTTCAAATTCATATTGTTTCTTGTATTAAACACTGTTTGATTTCTGGAAAATGTTATGGTATGATAACCAATATTACGCAGTGACTTAAAGACATGTAGCAGTAATTGCATTTTATATAATCCATATATTGACAAAATTGTGACTGATACATATTTATAAAGAGATAATGTTGAATGTGTAAGCGGTAGATTGAAAACAGTTTTTAACGCCCTATTTTGAAGTCTTTGTAAAGATTTAAACTCATTACTTTTCTTAAATCCATATATTATCGGTAGATAATTTAAATTACTGTGGATCAGTGCTTGGTAGATAAGCAATTTTGTTTTTTTGTTGAATTTATGCTTGAATTTATAAATTAGACCAATACCGGACACAATTTTTGATTTCAAGTGTTGTATATGTATATCCTATGACAAATTATTTTTCAGGTACACGCCAAGATACCTTATCGAAAAAAGACTTCTTTACCATCTACAAAAATACTAAAGCTTTGGTCATCTGATAAATATGGCCTGAATCTCAATAATTTGGTTTTTTCAGCATTTAAAATTAGTTTGTTTAATCTTACAAATTCTGATATTAACGCTGCATCACGTTCCATGTGCGCCTTCAAAACTGTCTAGTATTGATATGGGTAAAAAAGGCATATGTCGTCCGCGTACAAAAATAAATTTCCAAATAACCCAAGATTCATAATATCATTGATATAAATCGTAAAGAGTAATGGACCCAATACACTTCCTTGTGGTACTCCATATTCTACGTTACCCAAGTAACTTTTGCGGCCATTAATCTCAACATATTGCTTCCGTCGTACTAAATAACTGCTTAACAAAGTTATAGCTTCTCTATTTACACCATAATATTTAAGCTTTTTAATAAGGATTGCATGATCTACAAGATCAAAAGCCTTCGTAAAATCATAAAAAATACCAGCCACGCCCTTAAAACCTTTATCCAATCCTTGGCAAATGTTATTTATGACGTTTACAACTGCTTCTTTGGTACCACATCCTTTTTTAAAGCCATATTGACATCTATATAATAACTTTTTATTATCCAAGTATGAAGATAGTTGTTTATGTAAAATTTTTTAAAAAATTTTATCAATTATAGGTAGTACTGCTATGGGGCGAAATTATTCTATTTGCGAAGCATGTGTTTCCTTGGGTATTGGTATAATTTTAGCTATCTTTAAATCATCCGGATACACTGAAGTATCAATCATACAATTAAAAATTTTCGCAAGATATGGAGAAACAATATCTTTACATTCATATAACATTTTTGGAGTAATTTGATCATAACCGCAACTTTTCGTTAAATCTAGGTTTGAGATAATTTCAGCAATTTCCAAATGTGTTGTATAAATTAAATTAAAATTATTTCGACATTGGCTTAATGTTCTAAGCCCGTTACAAGAATCATTAGGAAAATATTCAATTTGTTGTTTTAAAGTTCTTGGTATTTGGAGAAAGTATTGATTAAACATATCACTTTTGGCCTGATTATCAGTTATAATTTTTCCTTCCAGATCTTTCACATTTATTTCACTTTTCCATTTTCTGCCTAAACATACGTAAAAATTTTATATCAAACTATTCTCGAATGTTGTATTAAATTTTCACAACTGTGAACAACCTTATTAATTATGCTATCGAAAAAATCAAGAAAATGTTTTTGCCTGCTACGAGTACAACTACCCAGTGTAGAAACGGTAATGACATATCATTATTTTTTGGAGTACCAGTAATGACACCCACTTACCTTCTGCATTATTTTAAAACATATAATAATGAGTTACTGATAATGACTTATTTTTATCATTATTTCATATAGAAAATAATTTTTTAGATTTTTTTGAAAATTTTTTGAAATCTATTTTTAGACTCAATATTTTTTAAACACTGGTAAGGATATATGTAACCACATATTTTTTGATTTTTTGTATGTTGGCGAGTAAGCTTACTTGTGTGCAGCAAGTCAATTGTGTTTTTATCTATTAAATATTACATGTCGATATAGCTCAGATGGTAGAGCTGTTGACTGGCAATCTGTAGACCCAGGTTCGATTCCCTCACCAGCAAATTTTATTTAAAAAAAAAATACAATAAAAAGAATTTTTTTTTTATATAATTTATTTTTTTAAAAATCTAGTTTTAGACTCATTATTTTTGTCAGTACTGGTAAGAACATAGGTAACGATATATTTTTTGATTTTTCGTAAGCTGGTGTGTAACGACAACTCATTATTTTTCGCGACATCGCCATATAAAGGTAATAAGAAATGTAATAACAAAAGTAAGTAGTTACCATTACCAAGTATGTAGTTACATAACCACATATCTGGTAATGATTTTCTACACTGGGTAGTAATAACCTCTTAAAAAGGTAAGTCAAACTTGCTTAATGAATATCTAATTTGATGCAAGTTTGATATATTTATGAGCAGATGAGAGTTTGTTGTTAGAATCTACTAAAAATGAGAAATAAAACAAAGGCATATGCAGTTAAAAAGGGGACAAAGGCATAAATTAATTTTTGAAAAATAACTAACAAATGCATAAAAAAAATAACTACCCAGGTAAAAAGTTTTGATATAGTCATATATTATATCAAATTTTGTATAAATATATATTGGAACATATATACCAATGTATATATGACATATATAATTATGTACATATAGTAAATATATAGTCCTCTAATTCCCGGTGGAACATAGATCCAGCAATAATTATGTATAATTGTATTGGATATGATTATATTTGATACATTTGGATGAGGACAAAATCCGAATAAAATTTTATCGAACCATATCTTATTCCATCAAATTCGATGTAATTGTATGAAAGTGGTTCTAAAATTAATTTTTCGGGTATGATTATATATAAATACAAAAATTCACATAATTTCTTTTACTAGGGTAATAATATCGTCAAATTAACTGACATGTATTTACTACAAAAATTTGAAAACAACTCATAAAATTGGGGAAATCTGCTGTTTTTTACAGTTAATTTTTATATATTATAAAAGCGTATTTTAATACAACAAATTTTTTTCTTTCGATTGAAAAAAATGTGTAATTAAATGAAATCTGAAGTAAAAATTCCAAACGGTTCTCCAGTTATTTTTTTATGCATTGCAGAATAACAAAATTTTCTGATTTTTATTTGCAAACTAACGTGCCTATTCCTGCAAAAAGACTCTTAGTTATGACTGTAGTCCCCATATATTTCTTGTTGCAAACTGAAAATAAATTATATTTATTCAAATTTTTGTTTGAAAACTTAAAAAAATTAAGACCTGGTATCGACACAATCATACCATTGAGAAATAAAATTTAAATTGTTTGAATTTTATTGTTGCTTTGTATGAAAAGTTATGACTCTCAGTCTTAAAAATAGTCTTATGACGGTCACAATGAGTCACAAGTAGGAATAGGCACCTAAGAATATATCAGTAAAGAAGTTTTTAATTTTTTAAATAACTAATTATTTTAATTTAAGAATTAACTGCGTTCTTTAAAATAACTGTTTTAGTGGTTGCTTATAAGAATACGTAAAATAACTGCTTTAAACAACTGTTGCGAAATACAGTACTTTTCGTTATTTTTTTAAAACAACCCAGTCAGAAATCGCCAGTGGTACAAAAAATCAAGCACTGGCATACCACTGGGTAACCACGGTATTAAAAATAAATGACTGGCAGAACACTCATTTGGGACGCTTTGCCAGCGTTTGCGAAAAGCGTTTTACCAGTATTTGTTTTACAAAAATTTCGGTGGTTTATAAAAAAAACCACTGGCAAAGAAATGGCTTAGAGTGATATGCCAAGGTTTGCAACCAGTGGTTATCCAGTGCTACCTAGCCAATGCTACCAGACGTACAAAAATCAATTCACTGGTAGACCAATGATTTTATAAAAATGCTGACGCTTCGTTAAAAAATGTTTGTAGGCAGGAGGTTCCGAGTTCAAATCCGGTTGCAAGCAAAAATTTTTTTTTTGATTTTTTTTAATTTAAAATTTTTTTTGTTTTATAAAATCAATTTTTTTGTTTGTGGGAAAGCTCCTTCAAGACCAACTTTTTTTTTGCCCTCCCAACACTGGCATACTAGTTACAAAAAATTGTTTGCCAGTACTAGCATTTTGGCACAGCCAGTAGTTGTCCAGCTATTATCACTCATTTATGTGTTTACCCATTAAATATTATATATCTCGTTAGCTCAGTGGGTAGAGCAATCGTCTGCCAATCTGACGGCCTGGGTTCAAATCACGGCAGGGTCAAAAAAATACATATGAACTTTTTTTTAATTTTATTTTGGAAAATATATTTCCAGACCACCTATTTATTGGTTTTTCCAGCGTTTTGCCAACGTTTAAAAATTTTGTTCCTCCAGTGCTTTTCCGGCGCTTTTTGAACAGCCGGTCCTTTTGTCTAATGATGTTATCATTTTGGGAATGGGAAAGCACTTTTTGCCAATACTTGTACCACCTGTTAAAGTGCTTTGCCACCGCTTTCCCGTTTGTATTTTTCTGACTGAGAATTGTCATAATAGTTATTTTGTATTTTCCCATAGAAAAACAACCATAATTGCAACTAAAAACAACAACTACTGATTACTACACAAACAACTGTCATGTAGTAACTACTAGAGGCCAGTATGAATGTTTTGCAAGACATTCACAAAACATTTTCTTATACAACACCAAAATATTTTTTTTTGTTTTCTGTTTTATTTATATTTTTTTTGTAATGATCTGAATTTTAACATCTTGTAAATAACTACAAATAAGTAAAATGGTCAATTTTTGTTATATTTAGTATTAAAAATCGTCAAATCTCTCATCAGCGCATGCAAGAGAATGTTTTGTAAGACATTCATTCAGCCCTTTAGTAACTACCAAACTTTTTTGAATGTAGGAGTTGCAAATTGTCAAAGCAAGTCCATTTTTAATAAGCACTGGGATACGCTGTACCCAGAGTGAAATTTACGTAACAGAAATATATAGAAACAATTTTGTGACCCAATGGAAATTTGAACAGTTGGCAACCATGTTATAAAAGAGAAAAAGACCGGAAAACAGAAATTGTACACTAAGAAAATAATATCTGTAAAATTAACTGTTAAAAAGTGTACACTGCAATTGTGTTAAAAAATGTTGCAGTTATTTTAACTATAATTGGTTTGACGTATCCCAGCAGAAATTCGGAAGCGGTAAAAATGATAAGTGCTGCTTTTCTGCTTCGTCTACTGCTTCTGAGGATTTATAGCTTGCAGTAGTGTGTTAAAAAAGGCAATAGAGTTTTGTTTACCACACTTTATCGCTCTAACAAAGCACGAAAGAATGAACATGATAACCAAATTTACTAGCTAAAAGCTGTGATTTCATGGCATTATTTGGAGCTATGATAGAAGCGCATATCGGATATCAAAACAAGTGCTTTCACGCGAGCTATCTCGAACAAAAATCATGCCTTATATCACCAATAATGCAAGCGCTACATTATTTTCTTTCCCTGATGAACCTGCTTCCAAGCAAGCAGTATTTTTTGCTGGGATATTAATATGTCTTTACTACGATACTAACCTTAGTAAAAAATGTATTTATTTCGATAAATTTTGCAAATTTAAACTGTTTTGCTTGAAATTTTGCAAGAACAGTTTTTAGAGGTGACCCCATATTAGACTAAAAGTTGGACTTTGGGGACAACTTGGAAAGCTATGCTGCCATATAAAATTTTTGAAAAGTCGCGATTTTAACGATGAATACATTTTTTTTGGTTAAATATTTTCATTTTAATGCTTCTTTACTAAGCCATAGCATTTATTAAGGCCGATTTTGCTTTCAACGATTCAATTGGCTAAAACCTTAAAAATCCGTAAAATCCATATAAAACGCGAACAGTGGTTTTAATATCAAGTTTTATGCATCAAATTTTAAGTGCATCAAATTTTAAGCCTAAATATGAATACAGATCTTGTGCCTACATTTATAGTGATTGCATTTGAAATTTTTTGTATATAAATAACTAAATGGAAAACCGCCAAACTTTAAAGATATTTAGCGGAAAATCTGTAACTTGGATCGAAAAATAAAGTACGCCATTGTAATCAGCATGTCCGAAATATATAGAACTGATGGTCAGTTCTCCATTAATTTTTTTAGTGTCATGCAGTGTAATTTTATGATTTTGGAGTTCTGGCGAATGTTAGTTTTTCGAATAATCTGAAGCAAATTTTTACCATAATGATTTTATACGACGAAAATCTTGTTTTTTTTAATTGGAAGTCAATTTTGCAATTGAATTTGAATAGGCCTTAATTTTTTCACATTTATAGGTATTGGAATTTTTTTTAGTTGACCTCCAATAAATAATTCAGTCTGATTTTTGTTGTGCGGCTTCATGTCGAAGATAAATAAAAAACTTTTTGAAACTAAAGCCGCACAACAAAAAATCAAATTTGTAGTTATTTTAATAAAATAAAAGCACGTAGTTGTGTGAGAAAAAATATACTTGGGGTTTTCATATAAACTCGTAAATTCCTTGTAAACCTTGTATAAATACAAACAATATTTTTTATGTATGGAGTTTGACATTAAACCCATAAACATACCAGGTTTACAACGTTTACGAGTAGAATATGAGTTTATATGAAAACCCCTATGATTTTAATTGGTATTTGTTAATAAGAAAATATCAGAAAAATGCATTTAAAGTGAAAACATAAATTTTGAGATAGAGAAAAGTTTTCTAAATCAGTGCGTGTCATAAAAAATAGGTGTGATAACCGACGGTTAAGAACGGAGGGAACCATTGGCATAGCTTCCTTGCAAGGGTGGTTTTGTTTTACTTAAATATTACTTAAGTAAAAAATTAGTTTTTTAAATTTTTTAAAAAAATTGGCTCTTATTTTTTTTAAATATTATGTTCCTTTATTTACAAAACTCCAGCAAATTTTGTTTTCAATAGGAATAGCTTAAATTTCTAATTATAAAAAATGGTCATTCGACGCATTTGGTCATAAACCATAGCTGAAGGCGGTCTTGTCGGTTAGGAAATATTGAGGCTAATTATTTGCTGTTGAACTCATAACTGTTTGAAAAATGATTTATATTCATACTTAATACTAAAGTATATGTAGATATAAATATTAACTAAAATTATAGATTAATGTAATTATTTTAACAGTAAGTATTATAGTAGTATATTTAATTAATTGAATTATTGATATTTACCTAGTGATTCACAAATACGAAATGGGGTCTTGTGTACAATACACAAGACGTGTTAATGAATCACTACCTTATATTTAAATTGCACCATTTTGTTTTCTTAATTATGTACTATATTCTCTTTCTATGGAGTGTTAATTAAGTCTGTTCCCATATGTTAACGCGGGAACCCAAACTTACCAAAAAGCATTCCCGTACTCAAAATCTAGTGTAAGTTCTTGTTTGGTCTGTTTCCGGCTGCTTTGAGTTACCGCGGTAAAGTACGGTAACGGACATATTTATTGCAACACTTTCGATATAAGATTATTTCTATCTATGAAGTAAGGTCTTGGGTTAAAAACAAATGTATAACAAATCTTTAATTTATTGGCATAATTGCCGTTAATCGCTAGTAAATAAGGAAAAAAATAAGAGAAAAAAAAACAAGAAACCATTTGAATTGCATTTGTTGTTGTTTAGTTAGTATTGTGTAGATCACTCTTGAGGCATTTCGGTATACAAGTCTTGATTTAATTGCAATCATAGTTGTAAATTAGATTCAATATTTAATTGTGCGTCCGAATCAACAACAATACACGTTGTAGGAGACGGAATTGGTTCTTGTGAAGGCAGCTGCTGTTCTGGAGTCATGTCATGTATTGTTTCCTCTAATCCACTTTCAACGCATTTTGTAATAATTTCATTATCACTACTACTTTCACTATTATGTCGTTGCACTTCAAATTCGTTGGATATATTTTTATACATTTCTTGTTGTTCCTGATGTTCTTTCTGCAAATAATTTTCAAATGAGAATATTGAATGATTTTTTATGGTAATTGTAAAAAAAATTTATTATTTGTAACAAAACCCAATAAACAATTTTGCTAGAATTCAAGTTGAAATCAAGCGTAATTCCAGCTAAATTTTCCAATTTCAAGCCTTGATTTACACTGCAATTCAATAGCATACTCCAGCAAAAGGGACACTGGAATTTTAGTCGAACATAACAGTGTAATTATGCTGCAATTCAAGCTTTGATTTACAGTCCAATTCAAGTTCAAACACAAATCAAGCCAATTAAAAGACGATTACTGTAATATTTGATGCAATTTAATTGCAGTTATATAATTATTTTGTCATACATTAACATTTGTATTTTTCTTTTAATATTCAACATCTTGATGTATAGGAAACCAATTTTTTGTAATTTCTCCTTCCTTTTTCTGGCAGCGTCAAATGATGTAGTGCTTTTCTTAGGAGAAGATAATAACTTTAGAATAAGGTTTAGGCTCAAAGAAATGTCAATTACTTACATATTTTTTAGAATCCAAGGAAGAAATTCAGATTCCTTTTATAGCTCCATATAAAAAAATGATTTTTAGTTCGTTCATTTTTGCAGTATTGACAAGAATAGAAAACAAATTATTTCAATTTGTATGAACTGGATTTTCACTGGAAGAAACACTTAAAATAAAGCTGAATTCAACCCTTTTTTATAGCACTTGAATCTTTAGTTTTTCAATGTTTATTGGGAAAGCTTGATGTAAAAGTATGTTCTCGTTTGTGTTTACTTAAATATCATTGGCCTGGGATTATTAAGATATGTATATACATAATTGCGACGTAAATGGACATACAGTTACGGACAAAACAATAGGGTATGAAATTTAAAATTAAAAAAGTACAAAAATATTAGAAGAAAATTAGAAACATTAGTGGTATTTATCTAACTGGATTTATGCCCTCGTAAACCGTGTATTTTTGTAATCGCGTATATTTATAACTTTACCTGTTTATTTGAATGAACGCACCTTTTAAAACTATTCACATCTTAATTTTGCATTTAGCCACTTTTTCAATCTTTTCATAAATTAAACAGAGATTTTTTTTAAATTTGTATTATTTAAAAACAAATAAAACAGAAAATAAAAAACAACACACAAAAAATTAAAAATAATTTTATTTTTGACAATAATCAAATGTATGTATAAATAACAAAAAGTTTACACACAAGAATGTAAGCGTACCCAACAAACATCGATTCAAACCTTTGAGAAATTTTGAACTTTTTGTTTGATATCAAACGTAAATTTCAAATTATTCTCCATAAAACAATTGTAGTCCTTGAATTAAAATGGAGAAACATTCGAAAAAAATATGAAAAATATATTAGAATTTGTTCGTAATAATTTCAAATTGTTGTGTTTACCTTAAGTGCATTTCTCAAATGTTATTTTAATTTAAAATATGGTTTGAGATATTTCGGATATTTCAAATTTTTATCAAATTTTTTTCAAAGTAGAAAAATGTTTTATTATCGCATTTGAGAACGGTTTGAGAAAATAAAATTTTTCAACAACTTTTTTTATAACAAAAAATAAATAAATAAAAATAGAAAATATTCTTAAAAACTAAGAAAAATTAACAAATTTGTGTAAAACCCGCGAAGATATCAATATCGATGGACTTTATTTTCACAACCTTAATTTGAAACGTAAGTGCCAAAATTTAAATATTCTCCGATAGAAATGAAATAACATTCTTTTTTTTATAACAGAATTGCCGCTTAGATTCAATGCCGTAAATTCAAACCCACGTGGATTATGGAAGTAAGGTAAGTTGAATTTATAAATATCAGTCAAATTATTTTGCGTAATAGTTGCATACACTATATTGTGCAAATAAGGAATATAAAATATTAATTCAAAATCAGGCCCATTATATAGTGATAATTGTCAATATAAAAAAAGTAGATCATTACTTAGTTAATAAAAATGTTTTAATGTTAATTAATTTTAAATGTTTTCATATTAACATGATCTGTATTTTAAACTCTAAAATTGTTTTAAGTGTAAATAAAGAAAAATTAAAAAAATACATTTGAAAATTTTTGAAAATAATCTTTGAGAATGGTTTGAAAAGTACAGTTAAAATTTATTTGATAAGTAACCTATTTCTCAATTTGAGAAATACATTTGTTATGAAGCGTATTTTTCTAACCCATAATAATTTGAAAAAAATGCTTGAGAACTAACAAGCCGTTTTTATTGAGAATGCTATTGTTTTGTTGTCGAGAAATAGGCTTTTCTCAACTTTTTCTCAAAGGTGAGGTTTGAAAATAAAATTTGGTATGAAATCGATATTAATTACTTTTCAATGATTATTGCTTGTTGGGTATATTTACCAGCGCTCGAATATTTTTAGTTTACTGTACAAAAACAACTCCCCGTCAGGGATGGAAAAGTTGATACGATTTAAAAATTTCCAGCATTTCTTTGGCTTCATCTGGATTTTGTTCAAGGTATTACAATAATAATTATTCATAGATTCTTTGCAAGCTTTTCTTATTACATTACTAATTCTTTTCAGCCTTCTTTCTATCTCTTCGGAATTACGCTTTTTTCTTCGTTTCAAAAGATTTTTCTTAAATAGTATCAGAGCATTTAAATTTTGACTTATCCAAGGAGTTATTTCATTTTTAAGATCCCTTTTATCACATTTTTCAGTGGTGGAGTTTTTAGCAGCATTTGAAATACGAGTCATAATTTCTTTATTATTTATATTAGGGTAACCGGTTTCCTCAAAAATTTGCAAAGAACTATAAAGACCTTCTCTTGCTTGTGCATAGTTACAAATTTTGCGAACTGTTTCAACATAATCTATGTTATAACATGACTTTTAAGCTTACAAGATACAAGATTGTGGTCTGTTAACGAACACTGTATAGTGTCTATAAAAATCGATTCGCTAAGGTTAGTATACACATTATCAATAGATGTCCCAGATTCAGGGCGGGTTATTAGGGTGTGACAGTTTCTATAATTGAAACTTGATAACAAATCAATTAAGTCTGCAGATGATGAAATTTGTAAGACATCAACATTAGAATCACCAACAACAATATTAGGAAAACGACCATAAGTATCAAGTAATTTTTCAATAAAACATAAAAATTTAACAAAATTACACTTCTGTGATCTATAAAACGATGTGAATTTTAAGGGTTTTCCATTAATCTTGTGATTTTCCAAAGATATTGTTAATGTGTTAATAAAATCTTCACTTTTACACTCTTCAATATTGTAATGGATATTGTTTTTAATATATACAGAAGTTCCACCATAATTATCACTTCTACAGCTATGAACAACGTTATATCCGGGAATATTGTAAATTTGAACTAAATCTGCCCGAAACCACGTCTCTTGAACTGCTATAATGCAGGGAAGTTTTGAAAATTTCGAAACCATCATTTTAAATTTATTAAATTTATCAATAGCTGAAATGCTTCTCATGTTTACACTTACAATATTTAAAGTGGGATAATTTACCATATCAAAAATTTAATTAAATGTTTTAAGATTAAGAAAAAGTTGATTATTATTCATAAAATATATTTATACGTAAAAAAGGAATATTTCAATTAAAAAAAAAAAAATCTATAAAGGTTATGTTTAAAATATTAAGCAGGCGACATGAATGAATAACGGTCTTCACCATCGTCATCATCATCATCATTACCACCTCCATGATCCAAATTAGCTATGGGTTGAAGATTAGATCTACATCTTGACAATTTGTTTGTTGTTGCATCCATTAGAATAGCATCCACATCATCTTCACTTCTGATCAATTTTGGTTTTGATATTTCAGATTTTTTCACATAAACTCTGCCACTATAAGTGTACACCGACTGATAACCAACAGTTTTCAATGTCTTAGCATGATTAAAGACGCTATAAGTTTCTTTGCTTAGAAAATCGTTAACATATACAGATTTGGTTTCAGTTTTTTGCTTAAGTTTTTGTTTTGCTGACATCAATTTTTCCTTCGATTTCTTTGAATCAAACTTAACTACCATAGTTCGCTTTTTAGAAGAATCACTTCTTTTTTTCAAAAAATATGCAGCTTCAACATCACTTTCTGTCAAATCTGCTCCAACATCTTTAGAAATGGTTAACAACGTGTCAACTGCATTTGCATCATCTTTTACTTCCAGGCCACTAATAAGACAATCTTTCTTCACCCTTTCATCATTTAACAATTTAACAGAGTCTTTTAAAATTTCTACTTCTTTTTTTAATTGACGATTTTTATTTTGCACAACTTCAATTTTCTTTTTATTTTCTGCCACCCCTAGTAGAATATCGTCATATTGCTTTGACATGAAATTCATTGTCTCTTGTAACTGAGATAGCTGATCTAGCTTGCTTAATTGTTTTTTTATATCATTCAGTTCTCCTTTTACAGTACCACTGCTACCACCTTCGTTACAGAGATTACAAATAAACTCTTCACTTTCACCCAGTGTAGAAACGGTAATGACATATCATTATTTTTTGGACTACCAGTAATGACACCCACTTACCTTCTGAATTATTTGAAAACATATAATAATGAGTTACTGATAATGACTTATTTTTATCATTATTTCAAATAGAAAATAATTTTCTAGATTTTTTTTTAAATTTTTTGAAATCTATTTTTAGACTCAATATTTTTTAAACACTGGTAAGGATATATGTAACCACATATTTTTTTATTTTTTGTATGTTGGCGAGTAAGCTTACTTGTGTGCAGGAGGTCAAGTATGTTTTTATCTATTAAATATTACATGTCGATATAGCTCAGATGGTAGAGCTATTGACTGGCAATCTGTAGACCCAGGTTCGATTCCTGCATCAGGAAATTTTATTAAAAAAAAAAAAAATACAATAAAAAATATTTTTTTTTATATAATTAATTTTTTTGAAAATCTATTTTTAGACTCATTATTTTTGTCAGTACTGGTAAGCACATAGGTAACGATATACTTTTTGATTTTTCGTATGCTGGTGTGTAACCGTAACTCATTATTTTTCGCGACATCGCCATATAAAGGTAATAAGAAATGTAATAACAAAAGTAACTAGTTACCATTACCAAGTATGTAGTTACATAACCATATATCTGGTAATGATTTTCTACACTAGGCATTTAATAACAAATGATCATACTTACGTTTGTTTAGACTTGTACATAGTGCATGTAAAGTTTTGGCGCACTTGTCACACTGTATATAATCGTCTCCTTCTTTTACCTCCATTCTACATTGCCCGCAGATAATTTGTGCATTTTTAATACTGCGACGGTGCTTTTGCATAAAAAAGTGCTTTTTTTTAAAGTACTTTTTTTAATTTTTTTTTTATAAGATATACTTTTTTTTTTTTTTAAAGTACATTTTTATATGACAGTCTTTCTATGGTAATACAACAAACTCTACTATAAGTTGTATATTCATTAGGGTATTCAGTCGATTAATCGTTATTCGATTAATCGAACAATTTTGCTCCAAAATTGTTCGAATAATTTAGAATGGCCATATTTCGAATAACGAATAATTCGAATAATTTATTACGATTAATCGAAATTGGTAAAAAATTAATAAAATGTTTCAAATTTATATATTTTTTATTAAAGTAAATATGGGATTTTATTAAAACTTATTTAACAAATTGTAAAAAAACATCTTAAATATCAAAGAAAAAACACAAACATCAACAGTTTGCTTTGTCATCTTTCAAAGTAGTGAGTACTCTGCACTCATAATATCCTTTAGCAAAGGATATTATCCCAAGCCATAGGATTCAAATTAATAAATGGCAAATTAAAAGACAAATAAACATATCCAGGTGTTTTTTATTTAAAATGTAAATAATAATAATAATTAATACGAGCCAATGGCTCGTATCAATTATACTGTTTATACGCTGCAGGTCGCAAATATTAAGATATTTTGATGAAATTTGGTACACAGACCTATATTGGCCCAATAACGAAGCCTATTGATTTTGGTGAACATCGGTCCATGTTTAAAACTAGTGCCCATATAAGGGTCCCCCCAAAATTGGCTTGGTTACAAACTGCAGGTCGCAAATATTTTAATGAAATTTGGTGCGCTGACTCACATTATAGAAAATTTTGACACAAGCCCCATTTTAACCCATTCGAATTTCGGATCCAAACAATACACCAGAATGGTGTAGGGTATTGTATAGTCGGCATGCCCGACTTTAACCTTTTTACTCGTTTAGCATAAACTTATGTTGAAATAAAAAATTGCAATTGTAATCAGAAATCGTATTGTGATAATTTTTTAATAAAAAAAGTAAAATTTTTTATATAATTTATTTCCAGACTAGACTCACTTTTTCATACCAAAACATATCTTTCGATATCTGTGGACATGGAGGATGAATTTTAAAAACTATTAAGTACTCTTAAAGGACATGCTTTTTACCAAATACTTACGGGTAAGTCTAAATAGAAAAGATCAATTGAAATTCAGAATTTTCATTTGAAATTCAGAAAACGTCAATTGAAATTAAGATTTTCCATTCGGAATTCAGAGAATATATTCAAAAAATATCATTTAAAATCCAGAATATATCAGAAATTTAGAAAAAAACCAATTGGAATTCAGAAAATATTAGCTGAAATTCATAAATCGTCAATTAAAAAAAATTTTAACACTTAAAATTTTATTTGAAATTCAGAAAAAAATCAATCGAAATTCAGAATAGATGAATTAAAATTCAGAAACATTTATTCAAATTCGCAAGATATAAATTTAAATTCAGAAAATGCCAGTTGAAATTGAAAATAGATCAATTGAACATGAATTGAAATTGTTTCTGAATTTTAATTGATATTTTCAATTGATGAATTCTGAATAACAATTGATTTATATGGGGTTTCTGGAAGACGTTAGTTGTCACAAGAATGAGGTACTACATGTATTTTGTTTTGGTATTGCATGTATTTTGTTAGTGTATTTTCGTTCGTGTGGAACAAAACGTCGTCTAGAAACACCACCTAAGTCTAAATTTAATTGATATTTTTGGGATTTCAGTTGATCTTTCTGCCATTGTTAACCAACACTTTGCAAGTGCTTTTTTTCTATTGTACCATCGGCAATTCTTGAATTCTTTACGGTACTGAATTGCCTCCCTTTTTTTATTATTAAAATCTACAGTATTTGAAAAATTCCATATTAGACGAAATCATTCCAAAATCTATGTGTGGACCAAGACTGCAATTTGAGTTTCACTTGAAAAAGTGACAGAAAAATCAAGTACGTATATACATATTTTTGAAAACGTATTTATTAAATTTATAACGGAATATTTAAGCATGTTCTTTGTCAGAGTAATTATTTGGAGAAGTTGATATTAATTTTTGTATTTAGGCGCAAAATTTATAAGTGACTTATAAAACAAATTTCTCATAAAAAATACATTTTTTAAACGTATTATAAGGTTTCCAAATTATTGTGCAAAAGCACTTTATTATTTAAACATTTTAAAAGTATTTTTTATTATTTATATTAGTACGAATTTTTAATTTATACAAGTTTAAAAAATATAATTGTTGAGCATGAGCGGAATAATGTTGTTTGTTCTTACAATTGGTTCAGTTTGCTGTAATTTTCAGTAATTTATAATCGGCCATTGAGTTTTTTGATAGTCTAAGACACCGGTTCATATAAACATTCGCGTCTATAATCATGGCTAACATAGAATCCAATATGGTAGTGTGTGGATCCTGTATTCATTTCTGGAGAATTTTTTCATTAGCTAAGTTGACTTTTGACAGTAAATTATTTTAAATATAAATTTTTTTAAATAAGTCGAAAGTTCAACCTAGCGTGTGCAAATATTTTTTAAGATTTAAAGCAATCTGCCCATATCAATGAGCCAAGGTCACAAATATGACTGGTAAATATATGAAAGCTTTTAACTGACCAAAATAATACTGGATTTAATCCCAACTTATTTCGTTGTAGGGAAACCTAACGTACATCGTTTTATTTTTTAAACTTGTAGAAATTTTAAGATAACAAAGAATACTTTAAAAGTACTTAAATACTTAAAGTTGATATTGCATTTTATATTAAAAAATTACAAATATTTAAAATACTAATTTAAAATTTTATCATATGCATTATCACTTTTAAAATTTATAAGCGACTTATAAAACAAATTTCTCATACAAAATACATTTTATAAACGTATTATAAGGTTTCCAAATTATTGTGCAAAAGCACTTTATTATTTAAACATTTTTAAAAGTATTTTTTTTTATTATTTATATTAGTACGAATTTTTAATTTTTACAAGTTTAAAAAATGTAAATATTTAAAATACTAATCTCAAATTAAATTATAAAATGAATTTTGCAGGAAAAATTAGTTTTATAAACCATTTACAAATTTAAAAAGTGATTGTGTATATGACCCTTAAAGTTTAAAAATATTAAGTATTATACCGTAGATTTTAGTTGATCTGAAGATTGTTATAAAGAGTGTTATTTTTGTTTTGAATTTTATTTGTCATATTTGATCTTAAACCGAACAAAAATAACACTTATTAAGTATTTTTTTAATAATCTCTGATATTCTTTTTAAAATTTAAGCGATTCGTATTGGACTTATTATTAGTGTCTCACTTTTTCAGATTTTCGGAACAGCGTAATTGTACACTTTAGGTTTAGGTTGAATGGGAGCCCGCCAGAACGGCGAGTTCACTCGGAGGCCATAAGGCCCATTGCGATTCTCTTAAACTCCCCCTCATGGAGAGAAATACCACGACCCGAAGAAGTCTAAAACCATCCCGATCCCCTCAAAAAATTCGCAAGACCAGACAGGGAAACATCGCGTAGACTGTCCAGGTCGTCGAAGAACCTGCATCCCAGATATCTGAGTCGCCGCTCCTTCAGTACCGGACATTCGCAAAGCAGATGATGCACTGTCTCCTCCTCCTCCTCCTCGTCCCCACAACCCCTGCAGTAGTCCGCCTGGGTGTAACCCCAACGCACAGCCATTCGGCCAATTGCGCAGTGTCCCGTTAGGACTCCTATCAGCATTCCGATCGTCCGCTTGCCAAAACCAAGAAGAATCTTTGTCCTCCCCGGATCAGGCAGTGGCCATAGGGTCCGAGATATCCTACAATTGGTCAAGGTTGTCCACCTTGCCCTCGTCTCCCTAACCGATATATCCCCTATCACACCGAATAGCTCCACCATACGAACCAGGGCCTCCGTTTGTACAGGGTCCTCGACCTACTCGGAGCCATTCCTCGCACACTCGTCAGCCAGCTCGTTCCCCGCAACCCCAGCGTGTCCAGGGACCCACGTAGGGTTGCCACATGGCCTTGAATGGCCTTGATTGTCAAGTTAATTTAGGTCTTGTCAAGTGTCAAGGTCAAATTTATTTTGTCAAGTTAAATTGAATTTTTGTCGTATCAGTAGTTAAAAAAAAAACATGTAAAATTACAAAACTGATGAAATTTATTAGTGTTTTAATTTTTTTGAGTAGCATTTATTTCTAAACAATAAGAAAAGAAAGCCTGCAGGAAGTCGTTGAAATTTTCAAACTTTAGGCCAAAAAAATATACAAATTTTTCATAATGCTCACAACGCCATTTTAAAATTTTAGCATATTTTCTTTTGTGAAACGTAAAAACCCAAAACTTTTTTTTTATAAAATTTATTAAATTGATGATATATTATCAAAATAAAATGGCGCTTAAGGTATATCTTTGGTTTTGAGAGCGTGAGTAGAGATTTAGGAAAGACGGTTTTCCTTAAAAATCGGTAAAAAATAATTTTACTGGGAGAAGAAAAACCTTAAGTGCTATTTTATTTTGATTATTAGGTTGTTCATAAGGGGTGTGCTATCTGTTGTATCGTTGTATTGTCCTAACAAAAAACAGAGTTGTTAAAATTTTTATTTGTGTTTAACAAAGATTTTTTATTCAGTTTTCTATCTGTTAGCACACTCAAACATAAGACATTAAACATACGTAAAAATGTTGTATCGTGCTATTCTCAAATGTTGTGTTTTTTCAATTTAATTTTTAACAACTCTGTTTTTTGTTAGGACGATACAACGATACAACAAATAGCACACCCCTTGTGAAAACCCTTTATATATCATCCATTTAATAAATTTATAAAAAAGTTTTGGTTTCTTACGTTTCAGAAAAAAAATATGTTAAAATTTCAAATTGACGATTCGAAAACTATGGAAAGTTTATATATTTTTTTAGCCTAAAGTTTGAAAATGTCAACGACTTCTTGCAGACTTCATCTTTTTCTTCTTATTATACAGGAATAATTGCTACAAAAAAAAATAAAACACTAATCAATTTCGTCAGTTTTGTAATTTTATGTGTTCTTTTTATTTAGTCAATTTAACCCCTATGTCCAAACTTCAATCGCTGGTAGCACTATCGAGTTTGTCCCCGAAAATTCCAAAAAAAAACCAAATTTTTTTTTATGAATCTTAATAAAATGGAGAGTGTATTCAAAAATTATAAATTTTTGTATTAAGAATCATACTACTGCACACATATGCACATTGAATTTTTTTTATTGTCAAGTTTTTTTTTTAAATCAAGTTTTTTTTTGCGAAGTGTCAAGTTATTAGACTTTTGGGATGTGGCAACCCTAGACCCACGCCAGCCTTACCGAGTGCCGACGAATACGGTCGAGGGATTCAATACAGTGCCGCACACACCCCGATCTGACAGTATCGGATTCCAGGGCTTTCAAAGCAGCAAGACTGTCCGCAAAGATGCTAATGGATGATGGATCCAAATCCCGTTCCATTATCATCCGTGCGGCCACGTCAATTGCATACACTTCCGCCTGGAACACGCTACAATCGCCCGAGAGTCGTTTGGAGATTCGAAGATCCAGTTCGCCGGATTAAACTCCTGACCCTGGCCCCATGTCCGTCTTCGAACCGTCCGTGAACACTGAGATATCACCACTCCGAATAACGGAGTCGGCTGCCCAGTCTTCCCTGGTCGGTACAATCACCTCAAAAGTCCTCTGGAAATTCGTGACCGGTAGAATACAGTCCGTTTTACGATCCAGTAGTGCACTACCAATCTCATGCAGAATGGTACTGTGCCCCGAAGTGCGTTGCCTCAGCTCTTGCATCTCCCTGAGTCTGAGAGCTGCCTTTGCCGCCGTACCCCTGATATAAATATCCAGTGGTGGGATGCCAAGCATCACCTCCAAGCTTGCCTGGGGTGTAGAACGAGCCGCCCCCGTAATACCCAGACAAACCAGTCGTTGCACCTTTGAGAGAGTGGAGAGATATGAACCCGTGTCCACCGCCCTCCACCACACCAGTGCCCCATAAGTCAAGATTGGTCTGATAATCGTCGCATACATCCAGTGAATGATATACGGCTGTAGACCCCATCTCTTACCAAAGGTTCTTCTTCAGGTGTAAAAAACACATAAAGCTTTTCTCATTCTCTCCTCGGTATTCCTCTTCCAGGAAAGTTTAGAGTCAAGAATTACACCCAGATACTTCGACTCCCCCGAGAGTTGAAGAGTAACTCCGTCCAATCTAGGGAGATTGAACCCCCCCCCCCCGGTTTGTACTTCCTTGTGAACAAAACAAGTTCGGTTTTTGATGGATTGACTCCCAGACCGTTCTCCCTTGCCCACCTGGATAGCATCGTAAGCGCCGACTCCATGAGATCACTGACCGTCTGGAGAAATTTCCCCCTGATCAGTAGCACAACGTCGTCGGCGTATGCCACAACCTTCGTCCCCGTTCTCTCCAATGAGTCAAGGATTCCATTGATCACAAGATTCCACAGAAGAGGAGAAATGACCCCCCCTTGTGGAGTACCCCTTGTGACTACCTTCCGCGCCCCATCACTGCCTATGTCCGAGTTTATAGCCCTGCTCCTGAGCATATTGCCCGTCCACAGGGTTATCTGTGGGTCAGTGCCAATACCCTCCAAGGCACTAATGATCGATGATATACTCACGTTGTTGAAAGCTCCTTCCACATCCAGGAAGGACGCCAACACATACTCACGGTCGTGAAGAGCGTCCTCAATTGTGCCGACAACCTCACTCATAGCCGTTTCCACCGACCTGCTCTTGAGGTATGCGTGTTGGGCTCTGCTGAAATTGTCTGCAGAGAGGATGCTCCTCACATGAACATCTACCAGTCTCTCCAGCGTTTTCAATAAAAACGACGAGAGACTAATAGGCCTGTAGTTCCTGGCGGTGATGGGGTTTATCCTCCCCGCTTTCCGGATGACCCCACCCTGACCTCTCTCCACCCAGAGGGTATATACCCCGATGCCAGACTATCAGTAAAAATACGCAGCAGCCATGGCATGATAATGTCCAGGGACTCCCGCAAAAGTGCCTGGAAAATACCATCCGGCCCTGCTGATTTGTAGGGCTTAAAAGACCGTATCGCCCAAGCAATTTTTCGTTCGTCTACTATTTATTTTATTTTTATTTTATTTATTGACCAGATGTGCTAACCTATCTGAATTGCAGTCGATGAGAGTGCGTCCAACGGGACGTTGTGCATCACCTCATCACTGCAACCCGGAAAGTGAGTCTCCATCAGGAGCTCAATGGTTTCCCTATTGCCCTCCGTGAAAGTACCATCAGGCCTCATAAGGGATCCTGGTGCACTGGGTGCCTTAGAAAGAACCTTACGAAGCCTCGCTGCCTCCGTAGTGCCCTCTACTTCCCCACAGAACCTAGACCGCGATTCGCTTTTTGCCCTTCGTGTCGCCCCCTTGAAGGCACTAAAACTGAGACGGTACCGCTCCCAGTCCTCAGGTCTGTTATCCTTCCTCGCCCTATTGAAAAGTTTCCTGCTCTCCGTCCTAAGTGTCTTAAGCTCCGGAATCCACCATGGTTGGTGAATTTTCCTCGGTGGCAAGCGCTCAGGACACGAGTTCAGAAACGCTTCCCTAAGATTATCCGTCAATAGACGAACTGAACCTTCCACGTCTCGCACACTGACCGGGGTGTCCCGTTATGGTCTGAACAAGACTACGAAATTTAGCCCAGTTCCCTAACAGAAATATCAACGCTGAAGAGAATCCTATAATGATCAGAGAATGAACATTCATGTGAAACTCTCCAGTCTTGGACTTCAACAGAGTCAGTATTCGATACCATGGTTATATCAATAACCTCTTCCCTAATCCTATTATAGAATGTCGGCCTATTGCCCTTATTAGATATAATCAAATTAGTGGACAGTAGGTAATCAAACAGTGACTCACCTCGGTTATTGATATCAGTGCTGCCCTATAGAGAGTGATGAGCATTGGCATCACCCTCCATCACTAGATCATGGCCCTTGGTCATGCCCATCTCGACCAGATTACGGACGGCCTGTAATGGAGAGTTATCTTCCTCATACGGTAGATACATCGAGGCAAGGAACAGAGTGGGCATGCCCCTCCGTTCAATTGCCGCCACCGTGAGGTCTTCATTGCTGTAATCAGACATAAGAAAAAGATTAATGCCCTTCCTATACAATATACAGCTTCTAATCTTACCTTCACATAGCGGAGAGAGAAGCATGAAGTTACGTGACTCAAGTCCCCGAACCCTGTTGCCAGAAAGCCAAGGTTATTGGATCAGGGCCACGTCCATTCTCTCCGTCTCTATGAAACGCAGCAGTTCATCAGTCGCTGCCTCGCAGTGATGCAGATTTATCTGCACCACCTTGATGCATCTAGGACGCATTGCTGGTATCCACCTTGGGTAGAATCATCTTAAGATGGTTCAACCCAAACTTCACCGATCCCTTGGATAGGCGCAGGAGGCGCAAGGACTCCGAGCCGACTTTTAGCCAGAGGTCCTTTCCGTCGCCTTTGCCCTCACTCGTCCCCTGATGATTCTTCAATCATCTGCACCAAGTCCCTTATTCTGACGTTTCAACAGTGTCATTATGGCTTCATCCTCTATCACTGGAGGAGGAACCCACACCTTCACGGTCGTCTGAAAAGGGACCCGATCAATGGGAACGATATCGACATTCATACCCGGCCAAAGCTCGTCAAGATCTTGTATTGTGCTTTTGAGAAAGTTCAGCTCTTTCTCATTGCCACAACCCACTATCTTGACACCTTTTTGCCACTTGGCGCCATCGAACGCAGTGAAAGAATCATCTTCACTGTGTGGGAGTGCGTCCACTAGTGCCCTTAGTATGCGTTCCTCCAACACTAGTCATCTGTCCGTTGCCATCCTACCTTCAGGATGACTTCGGTCCACAATGGCTACTTGTAGCTCAGGTGCAGATGGAAAGCTAGCCGATGGTTTCAACCGATTACCCTCTGACACCTGCGTCTCACCTGACATCTGTCGCTTTCCACCGAACCTGCAGGCTTTGTCCTTGGAGATCACCGTACTTCCTTTTGATGAGGATGGTACGGCCCGCACCTCGGATTTTCCGCCGTCAGGTCCGGCTTTGTCGCCATGATCACAGCCAAACTTCGTACCCCCAACATTGCCACGTGATGTGGACGGTCGCGTTGAGAGTGCCTCAGTTTGGTTTGTCGAACGCTTCCCGGACTCCACAGGAACCTTGGAGTCCGTTCGCCGCACCTCAGAGTGGCCATGGGATCCGGTTGTGTGCGGTCTTCCCATGGCTTTGCCTTCGTGGGTGGCCTGAGTTCCACTACGGAATTATTCTTCGCCATGGATTCATACTTCCGCACATGGAATTCATGTTTTCGCCTCAATCGCTTTTCTCTGGCAGTTAAAGCAGCTGGATAGTAGCCTGCCACCCTTTTCGAGTCATCTGCCGACAGAGGACTGCCAGTGGATTTGCTCTCTTCGGTGCCTCCAACGACTATTTTCTTGGGATTGTTGGACTCACTGACCAGCGGCTGGGAGGATATCATACGAATATCCTCCTCATCCGTCTGGTATAAGAAGAGTTCCTCCAAACCCAATAGTTGGTCGTTAGTGTCACTGTCCGAGGGCACCTCCATGGCCTTCTGTCTGACGAGAGATGACCCCTGTTGTGGATTTGCCGTTGCCGTGTCCGTTGCCATATCCATTGTGTGACTGCTGGCGACACGCAGAGGAGACCCGCTGTCTCCACCGTGCCCGCCGGTGGTCGCAGCCACTGCTAACACCGACGTTTGGGCGTATATTACCGCCCGGATTTCCTCCTTTTTGTGTTGTTCTGCCATGTTATTTCTCACCAAACATCGTTACAAATTTTCATTTTACCGCCGACCTACTAGGTAAAACAGACGCGCACCAGGAAGCCGCCCACTATGGGAAACAGACGCGCCTGGATTTGAGGAAACCATGAGAACAGGGAGCGTCCCAAGACGCTCAATATAAGAAAACAGACACTCGGACCGATATATAACCGCGGCTACCTTCCACCTATAGTCAGAGTCCATTTCAGTAATGCAGACAATAGACCTTACATTGTCCCACTATGATCAAAATCCTGACCTTAGCCGTGTACCACCTGGTACCCGTTTCCAGCCAGCACCCCCGAGGAGGGTTTAGCAGAAGGATTTTATGCCGGCCAGTTATTTCATTGTCTTTTAAAACCAACTGGTCGCAAATGTATTATTGACAAAACTACACGAAAGAGAACTTTCACAAAATCAAAAATTGAGGACTCCAAAAATTCCTTTCCACAATGTGCGCCTGGCATGGAATTAAACAATAAATTAATAATGATGAGACTTATACTAACAAGAAAACGGTGGTATTGGTAAATCTATATTTGAATTAGCAGAATTTTATGTGTATTACGGCAGTATTCTCTATAAACTTCCTAATATTGTAACTTGTATTGATGTTATTTTTAAAATATTTTTTGTTCTTGATTTAAAATATCCAGAAAATTGCAAAAATATTTGTCTATTTTTCCAAAAATATTTTTATGATATTAAACTTCGAAACAACGAAAAAAAACACTATTTTATCAAGCACATTAAATTATATAAATATCATTAAATATTAAACCGTGAATTCTTGAACTGGAAAATTTATTTTTTATATCATAAACTACTTTTACATATTTATTTTTATTAAAATATTTAACTTGAAAATGGACATTTACGGTTTTGTTTGTAATTCAAATTTTGATAATTGTTTAAAATTATTTTGTCATTTCTCGCTTACGAAAAAATGAGAAATAAGTAGTTATGAGATTTTGAATAATAAGTGGTTACACACATGCTTACAAAAAGTTGAATTATAAGTGGTTATCCGATTGCTTACTTGATTCTTAAAAATAAGGAGTTAAGCAAATACTTTAGCTTAAGGAAATACATTCAGAAAAATTTAAGTTTTCTCTAGTGTGTAATTTTAGGACTCGTCATAAAAATTTAAACATAAAACATATTTACATATAATAAATAAAAATGTGTAAAATTTAACTGCGTAAAAAGTACTTATTTCTAAGGTTTTTTCTGTTTTAATAAATTTGTTTAACCTTTTTGTAGAGTATGTTTCAATGCTAAGTTTCGTAGGTAATTAAAAGTGGTTCTTTACCCCTTTTTGTTCCTCCCCGTAAAAATACCCAAATATATATAATCCTGTCTCAGTTGATGTATGTCTATGTTAAAGGTAGTCACATACGAAATTTACCAAAAAAAACAGCAGTTTGAGTCATTCAAACTGCTGTTCCACCCGTTTCCCGTTCCATTCCATTTCGTTTGACGATTTTTGTGTTCTAATACAACTCGTTCCCAGATTCCATTTCGATCACCATTCCATTGCATTTCGTTCCCATTATATATTATCCCGTTTCACTCGTTCCCCGTTTCTTTCCATTCCATTCCCACAGTCTCGTGTTTCAATATAGTTCCTCTTTCCATTCCAGTTCTTTGCACTTGTTCCGTTCCAATAATTTTTTTAAATATAGTGTTTCAATTCCATTCGTTCCCCATTAAATGCCATCTCGCTTCATATTCCATTTTGTTTGGGGGCGTAATTAAAAAAAAAAAAAAATGGGCGAAGTAAAAAAAAACCAAAACAACAAAAAAACAACAACAAAATAAAAAAAAACAAAAAAGTGGGCATCATTTTGATCCACAATTTTACAATAAGCAGTCAATCAAAATTAAATTGGAATGTAGATAGAGAAATAACGTTATTTTTGGACAATTCGCGAAACAATACAAAAGTAATAACAAATGAGTTGTTTCCAACCTGAGAGTATATCGAACAAAACAAAATAGAATCAAGAAAATATGTACATAGTTCCTATTGTCAGTTATCATGGATAGTGCATACAAAAATTAATATTTTTGCAAACTGTTGAAAATAAAAACTTCATCAATACCATAACTACTTTTCTTTCCCTAAAAACCTTATTCGTGACCGTATACAGTTAAACTTGTACATAAAATTACCCGACGATTTAATAAAAGTGGGCGTATTAGTGGGCGTGGAAAATTTTTCTTTCTGTAAAAAACTTTTATGGACTATTACGAACATTTAAAAAAAAATAAAATAGCCATATCAGTGCGGCCGTTTTCTGTTTTTAGATAAATCGATAAAAGTGGGCGTGGTCAATTTAAAAACCTAAGTTGGACTTTGAAGAACATTTAAAAAAAAAATTGTCCAAATCGGTCCAGCCGTTCTCAACTGATGCAATTACCAACGAACGACATTTAGTTTTTAATAAAACAAAGTATAATTATATCAATTAATATATTTTTAAGTATAATTTGATACAATTGTATCGAGATTTTGGTCTGACCCGACAGACGTTGTCCTGTCGAACTTAGAAAATGTTTGTGTTTGATTTGTGAATTTGTGAAAAGCTGTTTGAAATGTGTAAAAATAGAAACAAAAAACGTATTTTTGAATGATAATTTTCATTCATATAGGTTTGGGGTATGTTTGATTTACATTTGAAAATATGTACAATGAATGTTATGGTGTTCTATTTACATTTTGATTGAAAGATCGACGTTCAGATAACCAATTAAAATAAAGAAATATTTTTTTGGATTGCTTTGCTGTGATATCATAATTTCGATCATTGCAATGCTCTATGATACACGACATTTTTTGTTTTGTTGTCTGGCGCGTAAAGAAATAATGCTGATATTCCGACACGGGAACAGGAGACATACAATTGACCATGCGAGAAGCATGGATTTTAAAGGTTAATGCCGCAAACACGCAATGACTGCCCTTGGGATTTATTAATTGTCATTGCGAATGCAAGCCGTACCGGAAACTGCAAGCGTTTAAAATCAAATAGCATGTCGGTGGGAACCATTGGGATCCGTGGTAATAAAACGTCTCCTCCTTTGTACTTTCCTTTAAGTATTGTTGCTTCGATGACGTTATTCATCAGGTTTTTTACCGCAAGTCGAGTGCCATTACAAAGACGTGGTTGGTTTATGTTTCGTAACATTATGATTACCGATCCGACTTTCAGTTTGAGATTGTGAGGCGGTAATCCAGGTAATTCCAGCGAGTTTAAAAACTCGGTTGAATAGTTGACGACATCATCTTGGGAAGTAACGGAATCATCAATTCGACAGCAATTTCACTTTGAATCTTAAAATTCAATTCGTCGACATCAATGTTTTTCCCAGCCAATATAGCACGTTCGCTCAACCAATCATGATTTTTGTAATTTTGTGCAATGTTTGGTAACACCTTTCCGATGAGTTCGGATTTTGATTCGGTGAACTGGCAGAAAGCGACGGGAAATTGAATACAGCCGTTGCCAATGTCCAGCAATTGTTTGGAAAATACTTCTCCAGATTGATCGTTCTGCAGCTCGACATGCATATTCACAGTCAATTTGAGTTTCTTGACGTGTTTCCACAAAACGGACGACTTCAAACATGCATTAAGTTCATCGGCTGGCGTTGCCCGTAGCAGCGTTCGGGCAAATTCATCATTCCGGCACATTTCAAAAAATCTGGTTAATGTTGTAGATGGCGATCGATCAACTCGTTGTAATACATTCTCCTCAGTAAAGTACACTCTTTGACCATTTTCCAGATGTACGGCTAAATGAATAACAATTGGATGTCTTTCATGAATGGCAAATGAAAAAATGCGCCAAATTGCTTCGCTACTGCTAACATAGCGGCCCATTTGAAATTGAGTGACTTCATCGTTGGCATTCTCCATACTAACTCCAATCACAGCCATGTTACTGCCTTTGGTCACATATTTGCAGATGTATTTGATGGATTTCACCGAATGGCAAGATTCGACGTTGATGTGTGCTTTGAATGTTTTGGAGTGTATTGGCGAATACGGAACAATCCATCGGTTATCAATTTGAATTTCCTGTTGATTCACTTTCACCATTAGTTAGTTAATTGTTCTTTATTTCCAAATTCAGTTTGTAACTTATAAATACTACAAATAATTAAATTAGAACATACGACTATGACGTAATGCCGTCACTTTCACCATTATTGATCTTCCATTGTCCACAGTTGAACGACGACGATACAGTGGGTAACCGGCATTTCCGGTAATTGTTTCTGCTACTAATGGCCGTGGGAAACGCTTCGAACATTTGCCGTCGACCATACACGGAGAATTGATTTTTAATGATCCACAGGGGCCATGAATCATGTTCTTAGTAACAACCTCATGCAAGCCTGGATCTTCTACTTCATCAGGTATTTCAGCTGATATCACATCATCGATTTCATTCGGTCTTATCTTATCAATCAACCAAATGAGGATTTGTGGGTGTGGAAATCAGCGCTTTTGCCACTCCACTGAATACATCCAGCAGCGCGTGTCGCCAAACACGCGATACTTCACAATGAAATCCATCAGTGATTTTAATTTTAGTTTGAAGACTCTCGCGGTGACGTCATGACGATCGATGGGTGATTGGCCAGGAAATAACTCTTGCCGAATTTCTATCCACTGCGGATTGCAACTGAAAGTTATGAATAAATCTGCTGTGCCGTAGTGTCGAACGTACGACATGGCATCAGTGTTGCCACTTTTTGAATAATTATTCAAAAACGGGACTGTTTAAACATTCGTTGGATAATTTTTGAATAATGACATTTTTGTGTAGTTTTTGTGTAATTTCACTTTTTACAGAAATTTCCGTAAATTTTTAAAAGTCCCGGAGCTTTTTAATAATTTAATAAAAATTAGTCGATATTTAGACGAAACGAGTTTGTCAGTGAAACATTTAACACAAATCTCCATTTTCTGGTGAATTACTTTTGTAGATTTTTTCAACACGAAACCCTATTTAGAAGAAATCAAAAATTGTGTTATGTATTTTCTTGTTTTGTTTAAAGCACCGCGTTTTGTTTATTTTTTGCGAAAATAATTGTCAAGATTCTTTTAAAAATTCTCTTGGTTTGCAAGAACATTTAAAAATTCAGCAAAAGAGTGGAAAAGTTTGAGTTTGTTGTTTGTTTGACTTTCTAATGTCTGAAATTTTTTTTCCTGTACTGATACTGGGCTTTGAGCAGACAAAAATTTTTCTAACGCAGCAAGGTGGAGCAGAATCAGAATATTTTAGAATTCTGTAAATCCAACATGTTTCAGATTTCAACAGAATCGTATGAAATTTTTGAAAAAAATGTTATATTTTTATTTTTTAAAAGAAAATTTGTTGAGACACATACTGCAAAGAAATTTCATATTAAGGTCTGCCTTGATGTTAGGGTATTCAATCGATTAATCGTTATATGATTAATCGAACAATTTTTCTCAAAAATTGTTCGAATAATTTAAAATCCCCAAATTTCGAATAACGATTAATTCGAATAATTTCATACGATTAATCGATTAATCGAAATTGGTAGAAAATTACAAAAATTTTTAAAATATATAAATTTTTTATAAATTATTGCAAAAAAGACTTAGTTTTGTCA
Source organism: Leucophora obtusa (assembly GCA_949987735.1). Lineage (NCBI taxonomy): Eukaryota > Metazoa > Arthropoda > Insecta > Diptera > Anthomyiidae > Leucophora > Leucophora obtusa. The sequence continues at coordinate 268,216,743 of OX465295.1, read as the reverse complement.
ATGGCCTTGCAACTCTGTCAATATTTTTTATTTGAAAAAATATTAGGCGGCTTGGAACAGGAACGAACTCCGACTGGTTAATCAGGGATGGAAAAGACTCGCTTAATCTGGCTCTTATACCAAAAAATGTTAGATCGCTCTAACACATTTAAAAATGTAAGTAACTAAAAAAGACCTTCCTCTTTGGCTCGTTAAAAAACATAAAAATTAAATATTTAGATATTAGCAAATATTAGCACATATTGCAAAAAAAAAAAAACATTTGCAAAAAGCGAAATTTTTGCAACAATATATTCGCTTGCAGAATGTCGATCGCTTTTTACCTCTTTTAATTCATATTCTGTACCATAAAGCCTTTTTCGAATCCCGCCGTTATTTTGCAATTTTTAAGTGAGGTTTTTTTAAATATATAACCTAGGGATTAAATTTTTGTACATAAAAGTCTTTTTTCAAATTCCGCTATTATTTTTCAATTCTTTACGTGAGTTTTTTTTTTTTATTTATAATCTAGGGGCTATAATACACATTTCATACAACAAAGTTTGGTGGCTAGTTGCAAAAAAAAATCGCGAAAAATAAAATTTGCAAAAAGGAAAATTATTGCATCAATATTTTTGTTTGCAGAATCTAAATCGCTGATTACGTTTCCTAATTAATTTTTTGTACCACAAAGTCTTTTTTCGCGTTCCGCTTTTATTTTGCAATTTTTTAAGTACGTTTCTTTTTAATTTATAATCTAGGGACTATAATAAACATTTCATACAACAAAGTTCGGTGGCTAGTTACAAAAAAAATCGCGAAAAATAAAATTTGCAAAAAGGATAAATTTTTTTCATCAATATATTTGTTTGCAGAATGTAAATCGCTGATTAAGTTTTTCTAATTAATTTTTTGTACCATAAAGCCATTTTTCGCTTTCCGCGATTATTTTGCAATTTTTTAAGTGTGGTTTTTTTTAATTTATAACCTAGGGTCTATAGTACCAATTTTATACACAAAAGTTTTAGTTTGCCAAAAAAAAAAATAAATAAATCGCGAAAAAAATATTTGCAAAAAGGAAAATTTTTGCGTTATTGTATTCATTTGCAGATTGTTAATCGCTGATTGAGTTTTTTAATTATTTTTTTCTACCATAAAGTCTTTTTTCTCGTTCCTCTATTATTTTGCAATTTTTTAAGTGCGGTTTTTTAAATTTATAATCTGCGGAGTATAATGCCCATTTCATAAAACAAAGTTTGGTGGTTAGTTGCAAAAAAAGAAAATTTTGGCATCGTTTGTAGAATGTAAATCTTTTAATTAATTCTTTGAACCCCAAAGCCTTTTCTCGTATTCCGATTTTATTTTGCAATTTTATTGTACCGGGAGTTTATTTAGCGATATCCCTTTTATCTTCCATATGAGTTATTGCTTTCATATTGCCTGGAAGTATTGTTTTAGTGTAACAGTTGTTTCCGACGGAGGAAACTTCCGGAATACGAAATTGATATTGCCGGCAATAAATGTTTTCTTCCCGGCGATATGTTCGGAGAATCTTCTTCGTATTGCCATGTTTGCTGGGTGATATTGGTTTGAGTATGTTCCTGTTCCAAGGCACATAATAGAACAAATGCTTTCTCAGTGATAGAGAGTCCCCCAATCTCTTTATTATGTATACTCTTTGGTTTTGTGGAAAATATTTTCAAAAAGCAATCAAAAAAAATTTATGATTTTAACATTTTGCTTCATAAGCACCACACAAATTTTCTAAATCAATTTTTTAAAAAAATTTTATTGTTGCACAGGTCTCTAGCAATAATTTGGCTTTAACAGATTTAAAAAATATCAATTAGTCGACGAGTTATAGCCAAGAAACCATATAAACAATATGCTGAAAATCGGCATTTGACTGCAAAGTTCGAAGGTCGATTAAAAAAAACTTCGAACTAACGTAAACAAACGCCGCGATACGGGTCTTCTAATTTAGCCTCTATTTTCATCCCTCGCTGTCAGAATCGACAAAACTTTTGCTAATCTGAATTTGTTCCACAGTGTTATTGTAATTAATGATTACTAGAATTATTGATTATAATTAATGTTTAATGTAATAAAGCTTGTTTAGTGAGCACTCTGAATTAATAAAATAAAAATTTTAGAATTCCTCTCTACATTTGCGTCTTTTATGTATTTAATGCATACGAAAGAGATACAAATTAATGTACGGGGTCTTATATTCTTCTTTCAGGTGTGGTTGTCCCCGATTTGGATAAAATTTTAATATGTGAAAGAGGGGACAGAAAAAATAAAAATATTGACAAAATCTGATCTCAATTATTACATTTTTTTTATCTTTATGAATTTCAACAGAGTTACTGAATTTATTTTTGTTCCTTTTTTTAAATAAAATTATTAAAAATACAACAAGTGTATGTATATTATTTTACATAAAATTTTTTTCGATTAATCGATTAATTTTAGAATTTTGTTCGATTAACCGGTTAAGAAAAAAACCCGAATAATTATTTGCACGATTAATCGATTAAAATAAAAAGCCGATTAATTTAATACCCTACTTGCTACCATTAACATAAAAATTAAAGAAAACAGGCAAAATTTTACAAATACGGTATTTTAACAATTTTTCCTGACTTGCCGACATTTAAAGCTAGGGTTGAACAAGGCTTATGCCAACACGTTACGGACGCCATGGAGGATCTACTCCAGCTTTTTTTAAATTCCAGCTTTGTACTCAGAGAAAAATTTGTTTAATTTAAATATAAACGGTTAAATTTTGAGGACTATGGGAGAGAATAATTAGCAAGTAAGTAATATTTTTGCATGCAATTTATCTGAACACGCACTATCCACGGCTCTCATCTGAAAAACTGAACTGGTTTTAAGAGAGTTTCAATGTAAAATAACAAAAATCGTGAAAAAGTGGTATTTTTAATTAATTATTTTTATTGTTTTTAAGCAATTTTAATTAAATTGTAAAGTGCACTTGTGTTGTTTGATATGTTCTCTGCATTAATTTTGTATAATTAGCACAAAATTTAATATTAAAAAATACGCGTTAAAAAAAACTCTAAAAACTGTTTCTCTTAAAACCAGTTTGCATATAAAATTAAAAAGACTTTTTAACAGCAGTTGAGGCTGGTGGTTTGTCTTTAGTCTATATAGTCGTTGATCTGAATGAAGTAGCCTTTCTGAAAAACATAAATACTTTGTTCTTAAAAGAAACTTTTAATATGGATAAAATACCATTTTTTAATATTCAAATTTAAAAGCACGCTATCTAAATCCTGAAAAAGATATTGCATTGAAATTCACTTTAGTTAATAGAATCCCTATAAACAATTTCGCTGGAATTCAAGTTGAAATAAAGTTCAATTCCAGCACTGTTTTCCAATTTCAAGGCTTGAATACAACTTTCATTGTATTTTATTTCAATAGCATACTCCAGCAAAAGGGAAACAAAAATTTAAGTTTGAAATATTTTTGTTAAATAAACAAGTTCTAGAATTTGAAATATACTTTACTTCAAGCTAAATTTAAAGCACTTGAATTTTTAAAACCTATGTGGTTATTGGGAATAATTTGTTATATTTTCTGAGAAATTGGCCTGGATTTGGTTTTGCAGAAGGCAAAAACACGGAACAGGTTATATCAAAAATGCTAGATTTTAGTTTTAAATTGCAAATAACTTGTGCACTTTGTGGATGATAGAAATGTTACGTCTTTAAAAATCGGTTTGTAAAAAGAAAAATGCCAAAACTTTGGAGTCGAATGGCATAGCAACCCGCAGTTTCGGCCATCCAAAACTTACAGTGTGAAATTTCATATCACTCGGTAAGAAATGGCGAAATTCTTCCCAAAATATTTGTATTCTTCTCCACTGTGCACAGGAGAGTTTATTTTGAAATTATATGAAAAATATATTTTTTGTGTAATTTCATAAGGTTTTGGATAATTTTTGATCTACAGCTGTGTAATTTTTTATTTTACTGGTGGCAACACTGCATGGCATCCTGAGCATATTCATATCGAGGACTTCCGACGTACGTTGCTGGGAGAATAGTCATGCGGCCAACATTCTGTGCGCTTCCATCCGCATTTAGGGCATCTCGAAGGTGCATATACTCTTCGGAACGCAGTTTTTTCTGGTTCAATCTGATGAATATCAATCGTTCTGTTTCAATTTTTACATACATATCGACAGCATGTTGGTGGAAAAGACGACGACATTTCAAGATGTGATTGTCCTCATTTCCACGAACCATCAGTCGATACGAATAATAGTTCATTGAACTTACTTTTTTGTTTGTTTCAGCGCCTGTAAATTAAATTTCGTGTCAATAAAATGAATTAATCTTATATTAGAGAAAATACAGGTTTGCTATTCACCTGTAAGCGGATTTATCATTTTGATAGAGAAATGATAACCGTCTTTACCTTGTAAAATATGATGGGCTATTGCAACGCATCAAATGATCGTTGCGTTTCGTACACACGCTGCCGCTGATTATTTCGTCGATGTAGAACGATATCACGGGCTTCCAAATTTTTACCAACGACGACAATAGCGACATCATCAATTGTTGGTGCATTAAACGTCTTGCGTGTTCTCCCGCAGGAGTCTTATCGGCTCTGATAACAATTTTGTGATTATCAGAGGGCATGCGGTCTAGTGCGGTTTTGAACAATGCAATCAATTGATTGTGTTGATGAAAAAAAGTTTGCAGTTGCTCAACAATTGGTCTTTTTACCGAACTGTTGTATGCACAACGCTGATCTACTTCTTGTGGTGCATTGCCCATGAAGTAAATCTGCAGAAATTTATAGTCAACACCCGGAACTGGCAAAAGCGAACCTGCTCGATGATATGTTTGGCCTTAAATCTATAATGATTAATTTACATAAACAAAATGAAATACTGTATGTGATTGTATTGGAATTACCTTGAAAGTAGGCATGAAATTATCCCGAATCACATTTGTTGCGCCAAATGAAGCCATTTGGAAACAATTTTTGTAGTTCTGGATTTGTGTCAGGAAATGTTTGGAATAAGCTCCTGTTCCAGAAACCAATGAGCGCAATGGCTCTCGTGGTGGAATCAACGGTGTCAATTTCACTTTGCCACTTGTGCAACACAATCCAGGAGTTTCATTTCTATATTTCAATGCCTTACAATGTGGGCACACAACGCTCATCAAACCAATAGCAACGGAATAGTCTGCACTGTAATCAATTGTCTTGTTGTAATCCCAGCAAAATCTTTCATTACCAAATAACTGGTTATATAATAGAAATTCATAGCTCCGCACAACTTATTTTTCGGCGTCTAAACTCATTATTTTTGTTTGGCGTGGTCGTTTTTATAAGTAGTCACGCTTACCCGCTCGCTTACGAAAAAATGAGAAGTAAGTAGTTATGAGATTCTGAATAATAAGTGGTTACAAACATGCTTAGAAAAAGTTGAATTATAGGTGGTTATCCGACTGCTTACTTGATTCTTAAAAATAAGGAGTTTCACAAATACTATTAGCTTCAGGAAATACATACAGAGAAATTAAAGTTTTTGCTAGTATGTAATTTTAGTACTAGTCATAAAAATTTTAACATAAAACATATTTACATGTAATAAATATAAATGTATAAAATTAAACTATTTAAAAAGTACTTAATTAAACTATTGCGAGTAAGTCATTATTTTATATTTAAAAGCAATGACTACAATAGGCCGTTATTAGGAAGTCATTATTTTACAGTACAAAGTAATGCAAAAGGTAATGATATATCATTATTGGTAATGCAGACAGCAATGAGGTGTCATTACCAATATTTTTCTGGGATGATGCAGCTCGATGAGTATTTACCTCAACATTTGTTTCTCTTCTTGCACGAACATTTGAATTTATTACCACTCGAATGGATTCTACTGAACGATTGTGTCTCATTCAATGCATATCTACTTCATTTGCATATTCTCTTTCTTCTTGTGTACGTGCTGAACGTGTTTGTGATAATCGATTCCGTTCAATTTCGTTTCGCTCTTCAGGTTGCTCCGCAGTTTGATTAGATCGAAAATACACTTGGTTTGAAGCATTGCGAATTCTGCGACCTAAATTGCTCCTTCTTTTAGCCGTTTAAAACTTGAAACTCCACAGTCTATAGTAGGTTAATCTAAATATTTTGTTTGTGATAAAACGTTTTAACTTATTCCAATTCATGAATCGATTGCAATGTACTTAGTTAAATTTTTTAGAATCTTAAACGTTGTTTAGTTCACAATTAACAATTTTTCATCAACCGATTAATTTGATACACATTTTGACAATAATCAGTCAATCAACATTTGCACATGTTACAAAATAAATTAAAATGTAAATAAAGAAATGACAGTATTTTTGGACAAATCGCAAAATAATACAAAAGTAATAACAAATGAGTTGTTTACAACCTGATATGTAGTTCCTATTGTCAGTTATCATGGAGAGTGCATACAAAAATTAATGTTTTTGCAAACTGTTGAAATTAAAAACTTCTTCAATACCATTTTTCTTTCCCTAAAAACCTTATTCGTGACCGTATACAGTTAAACTTGTACATAAAATTACCCGGACGATTTAATAAAAGTGGGCGTATTAGTGGGCGTGGGAAATTTTTCTTTCTGTAAAAAACTTTTGTGGACTATTACGAACATTTAAATAAAAATTAGCCAAATCGGTCCACGGCTTCTGCGATTTTAGATATATCGAAAAAAGTATATATATATTTAATCCTTTAAATCCCAGTGGAACATAGGGCCGAAAAAAGTGGGCGTGGTCAATTTTTCTTTCAGTAAGAACTTAATGTGGATTACTACGAACATTTAATAAAAAATTAGCCAAATCGGTGCAGTCGTTTTCCGATTTTAGATAAATCGAAAAAAGTGGGCGTAAAAGTGGGCGTGGTCAATTTTTCTTTCAGTAAAAACTTAAATTGGATTACTATGAACATTTAAAAAAAATTAGCCATATCGGTGCAGCCGTTTTCCGTTTTTATATAAATCGAAAAAGTGGGTGTAAAAGTGGGCGTGGTCAATTTTTCTTTCCTTAAAAACCTAAGTTGGGCTATGACGAACATTTAAAAAAAAAAAATTGTCCAAAACGGTCCAGCCGTTCTCAACTGATGCAATTACCAACGAACGACATTTGATTTTTGTTTATATAGATTTAAGCCTGAAAATGAATATCTCCATACATAATCCATTGACCATCACATTAATTATCTTGATTTCATCGCAGCCGATTTTTTCCGCGCATTAAATCTTTATTTTTTCGAGGAATTTGTTTCCCATGTATCTGTTGGTTGTTTTTGTACAAACTTTGTTTTATTTTTTTCCAAAATGACAAAAAATTTTAAAGAAGTTTTCTTTATCTTCCGGATGATACCGCAATATTATCATAAAAATTATGACAAAAAATTAAATTTTTGAATTATTTCTGTCCAAATATCACCAAATTATCTTCCAAATGATAAAAGGAAGACAATTTCAAAATAATACCTCACCCAGAAAACAGATTCGTTGTGCTAACTGAATTTGTTGCCAATGGAATTGTGGCGGTTGCGACAACTATCTTTAAATTTAATATTGTATCGATCAGTACAACTGAAAGTTTCCGTGGTGAAAATTTAATTATGCAGTTGTAAACACCAACTTCTGTCAAAATTCAGTTCAGTTGCTACATTCAATATTTGAAGCCCTTCATCTTTCACCACCTTTCACTTCTTCTCTATCCCCTTTCCAAAGGAAGAAACACGTTAATTAATAGGAAGAATTTCCTGAGTGTTGCTTCTCTTAAAAAAAAAAAAATACTACACTATTTCAAAATAAGGAATTACCTTTATTGTTTTTGTTGTTCATTTAAATATTTTTAAAACTAAAAAATAAATAATATAAAAATATATTTTAACTATTATATTTGACAACATTTGCGGATTCTTTTAAGAGAAAATGCTTTTAAGAGAAAATGACGTTCCCTCAAAGCAAATGTCCCAGAATCCAAGTTTTAAAAATCCGCAGGACCAAAGCTTTTTCACTGAAACATTCTGTGAGACAAAACAAAAATTACTCGAAATCCTTTTTACCGAGAAAATTCAATTTTTTTAATTCCAATAAATTGCGATCATTATTTTTATTGAACAAAGAACTCACACTCCGAGAATAAATCTTAAATTCTGCCAACCTCTTGTATAGGTTGGCAGAATTTATTATTACTTGATAGTATTGCAAAATTATTAAATATAATAATAGATCAATGTTTTCAATGAAAAAATGTATGTAGCTAAAATTAAATCTTTGCTTAAGTGAGTGATTTTTTATACTTCTAACCGAATTCCAACTAATTAATTTTCTGTGTGTTGATTATTTTCATTCAAATGAAAAATAGAAGATATAGCTTTAATATCTCCTTGGAAGATATCTTCCAAATGCTAACAGGCAATTATTTACCGCTCTTTTACATGGAAAATTAGAAAAAATGTATGCCAACTTTGCATCAAATAGCGGACTTTCTATCTAAATTTTTACCTTTTCATGTTTTTTTACAAAATGATTATAAAGAAAATAAATTAAGAAAAACCCCAACCCTTTTACAAAAATGCATTGCAATACAGTATACCCAGGAAAAATAAATGGAATGACTTCTAAATGAATTACTTCATTACTTTTTTTATTTGGTCCAAAAATCAGAAATTTCGGTGTGGTGTAATGTGAGTTAACGTTGTCTGATTTGGCCAACATTGACATTTTGGAACCAGTGTCACAAAATTCCACAAAATAAAATATGCTGACACCCTAATACATATGTATGTTGGCTAAATTGTTAGTTGAATAAGTGCATGAATGTTTGTTTTTACTACTCGTACATCCGCCTTTTTGGTGTTCTTATTTAATAACACAAAAACCTTTAAAATGCTAATTCATTGAGATTGACGCGGTGTCAGCACTGATAATATATTTAGTGTACACCGAGAAATGGCTATAATTAATGTACAAATATATTAACATATACATATGTAAAATATTTATTTTGCGATATTCCACACTCTAAAAAATGCATGTAAAATTACTACGATAAAAATAGTACATTTTCATGTAAAATTACAGAAAATGCGTAATTTTAGGCACAATGTGTTTGTAATTCTTTTCTACGCATTTTTGTCAGGGAAATGACATATAAAATATAGTATTCGTATGTTTATAAACATGTTTATATGCTAATAAACACTTTTTCTGTAAAAGTACATATCCTTAACAGTAATACGATATTTGTCAAATTATCTAAAAAGTTTCCAAATAATTCATTTCCATATTTCTTCTTGAAAACATAACAAATTTAAGAAAATCTTCAAGAATATCAATCTGTTTAAAGAATAAGTAAGCAATTATAAGCGCAACATATTGTTTAAAGGAATTCATATCTTCCAACCAATTTTTGTTTTTTTCCAGACAATTTTGGCAAAAAAGAATTCACTTTTATATTTTATGCAAAAAAAAAAAAAACTTCTAGAAGACGCAAGAGGTGAAGTGCTCCCAAAATATAGTGTCTTTTTGACTTGGAACATGTAATCACATACCAAGTTTACCGAAAATTTTAATTAATGGCGTCCAAAAAACTTAGAAAATGTGGTCTAGCAGACAATCTTAATAAAATATGCACTGAATTATATTTAAGTATATGGCAATTTTATTGTAAAAAAATTTTTTCATTGAAAAATAAACTATTTTAAAATAAAAAAAATGCGTGCACTTGTATTTCACATTTAAAATGCAGTTTTAGAGTTTTAGTTATTTTAAGCACATTAAATATAAATTTACATACAAATAGTAGTAAAAAGCAATGTTGCTAAGCTTTTTTCAGCATTTATATAAGTAGGTTTACATACATTATGTCTATTTAAATTACATACAATGTGTGTAAATATTTGAATTTAGGCACAAAATGTATTTTTACTCTAATTATAGTAGGAGAAGAGATACCTACTATAAATAGGGTAAAACTACATGAATTAGAGTGCAGTAGATTTAATTACTTTAATTTATTATTCATTAATAAAGTTTGATTCACTACTGGGTAATAGCAGATGGGGTTGTCCACGTGAAAATTACACTTTTCAACAATTTTAAATTTACTCACAAACAAAGATGCCGATTCGAATAAAACATATACATTAGGGTGTCCCTTAAAAATAGATTTGTAATGACACCCCCCAGTTTTATTGGAAATGGTCCCAAATGGAAGAAATCGTTTTTTTTTGCAAAACGTTAACCCGTGCCGAAAATTGCCCATTTTGGAAAAAAGTGAGTGTATTACTATAAAAAATTTCCAAAATTCAAAATTTCAAAAAAAAAATATTTTTAATTTCATTTAATATGGGCAAATCTATGGAACCATGCGATTCCATGTTACTCAGGATTTAAACCATTTTAATAACAATATATAATATTTTTGATGGTATCAGTATTTTCGTGGCAACGAGTTTAATCAGGCGGACATCTTAAATTTTAATATTTATACTGCTAATGTGCTATACTCAATTAAAAACTACCCTAATTTACCCTAATTTTGCTTGTAACATTCAAGAGTTTTTAAACTCTTTTGGTTATAACTTTTTCAGCATAAAAGGAAATCGTCCAAAACCTCTGGTGGATAATAATTATGATGTTAGAAAATATATGTTGAAAAAAATAGGTGCCCTCAATTAGGAACAAATGGTAGTTCTTTAAAATCTGTAACTCTGTTTTTTGAATAAAGTGTAATTTCAGACATTTTTAATTTTTGCGCTTTCAGCCTCAATGCAATTGAAAATTTTTTGCTACTCACATATAACTGACAAGTAAACAAAAAAATTGTGATCAAATTAATAAGTGTGCCTTCAAAAATAGAGAAAATATGACAATAATAATCTCTTCACCTCTATGCGTGAACAACTTGAAATTTGATATTTTTTGAAGGGCACATCCGCAGTTTGAGAAATAATTAGTTGCAGTCCTGCGTGATCGGTATATATCGGTGATACTATTATTGTGTGTAAGTCCTAAATGTATAGTACTATTAGTTTGGTGTCCAGACCCATTTTAGGTTAAATTTTGTAGCTTTTCATAGATTTTTGGAGCTAAAAGTGATGTAGAAACCAAACGGATAATCCGATCATTTTAGCACTTACACACAACAATATTAATTGTGATATATATCATATAAGCCAGATTTCAGTCATTAATTCTTTTATCTATGGATGTGCTAGTCAATTTAAAGTTGGATTTTTAGCGTATTGTACAGCGAAAATTGATGTAAAGCCTAAAAATAAAATCCGATCTGCTTAGCACTTTCACATAACATGCGCGGCTCCAGGGGGGGGGGGGGGATAGGGAAATTTCCCCCCCCCCCCCCCCTCAGCGAAATCGAAAAAGAAAAAAAAGGAAAAAGAGGGAAAAAGGAGAGAAAAAGAAGAGAAAAAAGGAAAAAGGAGAGAAAAAAGACGAGAAAAAAGGATAAAGTGAAAGAAATACAAATTTGTTATGAATAACAATATGAAATATAAAATTTTTTCCTTATTTTCTTTTAACCAGTCGTCATTTAAAAAATCTCAATAGATATTTTAACAAATTCATTAAAAAAACTGATAATTTTGATTATAAAAAAATTAAAGTTTGTGGAGAAATGTAGTTAAAAGACCTAAATTTTCAAAATTGTATGTAGATCAATTTCGTTTGAAATTTTTCTAATTTCAAATGACAAAAAGAAATTTCATTTTAAAATTTCGCATTTTTTAATACAAAATTCCAATTTTAATTGAAAATTTTTTAAATAAAAATAAACGCCCTTACTATTTAAATTTTCCAAATGTATATTTTTGTTGACTTTAGTTAAAATTTTGGGTGGCAGCATGCTTTGACCTAGTTTATTTTTGGAGCATATTGATTGGTTAATTTATTTTCAACCAATTAAAATATTTGAAAATGTAAATATTTCTTTAGGATTTTCATACACAAAATGAACAAAGCTGTTTAAATATAAAGTCGACTTTAAAAGTAAAATACTGTTTGATAGTAAAGCACCGTAAGTTGTTCGGATTTCACGTGAAAAAATTGTTATACTCATCCATATAAAAAAATTATAATTTTCCACGACAATGAATTTCACGTGAAAACTGAGTAGAGATTGTTTTCACGCAAATTAAATGTACAAGACTATTATTTTACTTGGGGAAAAATCACATTCTTTGTATACTGTGATTGTGTCTTTGATATAAAATTGAAAAATTTTAAATTTTTATAATTTAAATTAAAATTTGAGTAAATTTAAAGTTCGAGTAAAATTTTTCCACGTGAAAAACCACTTACGGTGCTTTTACCTAAATTTTATTTTGAAAATTTTTCATTAAAATTGCAGAACTGAACTTCTAATGGAATTTTCTAAATTTGAAGTGGTAAATGCTACTATATTTTAGAATTTTATCATTTCGAAATAAAAAATCGAAATTTCTCTTAAAATTTTCTCAATATTGTAAGAAAACAATTAATTACCGTTATTTTTGTTCAGATTTAAGATCAAATTTGACAAATTCCAAATAGAATTCACAATTAATTTCACTTGAAATTCTCCAAATTTCATTCGGAAAGATATGGTGGAGTTCTTTTTTAGGTCTTCCCAAAGGATCGTATTGAACCTATTCCAGTCGGTCTTTCGGAAATCCTGAGTATACATGGTGATATCGTAGAGTATATAGTTATGTTCCTGAAATAATTTCTTTTGAAATATTGAATTTTTGATTGCCTGCGAGTAATTGACTAGCGTTAGATCCTGCACTTCCTCCCAACCTGCAAAGTGTTTTAACTTTAAAATACGGAATGTTGGTGTAGCGTCAAAGCAAAATTGGCCAGTAATATAAACTTTTTTAGGCATTACTAACCCATCCTTGTTGGATGTCAAATACGTATCAAATATTATAGTTTTTGATGAAAAATATAACTTAGAATTTTCCGTTGGACTTTATATTGTCTTTTATACCTAAAGCGTCGCTCATAAAATCGTCAACCTTGCGCTGCGGAGTCCAAAAACGTCGAAAAAGAAATGTATGGCCAAATCAAAAGGGGTTAAAAAATATTTTTTGTGAAAATTTAAAAAAAAAAAGAATTTTCCAAAATTCCCCCCCCCCCCCCCCCCCCAAATCAAAAGGGGTTAAAAAATATTTTTTGTGAAAATTTAAGTCTCCCCCCCAGAGACTTGAGCTGGAGCCGCCACTGCACATAATGACAGCTATGATAAGATCTACCGTTCCAGATAGATTGGACTCCATAATTCTTAAAACTGTGGATGTGCCTTCAATTCAGTGTTGCCACCAGTAAAACAAAAAATTACACAGCTGAAGGTAAAAAATTATCCAAAGCCGTATGAAGTTACACAAAAAAAAATATAATTTTTTAATATTACTTCAAAATAAAGAAGTAACCATAATTGACTTAAGCTGAAATCACAATTAAGTTTGCTCAAAATTTGCCTGAATTTTTACTCAAATGAAAGAGCGCCGATATTTGACCTACCGAAATTTTAAAATTATCGCTAGTTGCGAAGTCATTTTATGGTTTTTTGTGTGTTTTATTTTTCCATTGTAATGTCTTAATTTCTTTTGATTGTTTCAGATGTTTTTAATTTGATTAAGTTAAAAATTAACCAAATTTATAGAAATGAAACTTTACGAAAGTTTAAGCTTAAGCTAAATTAAGAATAGCTGGGAACTCTGGCGTTCGACTCTAAAGCAGGACAACTCTGGCATGTTGAAATTTTAAAAACTTGCCATTTTTTATTTATGAACCGATTTCAAAAATATAAAATTTTTCTAATTAGGAATTAAGATTTTTTTTAATCATATGTAAATATTTTTGAATTTATAAATTAATAATAATAAGACAAGACATATTAAAATTAAACTAAAATTAGCATTGAACTATAGCTTAAATATCTGAGTTGCTGAATTATCTCAATATATTTTCATTCTGCACACTGTTTTATATTTACAAAATCTTTGTCTACTATTACTACTAGTTTCTATTCAGTCGTTAAAAAGTCACATTCATAACAAACCCAAATTTCAATCTTACGCAACATTTGCAAATGATCTAGTAAATATTTCACAGAGAAACTCATTTAGTCTACTTCAGAGCCTACGGTCAGTACCAGTATCCCGGGAATACCGGTATTCCCGGTACCTGAAGTGTTCCCGGTTCTAACGGTATTCCCGGTTCTTGCGGTATTCCCGGGAAAACCGGTATATCCGGTCATCACATTACTAATTTTATTTATTTTTCAGTGAATTTTAATATAAGGTACTAGCGGGCGCAGCCCGCTACATTGTTAGCGTGCCTTAAATTTTTTTAAATTCGCTTTTTATTTAAAGTACAGTTTTTATATAGTAAAAGCCTTCACCCAGTCACCACAAATAAATAATTCTGCACAACAATGGGTTTAAAATAAATAAATAAATATTTGATCACTTTTTCTCATGAAAGTGGATTGTTAGTAATGAATCCATAATAAATTGCAATATAAGTGTGTATGTTAAGATAATTTGGTAAAGTACGAACTTAGGTAGATAGACCCGTAAGTAGTTTTGTTCATTTGTGTTTTGAATGAAAATAAATAACGTAAAGCAGGGTTGTTAGCGTGCCTTAAAGTTTTTTTTTTTTAATTCCAGTTTATGTAAAGGTAGACCTGGCAATTCAAGTAAATTCACAAATTCAGTTGGAAAATTTACTGCGCCGGTTTCTTCCACCGGTGCTTCGTTACATGAAGTTTAAATATCGGAATATATAAGTTCCATTCCTTTTCTAAGGTTTTTTCTCTTTTAGAAAATGTGTTTAACTTTTTTGAGAGTGTTTCAATGCTACATAAGTTTCATATTCCGTGGATAGTGTTTGAACAGGTAATTCCCTCTTCCAATCCATTTGCATTGTCTATAATTTCAATTCCACTCGTTCAACGTTTATATCCATTTCATTCCACTTGTGTAGTGTTTCAATTCCACTCGTTTCCTATTTAGTTTCTTAATTTTAGTGTTCCATATACACTTGTTCTTTAAGTTTTAGGTTTCTAGCTAAAGACGCAGACGTTAAGAGGGGGGGCAATTTTCCCCTTTTGAACCACCATTTTTACCACGTTCCTGTCCAAAGTCCTAGAGATGCCTTGTCGATAAGTTAGCCCATACTCCAAGGAAAACATATTATATATTACAGGTTTCTAGCCGAAGGGTTCGGTTAGGCCATCAAGGGGGAGAATTATTCCGTTTTTACCCCTCCCCGTAGGAATTTCCAAAAATTCCGTCTTAGAGGACGTCTGCGTTGGAGGAGGAACCTACTACATACATAATTTTAGGTCTCTATATCCAGCAGTTTGGCCAGGCTATCAAGGGGGAAGTTTTTTCCCTTTTTACCCCTCCCGGTATGAATTTCCAAAAATACCGTCTTAGGGACGTCTACGTTGGAGAAGGAACCCAAATACCGAATTTAAGCTCCCTAGATCCAGCAGTTTGGCCAGGCCGTTAAGGGGGAGACTTTTCCTGTTTTTGACCCTACCTGTGGAAATTTCCAAAAATCTCATCTTAGCGGATGTCTACAATAGAGGAGGAACTTTAATACCAAATTTCAACTTCCTACCTCCAGCGGTTTGGGCAGGCCTTTAAGCGGCACTTTTCGCTTCATTAATCCCCATTTTTGCAATGTCCCTGTCCAAAAAGCACCTTCCCGGTAAGTGAGCCCATACTCCAAGTAACATATGTTTTACATTTCAGGTTTCTAGCCAACTTTTACTATTTGTGCCCCTCTCGGTAGGAATTTCCGAAAATCCATCGACAGGGAATTTCAGCTTCTTAGTTCCAGCAGTTTGAGCAGGCTGAGAGGAACTTAAGTACCGAATTTCGGCTTCCTAGTTCCAGCAGTTTGGACAGGTCGTTAAGGGGCAACTTTCCCTTTTTGAGCCCCCATTTTATAACGACCCTGTCCAAAATTCAAAAAAGTATCTTTCTAATAAGTTAGCCCTCACTCCAGGGACCCACATTTTAAGCTTCAGGTTTCTAGCCGAAGGGGTTTTTACCGGCCCCCAAGGTGAGGCTTTTCTTCTTTTTGCCCCTCCCTTTAGGAATTTACAAAAATTCCATTTTCGCGGCTATCTGCGATGGATGAGGAACATTCATACCAAATTTCAACTGCATTGCCTAAGCGGTTTGGGCAGGCCGTTAGTGGGGACATTTTTCCCTTTCAACCACCATTTTTACTATGTTCCTGTTCCAAAATAGAAAAATTACGTTGCCGGTGAGTTAGTCCTACTCCAAGGAATACATATTTAAAATTTTAGGTTGGCCAAAAGGGATTGGGCAGGCCGTCAAGGAGGAGACTTTTCCCCTTATTTCCCCTCCCGATAGGAATTTCAAAAATTCCGCCTAAGCGGACGCCTACACAGAAGGAAGAACTCACATTCCGAGTTTCCTTTTGGGATATCCTGTAGGGAATTCCAAAAATACAAACTTAGTCGATGTCTACTACAGTGGAGGAACCTTTATACCAAATTTCAACTTCTTACCTCCAGTGGTTTGGGCAGGCACTTTTCCAATTTGTGAGACTGTTTATGAGGAGACTTTTCCCCTTTTTGCCCGTTCCGGTTGGAATTTCCAAAAATCCCGTCTTAGCGCATGTCTATGCCGAATATCAAGAAACCTTGTTTTAGTGGAGATATCCGTGGGGGGAGGAAAAAAAGTAGTTTTTTTGAAATTATATACTATTTTAAATGGTACTTTTTGGAAAAACGAAATTTTTTGGAAAAAGATACTTTGTTTTTACAAAGTACTTTATTTGTACTTTTTTTGGAAAAGGTATTTTTTTTAAAAAGGTGTTTTTTTTGGAAAAATGTATGTTTTTTGGAAAAAGGTACTTTTTTGGAAAAGGTACTTCTTTTGGTACTTTTTTTTTGAGGAAAAGGTACTTTTTTTTAGAAAAGGTACTTTTTTTTGAAAAAGGTATTTTTTTGAAAAAATATGTTTTTTGGGAAAAGGAACATTTTTTTAGAAAAAGGTACTTTTTTTGGGAAAAGGTACTTTTTTTGGAAAAGGTACTTTTTTTGAAAAAGTTATTTTTTTGGAAAAATGTATGTTTTTTGTGAAACGGTACTTTTTTTTAAAAAGGTACATTTTTTTAGAAAAAGGTACATTTTTTGGAAAAAGGTACTTTTTTTAAAAAAGGTACTTTTTTTGGAAAAAGGTACATTTTTTGGAAAAAGGAATTTTTTTTGGAAAAAGGTACTTTTTTTGGAAAAAGATACTTTTTTTGGAAAAAGGTACTTTTTTTGGAAAAAGGTACTTTTTTTTGGAAAAAGGTACTTTTTTTGGAAAAAGGTACTTTTTTTGAAAAAAGGTACTTTTTTTGAAAAAAGGTACTTTTTTTGAAAAAAGGTACTTTTTTTGGAAAAAGGTACTTTTTTTTTGGAAAAGGGTACTTTTTTTTGGATAAAGGTACTTTTTTTGGAAAAAGGTAATTTTTTTGGAATAAGGTACTTTTTTTGAAAAAAGGTACTTTTTTTTGGAAAAAGGTACTTTTTTCGGAAAAAGATACTTTTTTCGGAAAAAGGTCCTTTTTTTGGAAAAAGGTACTTTTTTTGGAAAAGGTACTTTTTTTGGAAAAAGGTACTTTTTTTGGAAAAAGGTACTTTTTTTGGAAAAAGGTACTTTTTTTTGGAAAAAGGTACTTTTTTTGGAAAAAGGTACTTTTTTTGGAAAAAGGTACTTTTTTTGGAAAAAGGTACTTTTTTTGGAAAAAGGTACTATTTTTGGAAAAAGGTACTTATTTTGGAAAAAGGTACTTTTTTTGGAAAAAGGTACTTTTTCTGGAAAAAGGTACTTTTTTTGGAAAAAGGAATTTTTTTTGGAAAAAGGTACTTTTTTTGGAAAAAGGTACTTTTTTTGGAAAGAGGTACTTTTTTTGGAAAAAGGTACTTTTTTTGGAAAAAGGTACTTTTTTTTTTGGAAAAAGGTACTTTTTTTGGAAAAAGGTACTTTTTTTGGAAAAAGGTACTTTTTTTGGAAAAAGGTACTTTTTTTGGAAAAAGGTACTTTTTTTGGAAAAAGGTACTTTTTTTGGAAAAAGGTACTTTTTTTTGAAAAAGGTACTTTTTTTGGAAAAAGGTACTTTTTTGGGAAAATGGTACTATTTTTGGGAAAAGGTACTTTTTTTGGGAAAAGGTACTTTTTTGGAAAAAGGTACTTTTTTTGTCCCCTTTTTGCCCCTCCCGATAAGAATTTCCAAAAATGCCGTCTCAACGGACGTCTACACCGGTCGAGGAATCTACATACCAAATTTCAACTTCATAGCTCCAGCAGTTTGCGCAGGCCCTCAAGGGGGAGACTTTTTCCCCTTTTTGCCCGTCCCTGTAAAAATTTCCAAAACTCCCGTCTTGGCGGATGTCTACGATAGTGGAGGAACCTTTATACCAAATTTCAACTTCCTACCTCCAGCGGTTTGGGCAGGCCGTCAAGGGGGGCCTTTTTCCCCCCATTTTTACAACGTCCCTGTCCAAAATTCTAGAAAGTACTTTCCAGAAAAGTTAGCCCCTACTCCAAGGAACACATATCTTAAATTTCAGCTTTCTAGCCAAAGGGGTTTTGGCAGGCCGTCAAGGGGGACACTTTCCCCCTTTTTGCCCGTTCCGGTAGGAATTTCCAAAAATCCCGTCTTAGTGGATGTCTACCCCGAAAGAGGAACCTACATACCAAATTTCAACTTCCTAGCTTCAGCGGTTTGGGCTGGGCGATGTTGAGTCAGTCAGTCAGTCACGTTATTCTTTTATATATAGAGATTATTTTTATTAACAAATATTAATTAAAAACTCTTATAATAAGTTAGTACTTTAATATACACAATTAAATATTTTTTTTTTTTCTTTTTAACACAATTTTATGTTTTATTTATACTAATTTATTTTATTTTTTCACATCTTTCACAATAAAATTAATAAATAAAGGAAAAATATCACTAAATTTTCTGACTAGATGCAGTCTAGCTAAACTAAACGATTATTACCAACTACAAAAGTTATAATGGCTACATACAACTTTATATGTATCAAGAATGGAATGTCGCCGTTTTTCCAAATATATATTAATTGTATTCACAAATATAATTATTACCGGGAAATATATGTATAGTAACTATTGTAGTGTACATACACTCATAAAAAAAAGTCCGTACAAATAGGTCAAAATTGTGCTGGCGCAAATACATGTACTATTTCCTGTTATTTTAGCAGAATTTTTACCTATTTGTACGGACTTTTTTAGAGAAAATAACAGAAAAATTAGTTCAATTTAATCAGTTCGCGTTTAACAGACTTTTGTACTAACTTTTTTTTATAAGTGTATGTGAGCGTTACTACCCAGCTTTTTTAAGTAATTATTTTATTCCCATGGAATTAGTAAACGATGAAACGAGACACCGAGTTACTCTCGGTCAAGGGCACACATGCCGTTTCACTAAAGTTAAATACGCTGAGGTAGTGAGAATTAAATAAATGAAACCACACCTATGTACACACGCAATAGGTAATGATAATTAATAAGTTATTGATAATTATCAATTTAAGGTTTTTAGGCTAATAATAATTTTTTTCAATAAAGAAGAATCAATGTAAAACAGACAAAGCACGGGAGCGGTGTTATTTGTTTACATGGCGACCGTGACAGGACTATAATATATTTAAATAAAAAAAAAAAAAATATTAAAAAAAAAATTTTAATTAAAATTTAATTTGAATTACAAAAATTAAAAATTAAACGTTTTAATTAAAATGAAGAACATGATGAAAGATGCAGTGCATCGCCATATAAACGGGAAATCGATTG
Organism: Leucophora obtusa; assembly: GCA_949987735.1. Lineage (NCBI taxonomy): Eukaryota > Metazoa > Arthropoda > Insecta > Diptera > Anthomyiidae > Leucophora > Leucophora obtusa. The sequence continues at coordinate 268,196,841 of OX465295.1, read as the reverse complement.
ATAACGACCAAAACTCTTCATAAACGGATTACGGTCTCAGCAAAAACTAAACTCCATAGTGGATTATACTAAAAAAGTGTTGAGAATTTAATAAAATTTTAAAATAATTCAAACAAAAAAACAGTGTGGAAAAATTGTAAACATATTTTTTTTCGGATTAAAAAAAAATACGATTGAATGAAAACAAAAAGTTTATTAATCTAAACAGTTTTACAGACATCATATAAAAAACAACAGCATCTGCAACAACAATTATATAAAATAAAAATGTGAAGCTTTTTGGGTGTCAAGAATATATTATAAAATCAACTTCAACCATATCAAAGTGAGTCCAAATGTACAATTGTTCAATGATGTCATGTCTCGTATGTTAAATGGTATGTCTACAACAACCGATCACAACCAACCACCAAAGTGAAACTACCAATCAAATTGTAAGGATAAATCGATATTTAAGTTTTATCATATTATTATTATATTTTATTATAACTATCCCAGCAAGCATGGCAATACGAAGAAGATTCCCCGATCATATTGCCAGGAAGAAAACATTTATTGCCGGCAATATCAATTTCGTATTGCGGAAGTTTCTTCCGTCGGGAATAACTGTTACCCGAAAGCAATACTTCCATAACAATACCCCAGGAAGATAATTTGGCGATATCGCTAAGTTATCATCTGGAAGATAAAAAGGTGATATCGCGAAATAAACTCCCCGGTACAATATAAAGGTTTTATTTTTTCATTATTAAATTTAAGCCTGAAAAAGAACATCTGCATACATAATCCATTGACCAACACATTAATTATTTTGATTTCATCGTAGCCGATTTTTTCGTCGCATTAAATCTTGATTTTTTCGACGAATTTCTTTCCTATGTGTTTGTTGTCCGTTTTTATACAAATTTTGTTTTAATTATTTCCAAAATGACAAAGAATTTCAAACAAATTTTCTTTATCTTCCGGATGATAAGAAGGTAATATTGCCGCAATATCATCATAAAAACTTATGACAAAAAATCCAATTTTTGAATTATTTTTTTCCAAATATCACCAAATTATCTTCCAAATAATAAAAGGAAGACAATTTTAAAATACTACTTGATTATTTTCATTCAAATGAAAAATAGAAGATATCGCTTTAATATCTTCTTGGAAGATATCTTCCAAATGCTTGCAGGGATCATTATTACTAGATAAACTTCTCTATAAAAATAAATTGAAATTGATAAAATGAAACAAGACTATCTTAAAGGAAATTAAAATTGATACAAAATTTAAATTAACAAAATTAAACAAATGTATTTCTGAATTTTTTTTTCTCTCCTTTTTGCATAATTTTAAAATGGGTAACCAGGATTCTAAAATTGAGAATCCAAACGCGAACGTAATTAACGAAGTTACGGTAAAAGTGGAATTCCCAATAATATATTTTATTATAATTATCGCGATTCTGGCCATGCAATTGTTAACGACATTATATCAATTGCATAAACGATCATTAAGGAAAAGTTACTACCGCGCTGCGTCCATGGCCAATGAAATAGAGAAAATCTAGGGAAAGTTGTCCTAATGACTTTTGATTTTTTTTTCTTTTCTTCCTTCCTCTCGGGGATTTTTTTAGTAATTTTTTTTATTATTTCATTTCCTGATAATTTTATTGTGACTATGAGTAGAGCGAAAAGTTACGGAAACTGAAATTTTTTTTTCTCGGATTTTTTTTTTATTGGCAAATGATCCCAAAATTATGGGAAACATTTTATTGGGCTACGTCCTACATTTTTTAGTTTAATTTTTATGACTACTTCTTGGATATTATTACCGGATGGAACTTATTTCTCTGTGCATTTATAATTAAATGCGAGTTAACTGTTCCTATTAATCGGAAATAATTGCGTTCCCAACAGATGGAATGGGATGCAATTCTTACTAAGGCAAGAAAGATTAGGGAAGATTTTAACAGGTCGCACAAGTGTCTGAACGTTGACAGGGATACCCGACAGGAGACCATTGATAAACACATCAATGCTCTCGAAGGTCATCTGGAACGTTTGAGGGTATTATTTAACGTTTATTACTCTCGATTAACGTCGACACATAGGACAGCGGCCGACGCCTTCTATGCAGACACAAGAGAAAAATTAATCTCGGTTGCTATTAAAAAAGGAGTAGAGTTAAAAATACCATACTCACTCCAGGATACGGCTTGCTTGGTTGACCCTGTAACAATCAGCGTTGAAATTGGCGCTGCCCGGACAGCTGGGGTGAACATTGAACATACCCAGTATAGTGGAAATACACCCAACTCGGGAATAATTGCGGACAATATGCCACAAACGCCGGTCGAGTTCCTTACGGTCGCCTCGAGACTCATTCCAGAGTTTGACGGTCGGCCGGAATACTTGCAGGGCTTTATATCGGCCCTTTAACTGGTAGACAGCGTTTGTGAAAACCATAATGCCATTGCCATTAATTTAGAAAAGACAAAACTAAAGGGCACTGCCATTAATCTACTAAAAGGGACTGAGACGAATTTGGCTCAGGTGATCGACTCCTTAAAATCGAGCGTAAAAGGAGAATCGGTGGATGTGATCAAGGCAAAAATGGTGAATAAAAACAGGCGAGCAAGAATGCTAACGCCTATATTAAAGAAGTGGAGGATTTGACAAAATCACTCCAATCGGCTTACATATCAGATGGCTTAACGCCACAATTAGCCGAGAACTACGCAACAAAGGCTGCCGTTAAGGCGATAGTCAAGAATGCGACGAACGATAGAGTAAAACTGATAATGCAATCAGGTAAATTCGACAACCTCAACGAGGCTGTCGCTAAATTTGTGGAAAGTTGTACCGATGTACACGGACAACAGAACGCAGTATTACACCTGAATAGTCAGGGAGGCCGGAATAACTACCGTGGAGGTTATCGCGGAAATAACAACGGCAATTCGAATAACCGGAATAGGAATGCCTACCGGGGTAACAATAACGGACGTTACAACAATAATGGTGGTAATCGTAACCAAAGGGGCCGCGGAAATAACCGTGGAACCCGATATACAGGAAACGTAAGAGTGGTCAACGACCAAAATAATGGCTCGGGAAACCCCGACCAGCCTCTGGGGGACTAAATAAAATATATAGGCTCAATCTTAGTTTGGGAATCTTTGTAAAATTATATGGTACAGATGGTAGTTTATTAACATTACTTGTTGATACGGGAGCGGACATATCGCTTCTCAAAATTTCGAATGTGATTCGAACTGAACAATTGAATATTAATGAGTTAGTGACTCTTAGTGGTATAGGTCAGGGTACATTTCAATCGGTTGGCTCCAAAAGAGTCGACCTTAAATTACAAAATATTTTAATTACGCATAAATTTCATGCGATTTTAGATGATTTTCCTATACCATGTGACGGAATACTAGGTCTTGATTTCCTCAAGGAGTTTAATTGTAGACTGGACTTTAACGGGAACAGGGACTTTCTTGTTTTTCGACCAAATGGTTTCTATCAGTTCAAAGTTCCAATGTACGACACATGTGTTAATAATTCGATCATAATACCGGCAAGATCACAGGTTGTGAGAAGAGTAGTACTTAAATCAAGTCAAGGGGAAGTACTGGTGCCCAACCAGGAACTACAACCAGGCGTATATATTGCGAACACGATAGTTAATGGGGATAATGCGTATATAAGAATACTTAACACAAATAATTGTGATACGCCGCTATGTGTTAAGGAAATAATTACCGAGGATCTGTCAAATTATGATGTATTACGAACATCGAAAACACCTGGGGGAAGAACCCAACAGGTTATGGGTAGACTCAGCAGGAACTTCCCTGATGGGTTCAAGGACGATCTTACAAAACTCTGTACAGAATATAGTGATATATTCGACCTGGAAACCGAAGTAGTTTCCACTAATAATTTTTAAAAGCAGAAACTCAAACTTAACGACGGAACTCCGAGCTATATAAAAAATTATAGAATTCCACACGCGCATAAGGCGGAAATTGACAACCAGGTCAAGAAACTAGTAGACGATGGGATAGTAGAACCATCCACTTCGAACTATAACAGTCCTTTACTACTAGTGCCTAAGAAATCATTACCAAATTCCGAGGGAAAAAGATGGAGACTGGTGATCGATTATCGCCAAGTAAACAGGAAATTGATTGTGGACAAATTCCCGCTTCCGAGAATAGATTATATTCTTGATCAATTGGGGCGTGCTAAATGTTTTTCATGTTTGGATCTCATGTCAGGGTTCCATCAAATAGAATTACATGAGTCTTCAAGGGATATTACTTCCTTTTCTACGGGAAATGGCTCTTATCGCTTTACGCGACTACCATATGGACTCAAAATTGCTCCAAATTCATTTCAACGCATGATGACCATTGCGTTTTCTGGCTTAACGCCATCACAAGCATTTTTATATATGGATGATCTGGTGGTACTGGGATGTTCAGAAAGACACATGTTTCAGAATTTAACTGATGTTTTTGAACTATGCCGAAAGTACAATCTGAAGCTGCATCCAGATAAATGCACATTTTTTTTGCACGAGGTCAAGTAACTTGGGCACAAATGTACTGAAAAGGGCATCCTCCCGGATGATAGTAAATACGCAGCAATCAGAGACTATCCAGTCCTAACTGATGCTTTGAAAAAAGGTACTTTTTTTGGAAAAAGGTACTTTTTTTTTGGAAAAGGGTACTTTTTTTTGGATAAAGGTACTTTTTTTGGAAAAAGGTAATTTTTTTGGAATAAGGTACTTTTTTTGAAAAAAGGTACTTTTTTTTGGAAAAAGGTACTTTTTTCGGAAAAAGATACTTTTTTCGGAAAAAGGTCCTTTTTTTGGAAAAAGGTACTTTTTTTGGAAAAGGTACTTTTTTTGGAAAAAGGTACTTTTTTTGGAAAAAGGTACTTTTTTTGGAAAAAGGTACTTTTTTTTGGAAAAAGGTACTTTTTTTGGAAAAAGGTACTTTTTTTGGAAAAAGGTACTTTTTTTGGAAAAAGGTACTTTTTTTGGAAAAAGGTACTATTTTTGGAAAAAGGTACTTATTTTGGAAAAAGGTACTTTTTTTGGAAAAAGGTACTTTTTTTGGAAAAAGGTACTTTTTTTGGAAAAAGGAATTTTTTTTGGAAAAAGGTACTTTTTTTGGAAAAAGGTACTTTTTTTGGAAAGAGGTACTTTTTTTGGAAAAAGGTACTTTTTTTGGAAAAAGGTACTTTTTTTTTTGGAAAAAGGTACTTTTTTTGGAAAAAGGTACTTTTTTTGGAAAAAGGTACTTTTTTTGGAAAAAGGTACTTTTTTTGGAAAAAGGTACTTTTTTTGGAAAAAGGTACTTTTTTTGGAAAAAGGTACTTTTTTTTGAAAAAGGTACTTTTTTTGGAAAAAGGTACTTTTTTGGGAAAATGGTACTATTTTTGGGAAAAGGTACTTTTTTTGGGAAAAGGTACTTTTTTGGAAAAAGGTACTTTTTTTGTCCCCTTTTTGCCCCTCCCGATAAGAATTTCCAAAAATGCCGTCTCAACGGACGTCTACACCGGTCGAGGAATCTACATACCAAATTTCAACTTCATAGCTCCAGCAGTTTGCGCAGGCCCTCAAGGGGGAGACTTTTTCCCCTTTTTGCCCGTCCCTGTAAAAATTTCCAAAACTCCCGTCTTGGCGGATGTCTACGATAGTGGAGGAACCTTTATACCAAATTTCAACTTCCTACCTCCAGCGGTTTGGGCAGGCCGTCAAGGGGGGCCTTTTTCCCCCCATTTTTACAACGTCCCTGTCCAAAATTCTAGAAAGTACTTTCCAGAAAAGTTAGCCCCTACTCCAAGGAACACATATCTTAAATTTCAGCTTTCTAGCCAAAGGGGTTTTGGCAGGCCGTCAAGGGGGACACTTTCCCCCTTTTTGCCCGTTCCGGTAGGAATTTCCAAAAATCCCGTCTTAGTGGATGTCTACCCCGAAAGAGGAACCTACATACCAAATTTCAACTTCCTAGCTTCAGCGGTTTGGGCTGGGCGATGTTGAGTCAGTCAGTCAGTCACGTTATTCTTTTATATATAGAGATTATTTTTATTAACAAATATTAATTAAAAACTCTTATAATAAGTTAGTACTTTAATATACACAATTAAATATTTTTTTTTTTTCTTTTTAACACAATTTTATGTTTTATTTATACTAATTTATTTTATTTTTTCACATCTTTCACAATAAAATTAATAAATAAAGGAAAAATATCACTAAATTTTCTGACTAGATGCAGTCTAGCTAAACTAAACGATTATTACCAACTACAAAAGTTATAATGGCTACATACAACTTTATATGTATCAAGAATGGAATGTCGCCGTTTTTCCAAATATATATTAATTGTATTCACAAATATAATTATTACCGGGAAATATATGTATAGTAACTATTGTAGTGTACATACACTCATAAAAAAAAGTCCGTACAAATAGGTCAAAATTGTGCTGGCGCAAATACATGTACTATTTCCTGTTATTTTAGCAGAATTTTTACCTATTTGTACGGACTTTTTTAGAGAAAATAACAGAAAAATTAGTTCAATTTAATCAGTTCGCGTTTAACAGACTTTTGTACTAACTTTTTTTTATAAGTGTATGTGAGCGTTACTACCCAGCTTTTTTAAGTAATTATTTTATTCCCATGGAATTAGTAAACGATGAAACGAGACACCGAGTTACTCTCGGTCAAGGGCACACATGCCGTTTCACTAAAGTTAAATACGCTGAGGTAGTGAGAATTAAATAAATGAAACCACACCTATGTACACACGCAATAGGTAATGATAATTAATAAGTTATTGATAATTATCAATTTAAGGTTTTTAGGCTAATAATAATTTTTTTCAATAAAGAAGAATCAATGTAAAACAGACAAAGCACGGGAGCGGTGTTATTTGTTTACATGGCGACCGTGACAGGACTATAATATATTTAAATAAAAAAAAAAAAAATATTAAAAAAAAAATTTTAATTAAAATTTAATTTGAATTACAAAAATTAAAAATTAAACGTTTTAATTAAAATGAAGAACATGATGAAAGATGCAGTGCATCGCCATATAAACGGGAAATCGATTGATAACGACCAAAACTCTTCATAAACGGATTACGGTCTCAGCAAAAACTAAACTCCATAGTGGATTATACTAAAAAAGTGTTGAGAATTTAATAAAATTTTAAAATAATTCAAACAAAAAAACAGCGTGGAAAAATTGTAAACATATTTTTTTTCGGATTAAAAAAAAATACGATTGAATGAAAACAAAAAGTTTATTAATCTAAACAGTTTTACAGACATCATATAAAAAACAACAGCATCTGCAACAACAATTATATAAAATAAAAATGTGAAGCTTTTTGGGTGTCAAGAATATATTATAAAATCAACTTCAACCATATCAAAGTGAGTCCAAATGTACAATTGTTCAATGATGTCATGTCTCGTATGTTAAATGGTATGTCTACAACAACCGATCACAACCAACCACCAAAGTGAAACTACCAATCAAATTGTAAGGATAAATCGATATTTAAGTTTTATCATATTATTATTATATTTTATTATAACTATCCCAGCAAGCATGGCAATACGAAGAAGATTCCCCGATCATATTGCCAGGAAGAAAACATTTATTGCCGGCAATATCAATTTCGTATTGCGGAAGTTTCTTCCGTCGGGAATAACTGTTACCCGAAAGCAATACTTCCATAACAATACCCCAGGAAGATAATTTGGCGATATCGCTAAGTTATCATCTGGAAGATAAAAAGGTGATATCGCGAAATAAACTCCCCGGTACAATATAAAGGTTTTATTTTTTCATTATTAAATTTAAGCCTGAAAAAGAACATCTGCATACATAATCCATTGACCAACACATTAATTATTTTGATTTCATCGTAGCCGATTTTTTCGTCGCATTAAATCTTGATTTTTTCGACGAATTTCTTTCCTATGTGTTTGTTGTCCGTTTTTATACAAATTTTGTTTTAATTATTTCCAAAATGACAAAGAATTTCAAACAAATTTTCTTTATCTTCCGGATGATAAGAAGGTAATATTGCCGCAATATCATCATAAAAACTTATGACAAAAAATCCAATTTTTGAATTATTTTTTTCCAAATATCACCAAATTATCTTCCAAATAATAAAAGGAAGACAATTTTAAAATACTACTTGATTATTTTCATTCAAATGAAAAATAGAAGATATCGCTTTAATATCTTCTTGGAAGATATCTTCCAAATGCTTGCAGGGATCATTATTACTAGATAAACTTCTCTATAAAAATAAATTGAAATTGATAAAATGAAACAAGACTATCTTAAAGGAAATTAAAATTGATACAAAATTTAAATTAACAAAATTAAACAAATGTATTTCTGAATTTTTTTTTCTCTCCTTTTTGCATAATTTTAAAATGGGTAACCAGGATTCTAAAATTGAGAATCCAAACGCGAACGTAATTAACGAAGTTACGGTAAAAGTGGAATTCCCAATAATATATTTTATTATAATTATCGCGATTCTGGCCATGCAATTGTTAACGACATTATATCAATTGCATAAACGATCATTAAGGAAAAGTTACTACCGCGCTGCGTCCATGGCCAATGAAATAGAGAAAATCTAGGGAAAGTTGTCCTAATGACTTTTGATTTTTTTTTCTTTTCTTCCTTCCTCTCGGGGATTTTTTTAGTAATTTTTTTTATTATTTCATTTCCTGATAATTTTATTGTGACTATGAGTAGAGCGAAAAGTTACGGAAACTGAAATTTTTTTTTCTCGGATTTTTTTTTTATTGGCAAATGATCCCAAAATTATGGGAAACATTTTATTGGGCTACGTCCTACATTTTTTAGTTTAATTTTTATGACTACTTCTTGGATATTATTACCGGATGGAACTTATTTCTCTGTGCATTTATAATTAAATGCGAGTTAACTGTTCCTATTAATCGGAAATAATTGCGTTCCCAACAGATGGAATGGGATGCAATTCTTACTAAGGCAAGAAAGATTAGGGAAGATTTTAACAGGTCGCACAAGTGTCTGAACGTTGACAGGGATACCCGACAGGAGACCATTGATAAACACATCAATGCTCTCGAAGGTCATCTGGAACGTTTGAGGGTATTATTTAACGTTTATTACTCTCGATTAACGTCGACACATAGGACAGCGGCCGACGCCTTCTATGCAGACACAAGAGAAAAATTAATCTCGGTTGCTATTAAAAAAGGAGTAGAGTTAAAAATACCATACTCACTCCAGGATACGGCTTGCTTGGTTGACCCTGTAACAATCAGCGTTGAAATTGGCGCTGCCCGGACAGCTGGGGTGAACATTGAACATACCCAGTATAGTGGAAATACACCCAACTCGGGAATAATTGCGGACAATATGCCACAAACGCCGGTCGAGTTCCTTACGGTCGCCTCGAGACTCATTCCAGAGTTTGACGGTCGGCCGGAATACTTGCAGGGCTTTATATCGGCCCTTTAACTGGTAGACAGCGTTTGTGAAAACCATAATGCCATTGCCATTAATTTAGAAAAGACAAAACTAAAGGGCACTGCCATTAATCTACTAAAAGGGACTGAGACGAATTTGGCTCAGGTGATCGACTCCTTAAAATCGAGCGTAAAAGGAGAATCGGTGGATGTGATCAAGGCAAAAATGGTGAATAAAAACAGGCGAGCAAGAATGCTAACGCCTATATTAAAGAAGTGGAGGATTTGACAAAATCACTCCAATCGGCTTACATATCAGATGGCTTAACGCCACAATTAGCCGAGAACTACGCAACAAAGGCTGCCGTTAAGGCGATAGTCAAGAATGCGACGAACGATAGAGTAAAACTGATAATGCAATCAGGTAAATTCGACAACCTCAACGAGGCTGTCGCTAAATTTGTGGAAAGTTGTACCGATGTACACGGACAACAGAACGCAGTATTACACCTGAATAGTCAGGGAGGCCGGAATAACTACCGTGGAGGTTATCGCGGAAATAACAACGGCAATTCGAATAACCGGAATAGGAATGCCTACCGGGGTAACAATAACGGACGTTACAACAATAATGGTGGTAATCGTAACCAAAGGGGCCGCGGAAATAACCGTGGAACCCGATATACAGGAAACGTAAGAGTGGTCAACGACCAAAATAATGGCTCGGGAAACCCCGACCAGCCTCTGGGGGACTAAATAAAATATATAGGCTCAATCTTAGTTTGGGAATCTTTGTAAAATTATATGGTACAGATGGTAGTTTATTAACATTACTTGTTGATACGGGAGCGGACATATCGCTTCTCAAAATTTCGAATGTGATTCGAACTGAACAATTGAATATTAATGAGTTAGTGACTCTTAGTGGTATAGGTCAGGGTACATTTCAATCGGTTGGCTCCAAAAGAGTCGACCTTAAATTACAAAATATTTTAATTACGCATAAATTTCATGCGATTTTAGATGATTTTCCTATACCATGTGACGGAATACTAGGTCTTGATTTCCTCAAGGAGTTTAATTGTAGACTGGACTTTAACGGGAACAGGGACTTTCTTGTTTTTCGACCAAATGGTTTCTATCAGTTCAAAGTTCCAATGTACGACACATGTGTTAATAATTCGATCATAATACCGGCAAGATCACAGGTTGTGAGAAGAGTAGTACTTAAATCAAGTCAAGGGGAAGTACTGGTGCCCAACCAGGAACTACAACCAGGCGTATATATTGCGAACACGATAGTTAATGGGGATAATGCGTATATAAGAATACTTAACACAAATAATTGTGATACGCCGCTATGTGTTAAGGAAATAATTACCGAGGATCTGTCAAATTATGATGTATTACGAACATCGAAAACACCTGGGGGAAGAACCCAACAGGTTATGGGTAGACTCAGCAGGAACTTCCCTGATGGGTTCAAGGACGATCTTACAAAACTCTGTACAGAATATAGTGATATATTCGACCTGGAAACCGAAGTAGTTTCCACTAATAATTTTTAAAAGCAGAAACTCAAACTTAACGACGGAACTCCGAGCTATATAAAAAATTATAGAATTCCACACGCGCATAAGGCGGAAATTGACAACCAGGTCAAGAAACTAGTAGACGATGGGATAGTAGAACCATCCACTTCGAACTATAACAGTCCTTTACTACTAGTGCCTAAGAAATCATTACCAAATTCCGAGGGAAAAAGATGGAGACTGGTGATCGATTATCGCCAAGTAAACAGGAAATTGATTGTGGACAAATTCCCGCTTCCGAGAATAGATTATATTCTTGATCAATTGGGGCGTGCTAAATGTTTTTCATGTTTGGATCTCATGTCAGGGTTCCATCAAATAGAATTACATGAGTCTTCAAGGGATATTACTTCCTTTTCTACGGGAAATGGCTCTTATCGCTTTACGCGACTACCATATGGACTCAAAATTGCTCCAAATTCATTTCAACGCATGATGACCATTGCGTTTTCTGGCTTAACGCCATCACAAGCATTTTTATATATGGATGATCTGGTGGTACTGGGATGTTCAGAAAGACACATGTTTCAGAATTTAACTGATGTTTTTGAACTATGCCGAAAGTACAATCTGAAGCTGCATCCAGATAAATGCACATTTTTTTTGCACGAGGTCAAGTAACTTGGGCACAAATGTACTGAAAAGGGCATCCTCCCGGATGATAGTAAGTACGCAGCAATCAGAGACTATCCAGTCCTAACTGATGCTGACGGGGCAAGGAGATTTATCGCCTTCTGTAACTACTACAGAAGATTCATTAAGAATTTTTCAAATTATTCTCGTCACATATCGAGATTGACGAGGAAAAATGTGACATGCGAGTAGTCACCTGAATGCCAAACGGCATTCAACTACCTTAAGAAGGCATTAATGAATCCAGGGATATTACAATATCCTGATTTCGGGAAACCCTTTTGTATCACTACAGACGCGAGCAAGCACGCATGCGGGGCAGTACTCAGTCAGGAGTACGAAGGTAGACAGCTTCCTGTCGCATATGCCTCAAAAACTTTTACCAAAGGTGAAAGTAACAAATCAACAATTGAACAGGAACTTACCGCGATCCATTGGGCAATTACACATTTTAGGCCATACGTTTATGGTACACATTTTTTGGTCAAAACCGACCATCGCCCACTAACCTACCTGTTCTCAATGAAGAATCCAAGTTCTAAATTGACTCGTATGAGATTAGATCTTGAGGAATATGATTTCAGAGTGGAATACCTCAGAGGCAAGGAAAATTTTGCCGCGGATGCACTATCGAGGATAACGATAGATGATTTAAAGGAAATGACTAAGGACATTTCACGGATACTAAAGGTATCGACTAGATCATCTGCGAAGCAGACAAAGTCTGACGAAAATTACCCCACTCGGCAAGAGGACTACAAAAAGCCCAATATATACGAAGTCATAAATTATACTGACGTCAGAAAATATCCGAAACTGAAAATGACTTCAGACCACTGCTGCTTGAAGCGTGGCAATAAAATTATCCAAAGGATGAAAATAGACGATCTGTTTGTTAATGGAAAAATTGACCTAGGACAATTATTTTCAAGGCTGGAATCATCAGCTGGCAGACTAGGTATTGTCAAAATACAAATGTGTCAAAAGGCCAAGATTACACGGCATACAAGAACCCCTATGGTAATAACGGAGACTCCAACCAAAGCTTTCGACACCGTATTAGTGGATACTATCGGACCACTACCCCGTACCGAGAACGGCAACGATTATGCAGTCACACTTATATGTGACCTAACTAGGGTTGCCACATGGCCTTGATTGTCAAGTTAATTTAAGTCTTGTCAAGTGCCAAGGTCAAATTTATTTTGGCAAGTTAAATTGAATTTTTGTCGTATCAGTAGTTAAAAAAAACATGTAAAATTACAAAACTGATGAAATTTATTAATGTTTTAATTTGTTTGAGTAGCAAGTATTTCGAAACAATAAGAAAAGAAAGATGAAGTCTGCAGGAAGTCGTTGAAATTTTCAAACTTTAGGCCAAAAAAAATATATAAATTTTTCATAATTCTCGCAATGCCTTTTTCTTTTCCTTCTTATTATACAGGAATAAATGCTACAAAAAAAATAAAACGTTAATCAATTTCGTCAGTTTTGTAATTTTACGTATTTTTATTTTTTTTATTTAGTCAATTTAACCCGTATGTCCAAATTTCAAAGGCTGGTAGCACTATCGAATTTGTCCCCGAAAATTCAAAAAAAAACCGAAATTTTTTTTATGAATCTTAATAAAATGGCGAGTGTATTCAAAAATTATAAATTTTTGTATTAAGAATGACCCTACTGCACACATATGCACATTCAATTTTTTTTATTGTCAAGTTTTATTTTTTAAATCAAGTTATTTTTTGCGAAGTGTCAAGTAATTAGACTTTTGCGATGTGGCAACCCTAGACCTAACAAAGTATTTGGTTACGGTACCAATACCGGATAAAAGTGCGAAAACGGTTGCGAGGGCTATATTCGAAACTTTTATACTCCAGTACGGTCCAATGAAGACGTTCATTACGGACATGGGAACTGAATATAAAAATTCGATGATAAATGAATTGTCCAAATATTTGAAAATTGACAATATAACGTCTACAGCTCACCACCATCAAACGTTGGGAACTGTAGAACGTAGTCACCGAACTTTTAACGAATACGTATGATCGTATATATCCGTTGAAAGGGATGATTGGGATATTTGGTTAAAGTACTTCACGTACTGTTTTAATACAACCCCATCCGTGACACATGGGTATTGTCCATACGAACTTGTGTTCGGAAAAATCCCAAACGGATTCCACGGGCTCAATTCGATAAATGGAATAGACCCTCTGTATAACATCGATGACTACAGTAGGGAAATCAAATACAGATTGGAAACAGCCCAAATGCGAGCTAAGTCCTTTCTGGACAAATCGAAACTGAAACGGAAACTGAATTACGATAATAATAGTAAGGAATTAGATATAGCACTAGGAGACCTAGTACTTCTTAGAAATGAAACAGGTCATAAGTTAGAAAATAGATACTTAGGACCATTCACGGTAATAGATTTAAAGGAAAATAATAACGTTAAAATAGAAGATGATCGAGGAAAAGCACAAATAGTACATAGAGATAGAATTAAAATTTATGAAAAATAATTTTAAATGTTGTGCTTTACCCTTTAAATCATATATAGTAAATAAAATTGATTTAAAACTAGGATGAAAATGTAAAATTAAATTCAGGAAGAAAAAATTATTTAAAAAAGAATAAATGTGAAAATACTAATTTTATAAATAACGAGTAAAAAGGTTAAAGTCGGGCATGCCGACTATAGAATACCCTACACCAGTCTGGGTAAAAGCCAACTAATGTTTGGATCCGAAATTCGAATGGGTTAAAATGGGGCTTGTGTCAAAATTTTCTATAATGTGAGTCAGCGCACCAAATTTCATGAAAATATCTCAATATTTGCGATCTGCAGTTTGTAACCAAGCCAATTTTGGGGGGACCCTTATATGGGCACTAGTTCTAAACATGGACCGATGTTCACCAAAATCAATAGGCTTCGTCCTTGGGCCAAAATAGGTCTGTGTACCGAATTTCATCAAAATATCTTAATATTTGCGTCCTGCAGCGTATAAACAATATAATTTTGGGGGGACCCTTATATGGGCACTAGGTCTAAACATGGACCGATGTTCACCAAAATCAAGAGGCTTCGTCCTTGGGCCAAAATAGGTCTGTGTACCGAATTTCATCAAAATATCTTAATATTTGCGTCCTGCAGCGTATAAACAATATAATTTTGGGGGGACCCTTATATGGGCACTAGGTCTAAACATGGACCGATGTTCACCAAAATCAAGAGGCTTCGTCCTTGGGCCAAAATAGGTCTGTGTACCAAATTTCATCAAAATATCTTAATATTTGCGTCCTGCAGCGTATAAACAATATAATTTTGGGGGGACCCTTATATAGGCACTAGGTCTAAACATGGACCGATGTTCACCAAAATCAAGAGGCTTCGTCCTTGGGCCAAAATAGGTCTGTGTACCGAATTTCATCACAATATCTTAATATTTGCGTCCTGCAGCGTATAAACAATATAATTTTGGGGGGACCCTTATATGGGCACTAGGTCTAAACATGGACCGATGTTCACCAAAATCAAGAGGCTTCGTCCTTGGGCCAAAATAGGTCTGTGTACCGAATTTCATCAAAATATCTTAATATTTGCGTCCTGCAGCGTATAAACAATATAATTTTGGGGGGACCCTTATATGGGCACTAGGTCTAAACATGGACCGATGTTCACCAAAATCAAGAGGCTTCGTCCTTGGGCCAAAATAGGTCTGTAAAATATCTTAATATTTGCGAACTGCAGCGTATAAACAATATAATTTTGGTAGGACCCTTATATGGGCACTAGGTCCAAACATGGACCGATGTTCACCAACATCAATAGGCGTCGTCCTTGGGCCGGCATAAGTCGGTGTACCAAGTTTCATCAAAATATCTTAATATTTGCGACCTGTAGAGTGCGCACAAGAATGCATGGACAGACAGACGGACGGACGGACAGACGGACATCGTTAAATCGAAATAAAAAAAAATTCTAAGCCGATCGGTATACTATAAGGTGGGTCTAGGACCAATAGGTTTTGGTGTTACAAACATCAGCACAAACTTATAATACCCTGACCACATAGTGGTGTAGGGTATAAAAATTACTGCATAATACTTTTGGAAACCAAATAGAATTGATCTGTGGATCCTGATCAAATCCACAAATCATTCCTTTTTCAAATTTTTTTTTAATAAAATTCAAATTATAACTTTTAAAATAAAATTAAAAACTTATTTAAATTTAACTATAATGACAGTTTTTAATTCACTCAATTTATAAAATTAAATTATAATTCTTAAATTGGAATTAAAATATATAAATAATATAAAATATATCAATTCTACTAGTACGTACTAGATATAGGAAATATATAAAGAAAACGTCCAACAGCACGAATAATTTCATTTTTCCAATATTACATTATTCTGCCAAAAGGGGAGGTGTAGTGTACATATGTGAGCGTTACTACCCAGCTTTTTTAAGTAATTATTTTATTCCCATGGAATTAGTAAACGATGAAACGAGACACCGAGTTACTCTCGGTCAAGGGCACACATGCCGTTTCACTAAAGTTAAATACGCTGAGGTAGTGAGAATTAAATAAATGAAACCACACCTATGTACACACGCCATAGGTAATGATAATTAATAAGTTAATGATAATTATCAATTTAAGGTTTTTAGGCTAATAATAATTTTTTTCAATAAAGAAGAATCAATGTAAAACAGACAAAGCACGGGAGCGGTGTTATTTGTTTACACTATAAAAACAATATAATTGGAAGCACACTGCAAATACATATATGGTAGTTTGTAAACATACATTGATTACCTCCAAACATATACAAAAACGTCTTTTTCCTCCGTGTAAGGCGTGTGAAAATATTTGTTCCAAATTTCAGTTCATTTGGTTCAACTATGTGGATATTTTTGGTCCGGTACCGGAAAAAATTAATAATTTTATTTAAAAAAACTTCGGTACCGGACTCGTATTTCCACATGGTAGATCCGAATCAGCCCAAACTTCGCAAAGTTATTACTTATACAGCCAAGATTATTCGTGAAAAATTTCAGTTCATTTGGTTCAACTATGTGGATATTTTTGGTCCGGTACCGGAAAAAATTAATAATTTTATTAAAAAAAAACTTCGGCAACGGACTCGTATTTCCACATGGTAGATCCGAATGAGTCCAAACTTCGTGAAGTTATTACATATACAGCCAAGATTATTCGTGCCAAATTTTAGTTCATTTGGTTCTACTATGTGGATATTTTTGTTCCGGTACTGGAAAAAATTAATAATTTTATTTAAAAAAAACTTCGGTACCGGACTCGTATTTCCACATGGTAGATCTGAATGAGTCCAAACTTCGTAAAGTTATTACACATACAGCCAGGATTATTCGCGCCAAATTTCAGTTCATTTAGTTGAACTATGTGGATATTTTTGGTCCGGTACCGAAAAAAATTAATAATTTTATTAAAAAAACTTCGGTACTGGACTCGTATTTCCACATGGTAGATCCGAATCAGTCCAAACTTAACAAACTTATTACATATGCAGCTAAGATTATTCGTGCCAAATTTTAGATCATTTGGTTGAACTATGTGGATATTTTTGGTCCGGTAACGGAAAAAATTAATAATTTTATTTAAAAAAAAACTTCGGTACCGGACTCGTATTTCCACATGGTAGATCCGAATGAGTCCAAACTGCGTAAAGTTATTACATATACAGCCAAAATTATTCGTGCCAAATTTTAGTTCATTTGGTTCAACTATGTGGATATGTTTGGTCCGGTACCGGAAAAAGTAATAATTTTATTTAAAAAAAACTTCGGTACCGGACTCGTATTTCCACATGGTAGATCCGAATGGGTCTAAACTTGGTAAAGTTATTACATATATAGCCAGGATTATTCGTGCCAAATTTCAGTTCTTTAGGTTCAACTATGTGGATATTTTTGGTCCGGTACCGGAAAAAATTAATAATTTTATTAAAAAAAACTTCGGTACCAGACCAAAAATTGCACATAGTTGAAACAAATGAACTGACATTGGCACGAATAATCCTAGCTATATATGTAATAACTTTACTAAGTTTGGACCCATTCGAATCTACCATATGGAAATACGAGTCCGGTACCGAAGTTTTTTTTAAATAAAATTATTAATTTTTTCCGGTACCGGACCCAAAATATCCACATAGTTGAACCAAATTAACTGAAATTTGTCACCAATAATTCTGGCTGTATATGTGATAACTTTGCTAAGTTTGGATTCATTCGGAGCCACCATGTGGAAATACGAGTCCGGTACCGAAGTTTTTTTTAAATAAAATTATTAATTTTTTCCGGTACCGGACCCAAAATATTCACATAGTTGAACCAAATGAACCGAAATTTGGTACCAATAATTCTGGCTGTATATGTAATAACTGTGCGAAGTTTGGACTTATTCGGATGTACGATGTGGAAATACGAGTCCGGTACCGAAGTTTTTTTTAAATAAAATTATTAATTTTTTCCAGTTCCGGACCAAAAATATCGACATAGTTGAACCAAATTAACTAAAATTTGGCACCAATAATCCTGGCTGTATACACTCACAGAACGATTCGGCTAGAACGAGGTTGCCTCAACCGAAAATTCGGTTGCTGCAACCGAACTTGGTTGCGAGAACCGAATTTGGTTACCACAACCGAATCTGGAGGTTGTAGCAACCGAATTTAGTTTTGATTCGGTTATGGGAACAGAATTGAATTAAATCCATCGAATTCTATTGGAACAACCGAATTACACGGCTGTAGCAACCGAATTACTCAGTAATTCGGCTGCAGCAACCGAATTGCTCATTAATTCGGCTGCAGCAACCGAATATCAATGAATTCGGTTGTATCAACCGAATTTTATATGAATTCGGTTGCATCAACCGAATTGAATTTTAAAAACATTCAAAAATAAACTTCAAACAATCAATAAATAAACATATTAAAAAAATAAATACAGAAACAGGAAGCATTGCTAAATTATCAAGAAAAAGATCAACACGCAGCTAAGTTTGAAAGGATATGTGTGCTATTATCACCTTAAATTTTCTGGAATTTAAACTACAGATTTTGAACTTTGAAATGCCAAAAACAATGCTCCAGGAGATACAGAGGATTTCGTTTGACAATACATTACATTCAATAATTGGAAAGGTGAAGCTGTAAGTATTGTTGGCATGAATGTTAATTTGAAAGCTGTAAATTGATGCAGATTTATTGTTGTTTTAGGACGCAACTGAACTTTTGTAAATACGATTAATTTGCAGTTATTTCCTCCAGAGCTATGAGCATCGTCACGACTCCGGCAGCACGTCGGAAAGCAGAAGGTCTTCCCAGTCAAAATTTTGATGAACAATATAAGACAAAAAAAGGTTAATTTAAGTTGTAGTGCCTTTAAGTAGCAGTACCTTTTTAGAATTTAAGATTAAGTTACGGCAATATTTACAATATAAAGGAGCCCCTTTTAGTGTTCTTTGGAAGAAAGTGGCATTTTTTAGTACTCTATTTAACACAAGATACTTATTAAATATTATTTCGAACAAAGGGTGGCTTAAGTAAATCTTCTAAAGAATCGATAGTCCTTTTAGCTCTCCTAAAGAAAGTATATTGCATTTGTTGTAATTTAGACAACACGTACTTCTTTTATTGTTCAAGAAATATTCCTTTATCAAAAGGAATACTTCTTTCTTCTTAAAGAACCCAGGAAAATTTTCTGTTCGAAAGAATCGGTTGTACACCCTCAGAAAAATTCTGTTGGAATTAGGTTGTCCCAACTGAAAAGAAGTTGTCTGAACCGAATTGGGGTTGTTGCAACTGAAATGAGGTTGTTTCAACCGAATTCGGCTGCAACAACCGAATTTGGTTTTGTCAACCGAATTTGTGGGGTTGTTGCAACCGAATTCTTAAAAACTAGGTTGCTGCAACCGAATTCGGTTGTCACAACAGAATTTATTATTTACGGGGTTGCTACAACCGAATTTCTTTTAAAAGGGTTGTTGAAACCGAATCGTTATTAAATGAGGTTGGAGCAACCGAATTTTTCATCAAGAAGGTTGACTCAGCCTTCGCTATAATTATTTGATTCATTTATATAATAACAAGTCCAGAAGACATTCATATTGCAGATATGAAGCAGTAAACCAAATAACAATTTGCTATATTTTGAAATATATGTATGTATTTGACTAATTTGTACACCATACAGCAGTATGTGGTACTACATTTAATGAGTTTGTTCTGATGCTTGTAACTCCTTTGGACGCAGAACCGTCGCCTCAGAATTATCTTATCGGTTAAGAAAATATAAATAATTTTGAACTAGGTTTTATAATATATGTATAACCCTGCTGAAATTTTTTAGAATCGGTATATGTTTTGTAAGGGCATACACCATACTTTGGACTAATTAATTATTTGGACCACCCGTGAAAAAAAATTTATCCGGTAGCATATCTTTTTTTATTTGGCATCATACTAAATTATATAAAATTTAATCCGGAAAATGGATTAATCAAATTGTATATAAACGAATAAAAAAGATATTTGAATTGATATAATTTCATCCAATTTTATCGGAGATTTGGTCTTATTCAATTGCATTAAATTTTGTTTTTTTTTATAGGAATATGTATAGTGTAGGAAAACAACCAATTAATTAACTGAGAGAATTATCTGAATGATATTAATAAATTTTTGCATAAAACCGATGACTTTTCACTTGGTCCACTGAATCTTTTTATTGAATTAATGGAATTATTCATAAAAAGTTGTGAAAATATTCATTTTATTTATTAAAAGTTTCATACACTTAATGAAAAAGTTTTATTAAAACTGGATTCATAAATTATATGAAGCTTTTTCATCTAGTTTAAGAAAACTTTTCATTTACCTTGTGCAGAAAACTTTATTATTTACTATTTTACGCAAAAGTATATAATTGTATTTAAATCAACATACATTTTGTTCGATTCGAGATAGTAAATAATTTTATCTAAAATATTTTTGCTCTTGGGTCACATTTAGTTTTATAAAATGTTGTTCGAAGCAATATACAAATTTATCTTCAATAAGGTATAATTTGATCAAGTATATGTATTTGTATATGGCATGTAAAATGATATAAGGGAAAAGATATTTTCGGATATGAATATATAAGGCAACGAATAAGAAAATTCTGAAAATCGGAATCGCAGATAAACTCAAATCTAATTTTATATGTTGTTATTCACTCTCTAATATGAATAGATACAATTGGAACAAACATAACTTCATTGAATCTAAACGTTTTTTTTAAATTTCGAATTCATCTGTCAAATAAATAATTCATCTGTCAAAAGACAAATTCCGTATCGCGAACCGCCATTATGCGGGAAGACACTAAACGGTTGATGGGTGTATATCCGGATACAATTTTTTATACTTTTCAACTTTTTGAATGTGACAAACAAACAGTTCTTATACAAGATATGTTTTTATTAGTGTAGTGAAAAAAGATTGTTTATTTATTAATCAAAATTTTATAAAGAAAATTTCCAGACGAAAGTTTTGTAAAAACGGATTTATGATGTAAGTAAAATATAATTTAATGCAAGATAAAGGCGTTAATCTATTTATTTTTCAGATAATGAGAATTTTACTGAACGATACCTACAAGCTTTTTCTTCAATTATAAAAATCTGAAATGGGAAGCATATTTTGGCAGAAATGGTTTATAGAAAAGGTATGTTTTTATTTAATTTTAGATTGTATTTTCTGCCTGTTAATTGGAAAAATACGAGTCTTTTTTGGCAAGATTGTTCAAAAAACTCATATATGTATGTGGCTAAAGACCAAATAATTATGCATATTTGTTTGTAGTGTCCGAACAACTAAACGGCTTCGGTCAAAAATGAATCATAGATTCTGATAAATTATGTCCGATTACCGAGTATTACCCAAAAGAACCTGAAAAAGCTCAAACAACACCAATTTTCTTATAAATTTTTTGTACCGAAATGCTTTGGGGCGGTTTTGAGTTCCCGCGGTAAAGTATTTCTTAAATGTTTTAGTTCTTCTGCTTTAGAGGATTAACCTAAAACATTCCCGTACTTAAAATTGTTTGTATACTGCCATAGGCCGATTATTGCAAATTCGGACCAAAAAAGTGACTTCGGTCGGACACTATTTATGTGCCAATTCGTGAGTACTGTAACCTCCGAATAACGGACACTCCCATTTTGTTGTGACGATACCCCAAACAAAATTTAATAGTAAAGTACCAGCCATTAGGTATTGGTATGCCCCGATAAAAACATTTTGATGTAATCTCACTCAATCGATGCGAATTAATGTGGTAAATATAGGAGAAGTAAGTAAAAAAAAATTACGAGATCTTCAGTACTCTACCAGTGTTTACGGATGAATGTTGATAAAACGAGTAAAAAGGTTAAAGTCGGGCATGCCGACTATACAATACCCTACACCACTCTGGTGTATTGTTTGGATCCGAAATTCGAATGGGTTTAAATGGGGCTTGTGTCAAAATTTTCTATAATGTGAGTCGGCGCACCAAATTTCATTAAAATATCTTAATATTTGCGACCTGCAGTTTGTAACCAAGCCAATTTTGGGGGGACCCTTATATGGGCACTAGTTCTAAACATGGACCGATGTTCACCAAAATCAATAGGCTTCGTCCTTGGGCCAACATAGGTCTATGTACCAAATTTCCTCAAAATATCTTAATATTTGCGACCTGCAGTTTGTAACCAAGCCAATTTTGGGGGGACCCTTATATGGGCACTAGTTCTAAACATGGACCAATGTTCACCAAAATCAATAGGCTTCGTCCTTGGGCCAACATAGGTCTATGTACCAAATTTCATCAAAATATCTTAATATTTGCGACCTGCAGCGTATAAACAATATAATTTTGGGGGGACCCTTATATGGGCACTAGGTCTAAACATGGACCGGTGTTAACCAAAATCAATAGGCTTCATCCTTGGGCTGACATAGGTCGGTGTACCAAATTTCATTAAAATATCTTAATATTTTCGACCTGCAGCGACCCTTATATGGGCACTAGGTCTAAACATGGACCGATGTTCACCAAAATCAATAGGCTTCGTCCTTGGGCCAACATAGGTCTATGTACCAAATTTCATCAAAATATCTTAATATTTGCGACCTGCAGCGTATAAACAATATAATTTTGATGGGACCCTTATATGGGCACTAGGTCTAAACATGGACCGGTGTTAACCAAAATCAATAGGCTTCATCCTTGGGCTGACATAGGTCGGTGTACCAAATTTCATTAAAATATCTTAATATTTTCGACCTGCAGCGACCCTTATATGGGCACTAGGTCTAAACATGGACCGATGTTCACCAAAATCAATAGGCTTCGTCCTTGGGCCAACATAGGTCTATGTACCAAATTTCATCAAAATATCTTAATATTTGCGACCTGCAGCGTATAAACAGTATAATTTTGGTAGGACCCTTATATGGGCACTAGGTCTAAACATGGACCGATGTTCACCAAAATCAATAGGCTGCGTTATTGGGCCAATATAGGTCTGTGTACCAAATTTCATCAAAATATCTTAATATTTACGACCTGCAGCGTATAAACAGTATAATTTTGGTAGGACCCTTATATGGGCACTAGGTCTAAACATGGACCGATGTTCACCAAAATCAATAGGCTGCGTTACTGGGCCAATATAGGTCTGTGTACCAAATTTCGTCAAAATATCTTAATATTTACGACCTGCAGCGTGTAAACAATATAATTTTGGTAGGACCCTTATATGGGCACTAGGTCTAAACATGGACCGATGTTCACCAAAATCAAACTTGTTCGTCCTTGGGCCAACATAGGTCTGCGTACCAAATTTCATCAAAATATCTTAATATTTGCGACCTGTATAGTGCGCACAAGATTGCATGGACAGACAGACAGACGGACGGACGGACAGATGGACATCGTTAAATCGAAATAAAAAAAAATTCTGAACCGATCGGTATACTATAAGGTGGGTCTACGACCAATAGTTTTGGTGTTACAAACATCAGCACAAACTTATAATACCCTGACCACATAGTGGTGTAGTGTATAAAAAGGTTTACACAATATAACGTCTATCATACAGTGAGATATAGGTTCAAAATGGAGATAAAGGGAGCTACAGTTAACAGATTTTGAAATAAAGTACATTTTGATATATTGTGAAAATTGCTTTTTATTTAAGTACCCACACTTAAATATGAGTGTCCCTGTTTTTTGGTCCTGGAGTCCAGATGCCCCGCCCCATTAACCCCAAATAGAAAAAAAATTCTTTTTGAATTCCCCAGGGAGGGGGGAATATATATTTTTTAGGTGTGCCCGATAAAGTGCAATTCTGCCGAGTGCTATTACCCAGTTGGAAATTTCGTGAAGACGTCTTCTTGGTGGCTTAGCGACATATCGCTGTCATTGGTGACATTCTGATCGGCTCCCATACAAAATACCTATAGACACCTGCTGACACTTTGAATGTCATCAGGACAAGTCACCAGGAGGTCAATATGATGAACATATGATGACATATCTTTAGAAAGTCGTCACTGACATTTCCAGCACGGGTTAGTAAGTTGTCATCACCACCTCAAACTTTAAACACAGCTAATAAAAGATTTCACGCCTTTTTATCCTTCATACTTTTACTAATACTATTCTTTTTATCTTTCTTTTCATTGCATTTTTCTTCTATTAAAATTATAAAAGATAAAATTGATTTTTGTGTAGTGGTTAAGCCTGGATTAGCCAAACGTAAACGTATCTCTGCGTATGTATATATTTAAACAGAAGATGTGTTGTGTTTTTTGTTTCATTCTTATGCATTCAATATAGAGCAAACGAAAATACACAACGAAAATCTATTCACAACAACGTCTGGCTAATCCAGGCTTTATTCATAGCTATCCAAAGAGAAGATATTAACTTTCCATGATAACGTTAACCATTAAAATAAGTAAATGATTAAAATGAAAAACAGATTCACGACTGTTTATTTAAGTTCTTAATATTTTTGATTACTCTGTAGCACATCAAAATTCTCTCCGTATTAAAAAAATAATTGCTGAACTCGTAAAATTTTTTCCTTCTATTTCCAAATCTGTTTACCAGTTTAGTCCATTACGTACCATTTTTGACCAAATCGGGATTCAAATTTCAAAAAACGCTATTTTACGACTTTTACAACAACTTGCTCTGAATAGAGCTAAATAAAATTATTCTAAGTTCTAAGCAATATAGATTATTTTTTTAAAAATGG
The DNA here is from genome assembly GCA_949987735.1 of Leucophora obtusa. NCBI lineage: Eukaryota > Metazoa > Arthropoda > Insecta > Diptera > Anthomyiidae > Leucophora > Leucophora obtusa. Next base: position 268,171,755 of record OX465295.1, on the reverse strand, counting down.
TATTATTTTCCTGCTCCTCTACTTTTCACGTGATCGTGAAAATAAAATTCATAGTAGAAAAATTTCGTTCAGTTTAGTTCTTGCTTACAACTATGAATTTTGTTTTCATGGTCACGTGATAACTACACTCTAAAAAATTTATGTAAATTTACTACTATAAAATGGGTAAAATTTTGTTTAATTTTACGAAAATTCGGTAAATATAAACAAAAAATGCGTAAACTTTTTTCATACACACTTCCATATACAATAATACACACACAAAGTATTTTTAGACATTATGTGTTTATAAATAAACACATTGTGCCTAAAATTACTATTGTTTTGTTAAATAAAATTTTTACGCACAAAGTTGGTAAATATACTATTCTATAATAGTAATAAAACTCTGACATTTCAAATTGGAAAAAATTTAAAAAAATTATAAATAATAAAAAGAAAATGAAAACGGATTATTTTTAGTGAATTACAACATTTCCACAAACACATTAGAGTCTGGAAATAGCAACATAAGCATGAAATTGTTTTTGGTAATTATTGCTAACGCATGTGGTAGTCTAAACCTCATTTCAAAATTGAAAACGCCGTAAGAGAGACACGGCCTACGCAGGAACAACTGGGTGCAATGACTCCTGCTCAACAAAATGCCTTCTTTGCAAGAGAGGCAGTCAACCAACAACCGTCAACAATAACGGGAGAAAATGCCGTAAGAGAGACACGGCCTTGGTAAAACAACTGGGTGCAATGACTCCTGCTCAACAAAGTCAGTATTCATTGAGTACTGCCTAACTTGCAAAGAAAGCATTTTGTTAAGCAGGAGTCATTGCACTCAGTTGTTCCTGCGTAGGCTATATCTCTCTTAAGGCGTTTTCTCCCGTTATTGTTGACGGTTACTGCCTCCCTTTCAAAGAAGGCATTTTGTTGTTGTTTATTGTTTTTTTATACAAATGCCTTAAGATCCCAAAACGACCAATTTGGACATAAACGATTATGAGAGAATGACTCGGATATTATTATTAATAAAATACGTACTAAAAATTTATTTGTTATTTTATTTAAAAAAAATTTTAGGGTGGTGCTTAAAGTTATGTTGTTGTAAATGTACGCATTATATTGGATTTTTACGCACTTTCTGTGGATTTTTGCGCATTTTTTGTGGATTTTTACTCATTTTATGCGTACATTTACACGTGAAACGTGCTTTTTTACACACAAATTTAGTAAATTAACACACTAATTTAAAAATTTCATTTAATTTTTACGCACTTTCAATGTAAAATTACAAATTATTTGTGCACCAACTTAAACACAATGTGCGTATTTTTTTTCAATTACGCACATAGAGTAAATTTACCCAATTTATAGTAGGAGTTCAGTTTCCTACTATAAGTTGGGTAAATTTCAACAGAATTTAATTAGAGTGTAGAGAAGACTCTGAAAAAACAAACTATTTTTGAAATCTGCAAGTCCGAAAACAAATTTTAATTCAGGCGACGAAAAGGAAAAAAGTTAAAGTAATAGGGGGACAGAATTTGCATTGAATCGATACCAAGAGTTCTAAATTCGGAATTCTGTCTCATTTTGTTAAATACTAGATTGTTAATTAATGCAATTTTTTTATTTATTGCTTTTAGAGTATTCAAGAAGCCGAAACGTATTAAGCAGAGTGTATCGAAAAAATCAGACACGACTGGTGCTTGTAGGAGAATATAAAAGCTTAACAGCGTACTTGACTTTGTGCGAAAAAGAATACTACTTTCCAATCTCTATGGAATCTCTACAAAAATTGGAATTACAACAAAATATGATCTTAACTTTTCTTCAATTGAAGCAGTTTGGCAAAAGTTAAGACCATCTTAAACTAATTAATTAATGTATTTTTACCACCTACTTTTGTATGCTTAATATTAAAACTAACATTCAAAAATCTTACTCATAAATATCAGCTTCTGTAATAGTGTTTTTTTTTTTTTGTTTCTTTAATTTTAAGGTAACATACCGTTATATTTATCACATAGTAAATATAAGAAATTTAAAAATAAGATACACATCTCAAAGCACAGGAAAAAAGAATTTGTTTTTTTGCTATTTTTAGCTATTAAAATTTGTATATACTATTCCAAAGAATCAATAAAACTGTTTAAAATAACTATTAACATTGAGTGTTTTTTATTATAGAATTAAAAAGGATTTCAATAGCAAGAACAACCAATATCGGTTGGCACAACCCCGTTTCATTTTTAATTCGGTTGTCACAACCCCACTTACCGGTCACCACAACTCAATTCGGTTGTTCCAACCCCAAAATTCCGTCACGACAACCGAATTCGGTTGGCACAACCTCATAATTCGGTTGTAACAACCCAGAAAATCGGTTGTCACAACCGAATTCGGTTGTACCAACTTCAAAATTCGGTTGTGACAACCCCATTAATGGGGTTGAAGCAACCTCGTGAATTCGGTTGGAACCTAATTCGGTTGGGACAACAAAATTTTTTGCTGGGTGTACAATAGCTACTTTTCATTCACAACCCCTTCTACTGTCGATTCTAACACCGATTCTTTTTGTTTGAAATTGTCCCAAAAGCAACCCCTTCTATGGCTCCAAAGTGGAACCGGTTGCTCTAGAATCAGTTCTGGAACTAGTTCTGGAACTGATTCTACGTCAACCAAACCTTCCATATAGGATCCCAGAAACTGGTTCCAGAACCAGTTCCATGGAACCGGTTGCAGTGAAACCAGTTGTAGAATGGGTGTGGTTGGCTACCGATTGTAAAAAAATTTCCTGGGAATGTTATTATTCATTTAGGTATTTAATAACGAATGACAACTATTGTATTTTTGTAGTTTTCAGCCACCTGGTAGTTCTCTTACTTTTTCCAGATAAAGTTATCCTAAAATAAAACTTTTTAACTGCATTATATGCTACTAAAAGCAATATGCCTTTGTTAAAAAAATTTTTTTTATAATAAATACAATTTTTTAGGAAAATGTACTCTTTTAAAGAAAAGGGACTACTTTCGGTATTTAAAAAAACTTGACTCATTTAAGTAATATTTTAAGAAAAGAGTATTACTTGAACGCTGGATTTACTGACAGTTTATGAGTTAAATATTAGTTATCCCGAAAATTTGTTATTGATTTGCATATAACTTTTTGACATTTTATTTTGTTTTATAGTTAAGTTAAAGTTAACCCAGGAGTGTAAGTCACAACGTTATTATTCACTGAAAAAATTTAAATTATTAGTTTTGCACAAATAGAAGTAACTAGAATATTCGAAGGAAAAAAGATAATTAATTTTCACCCAAAGGAGAATTGAAATAAATACCATTTTCTTCAGGAGTGCACTGCAAGAACACTCCTTGAAAGCATACTAAAAGTAATATCCCTTCTTTGGAAAGGCACTAAAAACACTTCTTTTGAAAATATTTAGAAGAAGTACCATTTATTTCAGAGCATACTTGAATAAGTCCCTATCTTATTACACTTTCGAAAAAAAAGTATTCTTTTTATACTCTTTCTTAAAAAGTACCTTTTTAAGTTAAATAATACCGAATTAGTACTGTTTTTTAAAGGGTCGACTAAATTTAATACTTTTTTTAAGAGACAATACTAAAAGATTCATATTTTCTTCAAAACTGTACAAAATAAAATATTCAAATGAAGTGTCCTCTCTTCGAAAAAGTATGAGAAGAATACATATTATTTTTACTAATTTTTTTACAGAAAGCTCACTTCTTAGTGCTCTATTAAAGATTTTGTACTTTTTGAGTAATCTCTTAATAAAAATATATTTCTTTTAGCATTCAATGAAAGAAATAATGCATCCTAAAATAGTCTTCTGAGAATTTACTGCTCCTCTAAGTGCTCTTTCCAAAAAGGAAATTTCTTCAAGTAATTTTGAATAAAAACGGCGTTTATTTTATCACTCTTTCCAAGAATATGTAATTGTTTTAATACTATTTCGAAGAGAAAGTACTTAGAAAAGGATCAATAACAAAGAGCATTAAATTTGTACCGATTTACAGAAAGATATTCAAATATCACTAATTCTTAAAACTAGCATTGAAAGACTTATCTTTCGAAAGTTCAGAAAGTAATAATATTAAGTTTTAATTGTTTACTCAAATGTGATAAAAGTATACTAAAAGAAGATCTCTTTAAATACTGAGAAATAAATAATACTAGTTTTGAATTGTTTATTCAAAGAGCAATAAATTAGTTCATTTTCTTAGAAAAAGTCAGTTCAGTTCAGTATTTTTGTATACTTATGCAAGCTTTGTATCATATAAAAAGATTTACTCTTAAGTAATCTTGCTTTGAATTTATACTTTCCCTAGAAATTTCTCTAAGAAAATGCATTTCTTTCAGTTATCTTTCTAAGAAACAGCATTTCTTTGAAAATATAGCAAAAGATTTACTATTTATTTAGGAAATTCTCATTGCTAAATTAATTAATTTTTATAAATGCTATTTTATTATTTCAGTTAATATTTGTTTATATTTTACTTGTTAATTTAATAATAAATGTTTAAAAAAAATTTGCGGTTTTATTACGGAAAATATTGTTAGAACTACTGGCAAAACATAATAATATAAGGTTGGGACATCCCCGTTCCATAAATAATTCGGTTGTGGCAACTGAATCACTATAAACAATTCCGTTGTGACAACCGAATCACTTTAAAAATTCGGTTGTTGCAACCGAATTGTCATAACAATTCGGTTGTGGCAACCTCATAAATTCGGTTGCAGCAACCTCAGAAATTCGGTTGGAAAAAAATTCGGTTGTGGCAGCCGAATTGTTATGTGAGTGTATGTAATAACTTTGCTAAGTTTGGACTCATTCGGATGTACGATGTGGAAATACGAGTCCGGTACCGAAGTTTTTTTTGAATAAAATTATTAATTTTTTCCGGTACCGGACCCAAAATATCCACATAGTTAATCCAAATGAACTGAAATTTGGCACCAATAATCCTGGCTATATATGTAATAACTTTGCTAAGTTTGGATTCATTCGGAGTTACCATGTGGAAATACGAGTCCGGTACCTACGTTTTTTTTAAATAAAATTATTAATTTTTTCCGGTACCGGACCCAAAATATCCACATAGTTAAACCAATGCACTGAAATTTGACACCAATAATCCTGGCTGTATATGTAATAACTTTGCTAAGTTTGGATTCATTCGGAGCTACCATGTGGAGATACAGTCCGGTACCGAAGTTTTTTTAAATAAAATTATTAATTTTTTCCGGTACCGGACCCAAAATATTCACATAGTTGAACCAAATGAACCGAAATTTGCCGCCAATAATCCTGGCTGCATATGTAATAACTTTGCGAATTTTGGACTCATTCGAATGTACCATGTGGAAATACGAGTCCGGTACCGAAGTTTTTTTTAAATAAAATTATTAATTTTTTCCGGTACCGGACCAAAAATATCCACACAGTTGCACCAAATGAAATGAAATTTGGCATGAATAAGTCTGGCTGTATATGAAATAAGTTTACTAAGTTTGGACTCATTCGGAGCTACCATGTGGAAATACGAGTCCGGTACCGAAGTTTTTTTTAAATAAAATTATTAATTTTTTCCGGTACCGGACCCAAAATATTCACATAGTTGAACCAAATGAACCGAAATTTGCCGCCAATAATCCTGGCTGCATATGTAATAACTTTGCGAAGTTTGGACTCATTCGAATGTACCATGTGGAAATACGAGTCCGGTACCGAAGTTTTTTTTAAATAAAATTATTAATTTTTTCCGGTACCGGACCAAAAATATCCACACAGTTGCACCAAATGAAATGAAATTTGGCATGAATAAGTCTGGCTGTATATGAAATAAGTTTACTAAGTTTGGACTCATTCGGAGCTACCATGTGGAAATACGAGTCCGGTACCGAAGTTTTTTTTAAATAAAATTATTAATTTTTTCCGGTACCGGACCAAAATTTTCACGTCGGTCCTCCGAATGAACTTAAATTTCGCGCGAAATCATTCACTATTTCGGGCGATCATTATGAATGCGTTTGAACTATTCGCGCGAAAGTTTATTTGTTGTGGTTAAACGATGTGGAAATGACAACAAGACTTTTGTTACTGTTTTCGTACTAAAATGTCAAAATATGCAAACTTTTGTACAAATAATCTCCATTTAGTTATATTCTAACTAATAATAACACAAATAATCAATTTTTTAAAGCAGATACCGGTTATACCGGTTTTCCCGGGAATCCCGCTATTAACACAAGAACCGGGATTGGAGCAGGAACCGGGAATACCGGGATTCCCGGTTACGGGAATACCGGTAATACCTAGAACCGGGAAATGGGGGGCTCTGGTCTACTTTAAATATCGACCGATTTTTATGAAATTTACGAAAATTTCTCTAAAACGTGAAATTACACAAAAATGTCAGCATTCAAAAATTATCCAAGGAATATGTAAACAGTCCCGTTTTTGAATAGTTATTCCAAAAGTGGCAACACTGCTTCAATTTGAATTTAACCTTTTAGCGAATTTTGGAGAAAGATATGTTGTAGGGAATCAAAGAGTATACATAATAAAGAGATTGGGGGACTCTCTATCACTGAGAAAGTATTTGTTCTATTATGTGCCTTGGAACAGGAACATACTCAAACCAATATCACCCAGCAAACATGGCAACACGAAGAATATTCTCCGAACATATCGCCAGGAAGAAAACATTTATTGCCGGCAATATCAATTTCGTATTCCAGAAGTTTCCTCCGTCGGAAACAACTGTTACACTAAAACAATACTTCCAGGCAATATGAAAGCAATAACTCATATGGAAGATAAAAGGAATATCGCTAAATAAACTCCCAGTACAATAAAAAAACAATTTAATTTTTTCATTATTAAATTTAAGCCTGAAAAACAATATCTGCATACATAATCCATTGACCAACTTATAAATTATTTTGATTTCATCTTAGCCGATTTTTCCCGCGCAATTAATCTTAACTTTTCACGAGATTATTTCCTATATATCTTTTGATTGTTTCTGTACAAATTAAGTTTTAATTTTTTCCAAATTGATAAAAGATTTCAAACAAATTTTCTTTATCTTCCAAATGATACAAAGATGATATTGCCGAAATATTGTCATAAAAAGTTATGACAAAAGATAAAATTTTTGAATTACTTTTTTACAAATATCAAATTATCTTCCAAGTGATAAAAGGAAGACAATTTCGAAGTAAATACTACTTGATTATTTTCATTGAAATGAAATATCTTCTTGGAAGGTATCATTTAAATGTTTGCAGGGTCATTATGTGCGCTCTTTGTATGACTCAAAACATCGATTGTAACCAGGAATGGAAAATAATAATTTAGTTATAAAAAGCAAGAATGGAACTATACTATGGAATTATACTATTCCAACAGTATTATAGCCCTAGATTATGAATTTTAAACAACCATACGTAAAAAATTGCAAAAAAATACCGGAATGCGAAAAAAGGCTTTGGGGTTCAAAAAATTAATTAAAAGATTTACATTCTGCAAACGATGCCAAAATTTTCTTCTTTTGCAACTAACCACCAAACTTTGTTTTATGAAATGGGCATTATACTCCGTAGATTATAAATTTTAAAAACCGCACTTAAAAAATTGCAAAATAATAGAGGAACGCGAAAAAAGACTTTGTGGTAGAAAAAAATAATTAAAAAACTCAATCAGCGATCAACAGTCTGCAAATGAATACAATAACGCAAAAATTTTCCTTTTTGCAAATATTTTTTTCGCGATTTATTTTTTTTTTTGCAAACTAAGCACCAAACTTTTGTATATAAAATTGGTACTATAGACCCTAGATTATAAATTTAAAAAATCACACTTAAAAAATTGCAAAATAATCGCGGAAAGCGAAAAAAGGCTTTATGGTACAAAAAATTAATTAAAAAACTTAATCAGCGATTTACATTCTGCAAACAAATATATTGATGAAAAAATTTATCCTTTTTGCAAATTTTATTTTTCGCGATATTTTTTGCAACTAGCCACCAAACTTTGTTGTATGAAATGTGTATTATAGTCCCTAGATTATAAATTAAAAAGAAACGTACTTAAAAAATTGCAAAATAAATGCGGAACGCGATAAAAGACTTTGTGGTACAAAAAATTAATTAGGAAACGTAATCAGCGATTTAGATTCTACAAACAAATATATTGATGCAAAAATTTTCCTTTTTGCAAATTTTATTTTTCGCAATTTTTTTTTCAGCTAGCCACCAAACTTTGTTCTCTGAAATGTGTATTATAGCCCCTAGATTACAAATAAAAAAAAACGCACGTAAAGAATTGCAAAATAATCGCGGAATTTGAAAAAACGCTTTATGGTACAAAAATTTAATGCCTAGGTTATATATTTAAAAAAACCGCACTTAAAAATTGCAAAATAACGGCGGAATTCGAAAAAGGCTTTATGGTACAGAAAATGAATTATATATTGTTGCAAAAATTTCGCTTTTTGCAAATGTTTTTTTTTCGCAATTTGTGCTAATATTTGCTAATATCTAAATATTTAATTTTTATGTTTTTCAACGAGCCAAAGAGAAAGCTATTTTTTAGTTACTTACATTTTTGTAAGAGCGATCGAACATTTTTTGGTATAAGAGCCCGATTAAGTGAGCCTTTTCCATCCCTGATTAACCAGTCGGAGTTCGTTCCTGTTCCAAGCCGCCTAATATTTTTTCAAATAAAAAATATTGAGAGAGTTGCAAGGCCTTTGAGGGAATACGAAATTCGTTCGACCGTTTAGCACTTTCAGATAATAATAGTAATGAAGATATGTAGCATTCAAGACATATTTGATCCCATAATTCTTTAAACCGTGGATGTGCCAGTCAATTTTGTGCTGCAGTTTTGAGGGAAATTTATATGGGCACAAGTCCAAACATAGACCGATTTAAATCAAAATCAATAGACTTCGTCCTTAGGCCGATATAAATCGGTCTACCAAATTTTATCAAAAAATCTTAATATTTGCGATCTGTAGCGTGCGCACAAGTGTGCATGGAGAGACAGATGGACGGACGGAGAAATTAAAAAAACATTACTTATAATCAGGGCAAGGACTTTCATGCAAATGCATGTTTGTAGTCAGTGGCCCAAAAATTATTTTGACCAAATACTTTTCCGAATCAAAGAATTTGCAAGAAATGGCATAGATTTGTTGTTGCATATTTTTGCATATTTTGTTATAAATGCATATTTTTGCATATTTTGCTTTTAAGTGCATATTTTATTGCATTTTTTATGATTTTTATTGCATATTTTTGCATATTTTGTACATTATTGCATATTTTTTAATATTTTTAAATATAAAATTCAATTTAAGAATTCATACTTTAAAACTAAACAAAATTCTAAAGAATTAATTATTTGGAAGCTCTGTTGGCAATATAACACCACACTAGAAAGAGAAACACATAGCATAGTACAATATGTTGTCATCCACTAACACATTTTTTATAGATATAATTTTAAATTAACGTTTTTGGGTGTTATTGCTCACAAACAGAAAGTTGAAACATTTTTATAAAAATTATTTTAAGGAAACTTGTCCCCGAGCATTAATTTCTGCCACTTTTTTCCCTGAGTTTCGAAAGTGAGTACGATTTTATAGTACACATATTTAAGTTCTATTACACACAAAAATATATTAAACTATGTGTATTTGAAGACATTTTCAGTGTGTTCGTTTACTCGAATTTCTTACTACTTTTACTACAATTGCAAAGTTTTGTTTACTTTTTGTATTGAATTTTTCAAGCTGTAGTAAATATAGTAACTTGTACTAAGTAAACGAACAAGGTTATTGTAACCGATACCTTAATTTTTACGTTTATGTTAGTTTTTAATAAATATAATCAAAAAAAGACATTTATTTCTAATTGCATATTTTTTGGTTTTTAGTGCATATCTCTATATATAAAAGAATAACGTGACTGACTGACTGATTGACTGACTGACTGACTCAACATCGCCCAGCCCAAACCGCTGAAGCTAGGAAGTTGAAATTTGGTATGTAGGTTCCTCTTTCGGCTTAGACGTCCGCTAAGACGGGATTTTTGGAAATTCCTACCGCAACGGGCAAAAAGGGGAAAAGTCTCCTCCTTGGCGTCCTGCCAAAACCCCTTTGGCTAGAAAGCTGAAATTTAAGATATGTGTTCCTTGGAGTATGGGCTAACTTTTCTGGAATGTACTTTCTGGAATTTTGGACAGGGACGTTGTAAAAATGGGGGTTAAAAAGGGGAAAAAGGCCCCCCTTGACGGCCTGCCCAAACCGCTGGAGGTAGGAAGTTGAAATTTGGTATAAAGGTTCCTCCACTATCGTAGACTTCCACCAAGACGGGAGTTTTGGAAATTTTTACAGGGACGGGCAAAAAGGGGAAAAAGTCTCACCCTTGACGGCCTGCTCAAACTGCTGGAGCTATGAAGTTGAAATTTGGTATGTAGGTTCCTCGACCGGTGTAGACGTCCGTTGAGACGGCATTTTTGGAAATTCTTATCGGGAGGGGCAAAAACGGGACAAAAAAAGTACCTTTTTCCAAAAAAGTATCTTTTCCCAAAAAAAGTACCTTTTCCCAAAAAAAGTACCTTTTTCCCAAAAAAGTATGTACCTTTTTCCAAAAAAAGCACCTTTTTCCAAAAAAAAGTACCTTTTTCCAAAAAAAAGTACCTTTTTCTAAAAAAAGTACCTTTTTCCAAAAAAAGTACCTTTTTCCAATAAAAAGTACCTTTTTCCAAAAAAAGTACCTTTTTCCAAAAAAAGTACCTTTTTCCAAAAAAAGTACCCTTTTCCAAAAAAAAAGTACCTTTTTCCAAAAAAAGTACCTTTTTCCAAAAAAAAGTACTTTTTCCAAAAAAAGTACCTTTTTCCAAAAAAAGTACCTTTTTCCAAAAAAAGTACCTTTTTCCAAAAAAAGTATCTTTTTCCAAAAAAAGTATCTTTTTCCAAAAAAAGTACCTTTTTCCAAAAAAGTACCTTTTTTCAAAAAAAGTACCTTTTTCCAAAAAAAGTATCTTTTCCCGAAAAAAGTACCTTTTTCCAAAAAAAGTACCTTTTTCCAAAAAAGTACCTTTTTCCAAAAAAAATTCCTTTTTCAAAAAAAGTACCTTTTTCCAAAAAAAGTAACTTTTTCCAAAAAATTTACCTTTTTCTAAAAAAATGTACCTTTTCCAAAAAAAAGTACCTTTTCCAAAAAAAGTACCTTTTCCCAAAAAACATACATTTTTCCAAAAAAATACCTTTTTCAAAAAAAGTACCTTTTCCAAAGAAAAGTACCTTTTCCCAAAAAAAGTACCTTTTTCTAAAAAAAAGTACAAATAAAGTACTTTGTAAAAACAAAGTATCTTTTTCCAAAAAATTTCTTTCCTTTTGGCCAACCTAAAATTTTAAATATGTATTCCTTGGAGTAGGACTAACTCACCGGCAACGTAATTTTTCTATTTTGGAACAGGAACATAGTAAAAATGGTGGTTGGAGGGAAAAATGTCCCCACTAACGGCCTCCCCAAACCGCTTAGGCAATGCAGTTGAAATTGGGTATGAATGTTCCTCATCCATCGCAGATAGCCGCGAAGATGGAATTTTTGTAAATTCCTAAAGGGAGGGGCAAAAAGAAGAAAAGCCTCACCTTGGGGGCCTGTAAAAACCCCTTCGGCTAGAAACCTGAAGCTTAAAATGTGGGTCCCTGGAGTAAGGGCTAACTTATTAGAAAGATACTTTTTTGAATTTTGGACAGGGTCGTTATAAAATGGGGGCTCAAAAAGGGAAAGTTGCCCCTTAACGACCTGTCCAAACTGCTGGAACTAGGAAGCTGAAATTCGGTACTTAGGTTCCTCTTCCAGCCTAATTCCAACCGGGAGGGACAAAAAAATGAAAAAGTGTCCCCCTTGACAGCCTGCTCAAACTGCTGGAACTAGGAAGCTGAAATTCCCTGCCGATGGATTTTCGGAAATTCCTACCGAGAGGGGCACAAATAGTAAAAGTTGGCTAGAAACCTGAAATATAAATCATATGTTACTTGGAGTATGGGCTCACTTACCGGGAAGGTGCATTGGACAGGGACATTGCAAAAATGGGGATTAATGAAGCGAAAAGTGCCGCTTAAAGGCCTGCCCAAACCGCTGGAGGTAGGAAGTTGAAATTTGGTATTAAAGTTCCTCCTCTATTGTAGACATGCGCTAAGATGAGATTTTTGTAAATTTCTACAGGTAGGGTCAAAAACAGGAAAAGTCTCCCCCTTAACGGCCTGGCCAAACTGTTGGAACAAGGGAGCTTGAATTCGGTATTTGGGTTCCTTCTCCAACGTTGACGTCCCCTAAAATGGTATTTTTGGAAATTCATACCGGGAGGGGTAAAAAGGGAAAAAACTTCCCCCTTGGCGGCCTGGCCAAACTGCTGGATATAGAGACCTAAAATTATGTATGTAGTAGGTTCCTCCTCCAATGCAGACGTCCTCTAAGACGGATTTTTTGGAAATTCGTACCGGGAGGGGTAAAAATGGAATAATTCTCCCCCTTGATGGCCTAACCGAACCCTTCGGCTAGAAACCTGTAATATATAATATGTTTTCCTTGGAGTATGGGCTAACTTATCGACAAGGCATTTCTAGGACTTTGGACAGGAACGTGGTAAAAATGGTGGTTCAAAAGGGGAAAATTGCCCCCCCCCCCTTCAACGTCTGCGTCTTTAGCTAGAAACCTAAAACTTAAAGAACAAGTGTATATGAAACACTAAAATTCAAAACTAAATAGGAAACGAGTGGAATTGAAACACTACACAAGTGGAATGAAATGGATATAAACGTTGAACGAGTGGAATTGAAATTATAGACAATGCAAATGGATTGGAAGAGGGAATTACCTGTTCAAACACTATCAACGGAATATGAAACTTATGTAGCATTGAAACATACTCTCGAAAAAGTTAAACAAATTTTCTAAAAGAGAAAAAACCTTAGAAAAGGAATGGAACTTATATATTACGATATTTAAACTTCATGTAACGAAACACAGGTGGAAGAAACCGACGCAGTAAATTTTCCAACTGAATTTGTGAATTTACTTGAATTGCCAGGTCTACCTTTACATAAACTGGATTTAAAAAAAAAAAAACTTTAAGGCACGCTAACATTACGTTATTATTTTCATTCAAAACACAAATGAACAAAACTACTTACGGGTCTATCTAGCTAAGTTCGCACTTTACCAAATTATCTTAACATACACACGTATATTGGAATTTATTATGGATTCATTACTAACAATCCACTTTCATGAGAAAAAGTGATCAAATATTTATTTATTTTAAACCCATTGTTGTGCAGAATTATTTATTTGTGGTGACTGGGTGAAGGCTTTTACTATATAAAAACTGTACTTTAAATAAAAAGCGCATTTAAAAAAAATTGTCGGGGGGGGGGGGGGCTACGCCCGCTTTATGTAAACTTTAAGGCAGTTTATGTAAACTTTAAGGCACGCTAACAACGTAGCGGGCTGCGCCCGCTAGTTTCGTTATAAATGTATATTTAGGTGCATATTTTCTATTTTATAGTGCATATTTTAAGCGCATATTTTCGATTTTTTAGTGCATGAAATTCCTTGCCCTGCTTATTTATAATCAATAATGGAAATATAGCGCGACTATGCATTTTCGAATAAAATTACCGGGATGATTGAAAAATTTGTGTCATCTTTTTTAATTAAATCGAGGTAAAAGTGTGTAAAAACCACTCAAAATTTGCCAAGAAAGGTCTTTGGTAATTTTGATCTCAATTTGCTCAAAAACTCGATGTGGTGGAAAAATTTGTAAACCAAATTCGGACTCAGCACGGAAAAGTTACTTGAAAATGTGTGGTCGCATGCCCGAAAAGTCCAAAAATTTTAAAATATTTAGTAGCGGAAATGTGTGTGGGGTTTTTATACCCTACACCACTATGTGGTCAGGGTATTATAAGTTTGTGCTGATGTTTGTAACACCAAAAAATATTGGTCCTAGACCCACCTTATAGTATACCGATCGACTTAGAATTTTTTTTTATTTCGATTTAACGATGTCCGTCTGTCCGTCCGTCTGTCTGTCTGTCCATGCATTCTTGTGCACACTCTACAGGTCGCAAATATTAAGATATTTTGATGAAACTTTGTACACCGACTTATCTCCGCCCATGGACGATGCCTATTGATTTTGGTAAACAGCGGTCCATGTTTAGACCTAGTGCCCATATAAGGGTCCTACCAAAATTATATGGTTTATACGCTGCAGGTCGCAACTATTAAGATATTTTGATGAAATATGGTACACCGACTTATGTCGGCCCAACGACAAAGCCTATTGATTTTGGTGAACATCGGTCCATGTTTAGACCTAGTGCCCATATAAGGGTCCTACCATAATTATATGGTTTATACGCTGCTGGCGGCAAATATTAAGATATTTTGATGAAATTTGGTACACCGACCTATGGCAGCCCAAGGACGAAGCCTATTGATTTTGGTTAACACCGGTCCATGCTTAGACCTAGTGCCCATATAAGGGTCCCCCCAAAATTGGCTTGGTTACAAACTGCAGGTCGCAAATATTAAGATATTTTGATGACCTAGTTTAGACCTAGTGCCCATATAAGGGTCCCCCCAAAATTATATTGTTTACACGCTACAGGCCGCAAATATGAAGATATTTATGAAATTTGGTACACAAACCTCTTTTGGCCCAAGGACGAAGCCTATTGATTTTGGTGGACATCGGTCCATGTTTAGACCTAGTGCCCATATAAGGGTCCTACCGAAAATTATACTGTTTATACGCTGCAGGTCGCAAATATTAAGATATTTTGATGAAATTTGGTACACAGAACTATATTGGCCCAATAACGCAGCCTATTGATTTTGGTGACATTAGTTGGCTTTTCCACAGACTGGTGTAGGGTATTGTATAGTCGGCATGCCCGACTTTAACCCTTTTACTCGTTTGTTTCTAACTTTTTCAGCACTCAAAAAAATTTATTCACGCGAACAGATTACACTGCTCTACAAAAAAAAGGTGAATGTTATTGCAGTGGTTTTAGTATAATTAGGGGCTGCTGATTTCGAATCTGCAACCAGTTTATTCAAATTGGTTCTAGGTTTCGCGCAATACGCGATTTAAATTTTTTCAATTTTTTAGTCGATTTTGTCAATAAAAAATTTATAATTTAGTAACTATAGCTTCGGAAAGAAAACGCTTTACATGGTTTAAGCTTAATTCCGTGCCCTATTTTTCAAACTTAAGTGTGTATCAATATCTCAATAACTTTTCTAAATATAGTCGCTGAAGGTCAAAAACAAAAAAATTTAAGTATAAGACGAAAGAAAAAAGTCCAAAATTTATACATGTGTCATATTGCTTTAACAAATTATATGTAGTTTTCGAGCCTTTTGTAATTAAAGTTCGACTTAAAATGAAAAAAAAAAATATTTTACTGTACTAAAAATCTACTGTACTATTACAGATTTTTTTTTCTAAAAACATCAGATTTCATTCACTATTGATTTTTTTTGCGATATTATTGCGATTTGCAAAGTTTATATTTAAATCACAATATTTTCGTACACATTCAAAATGATTTCGTCGAGAAATAATTGTAGAAAGAGTCCGAAGGCATTATTTAAATATAAACTTTGAAAATCGCAATAATTTTGGAAAAAAAACCAATATTGAATGAAATCTGATATTTTTGGAAAAAAAAATTCTGTAATAGTACAGTAGATTTTTAGTACACTAAAATATTTTTTTGTTCATTTTAAGCGTAAATTTAATTACAAAAGGCTCTAAAACTACACATAATTTGTTAATGCAATATGACATGTATATAAATTTTGGACCTTTTTCTTTCCAAATTGGCTTTGATATTTAAAATCGGACTTCGTCTTATATTTAAAATTTTTTTTTTAAAAAAACTTTAAAAAAATTTTGAATTTTGACTTTCAGCGACTATATTTAGAAAAGTTATTTAGATATTGATACACATTTAAGTTTTAAAAATAGGCCACTGAATTAAGCTTAAACTGTGTAAAGCGTTCCGAAGCTATAGTTACTAAATTATAAATTTTTTATTGAAAAAATCGGCTGAAAAATTAAAAAAGTTGAAATCGCGAATTGTGCAAAAGCTAGATCCTATTTGAACAAACTGGTTGCAGATTCGAAATCAGCACCCACTAATTAACCTAAAATCACTGAAAAGTTGTGCAACTTATAAATGTCATATTTTGTATAGCTGTGTTATTTCTTTTTAATGTATTTTAAATAAGTTAATCTATAAAAAAAATGTGTGCCACTAATTTGAAATTTATCATTTTTAAAATCTGACATCGACCTGTTTCGTAGATTTTCCCATATAGCCAAAATGAGTCAGATTTGAAATTTTGACTTCATCGGACTTTAGCCTGGAATCCAAAATGACCTACAAATTTGATAAAAATGCAAAAACGTGTTCTTTTTAAATGAATATTAAAGATTTTTTAAAATGCCCAATTTGGAGATGTCGATTGTTATTTGTACCATATTTATATTAAAGAAAATAAATAAATTGGAAAAATGATAATTCGAGTTTGTGTTTGGAGTGACTGCTTTCCAGGACATTTTACAAAAATTGGTTATTTTGTCAAAAATTTAACAAAATCTGAATGTTTTCATCAAATTTTACATAGTTTTCGGAAAAATATCATTTAAGTTTAGTTAGACTATAATTATCTTTACATCTGTTTAAAAAATCTATAACCCTTAGTGACCTGGGGTCAGAAAAGACCCACGAAACTTAATATTAATTATGACTACGAGATTGTGAAGCCATCAAATTGATAAAAAAAATCTCGACTGGATAAAAATATTTATTTTATATAACATGATCCATAATTTTTATACTTTTGGGCAAAAACGACCCACTAGGAAATTTACAGAATAAAAGAAAAAAATTTACACTTGATAAAAATTATTATTTTGACCATACAAGCCACTTGGCTTCGCGGGACTAGTTAAATTAATTTGTACAAACAAATAAATTAGTTTGTACAAACTAAAAAACTTGATCCTTATAGGGTTAATGTTCTCAATTTTCACAAAAAGATACCCACTAGGAAATTTACAGAATAACATTTATCAGAATTTTATTAAATGTGGATATGCAATAAAGGGTACAAAACTAACGAACAAGCGCAATTCTCTATAATCCCAATATAATTTTTAAAGGTGCGTTTACAATGATGGAGTACTCCAATCTGTATCAAATTTAGTTCTTTTCTCTTTCTTACTAATACATTTTTGTATTTTGCTATCTTTTTTTATTCTACTCCAGAGTCAAAGTTATTGGACTCTGGAGTACGGATTTGTTGCACTCTAGAGTAAACATCACTCTGTTAACTGTTTAACATGACAAATATAACTAAAAAAACACATCCTAATTTGTTCACATCTCTAATTGTCAACAAATTATAAAAAAATATTAAAAAATATAAACAAATATTTTCAATTACAGGTTATTTACAAAATAAAAAATTATTTTATAATAATTGCAGTGAAAGCCATGCCAAGATTTTCGCAAAAACTGCGTAAGTACTGAAACGTTACATATTTTTTTGAAGTGAATCTACTCTGCATTGTGAACAGTTAACATTTGAATCTGTGCTGCAAAGTAGAGCCACTCCACCATTGTGAAAGCACCTTAAGGGTTAAAAAAGTGAGGTCGAAAGTGTCCGTATATTAATAGCAATTTTATTTTTGTAATCGTATTAGATTATAATCAAAAGCTTTGTTTATTATGCATTTATTGTTTTCTATTTAGAAAGACGTTATTCTGAAATTCCTAAGTTGGTATTTTTTGCCGAAAAGTGAGAACATTAACCATATATGGAGCAAGTTACACAAAATAATTTTTATCAAGTGCAAAAAGATTTGTTTTTATCCATCTCAAGTGATATTTTTTCGAAAATTATGAAAGCTGTTATTCTGTTAACTTCCTAGGGGGAAAATAACTATTTTTATCAAGTGTAAATTTTTTTTTACCCTCTATTACATAATTCTGATAAATGTTATTCTGTAAATTTCCTGTGGGTCTTTTTTGTGAAAAGTGAGAACATTAACCCTATATGGATCAGGTTACTCAAAATTATAATTTCTATCAAGTGGAAAACATTTTTTTTTATTCATTTAACTCTTAAATGCATGAACTCTTCGATTTTAATAATTTTTTTATACATGATTTCTAAAGGTGTGTACAGTTCAAGAAAAATATCAAAAAAAATTATTTTTAAAAAAAAGGTGATTTTTATTGAAAAATATGGTTTTTTGCCAAATAGCTAAATTGTGACTGTTCGGAATCGCATTGGTTAATTATTGCTCATGCAAAAATCAGCAATAAACTTTATACAAAGTTCAATAACTTAAATATTGTTCTTTATGCTTAATCAGTAATTCATTAATTGTGACCTATATTAATTGTTGTTATTTATTTTATTTTACGATATGCAATTCTGCATTTTTTATAAGTTAAACACCTGTATATAAACCAAACAATAAAAGGTCTTTTGGTTAGTCATAAACATAACGTTCAAGTGTTTAATTGCATTAACCATCTTCGGCTTTTACAGTTCAAGTGCTGGAAGAGAACAAACCTGGTCTCATCTTAGAAAGCTATCTAAGTTCATGTGCTTGGACAGCAACATTCTAAAGAGACACTCCATTTTTGGTGACCCCGACGAGATCATTGAATTACAAGTTTTCCCCCACCAGCGGTAGGAGACTTGAAACACTCACTGATATAAACGCAAAGGGCTGGTTTTCAGTATATTCATTAAGGTTCGAGCTAGTCATCAGGCTGTTCTTCAGTGGATATAACCATTCCAGCTAGTAATCATCAATCAATACGCAGTGTAGCTGTTCAACGGGTTCAGCTCTTATTAAGCAGCAAGTGGTAGCACAAGGCTATCCAACAAATATTCAAAACTTCATCAAATTCCAGGGATTGTAAGCAGTAGCGGAAGGCTACCCGCAGTTAACACACAATTCAGGCCAGTAACACAAGTCTACCCACAACTTCATCTAAGGACGTGATTAGACAACAGACTTTACGAGTATGACGACAATAGAGGAGCTTGTAACCAAGCAAGATGAGCTGGCATTGGATATAAACAAGGCAATATCTACGATCAAGAAGACTTCCAAGGTGAGGAGAACGCTAGAGTACTACAACAAAAATGTCAGCGAACTAGCCGCACTATGGGAGATTTTTGAAAAAATGGACAATAAAATCCGGAGAGCACCAAGGATCCCAGAGGACCACCCGTATTTTAAAAGTGGTTTATATGACGATATAGGCCAACGGTATGGCAGTATTGTAGACGAAATAGAGGCCATCATGAAAGATTTGAAGGCTAGAACGTCAGTGACTCCACTTAATACAGAACAAGATGCTTCATTACAATCCGCAAAATAAGGGTTAGTAATAAAACAACAAACAATCATTGCGATCACAAACAACATGTTGGACGAACTGCTCTCGGACGGCGCAAGCAGAACCAACGCTTATATGTCTACAAAATTAAGGAAAATAGAAACCCACTTCAACACTGTGCAACAGTTGCACAATAAGATATGCGCCGAAGACATGGAATACAATTTGGAGCAATACATCACCACAGAGGCATGAATTTGGGACAAGATAATGCGTGTTCAGGAAATTCAGGAAGACCTCATATCGACACCTCAAGATTCATCAGTTTATTTGCCAAAGGTAACAATACAACCCTTCAATGGCGATTACTTAAAATGGCAGTCATTTTACGACCTATTTAATGAAATGATTCACAAGCAACCAATCCCAACCATAAAGAAAATGTGGTTCCTGAAACCCCATGTTACGGGAGAAGCCCAAATTCTTATCCAGCATTTGTCACCAACTGAAGCCAACTATACAACAGCTTGGACAATGCTACAAGATCGATACAACAACGCCAGAATTCTAACATTTACATTATTGGAAAAGTTAACCGGACAGTACAGGTTACCCTCTGATAACCCGTCTGCATCTGCTATCAAATCCCTCCATGATACGACAAAGGAAACAATTGCAGCACTCAACAATTTGGGTGTAAATTAGGGTTTATAAATTCCCGGGAATCCCGCCCTTTTTTCAATCCCGCAATCCCGGGAATTTTGTGCGGGATTTCTCGGGATTTTCTTTATTCTTTTATAGAAGTTTTAGCTAGTATATATTGCAATTTTGGAAGCTTTATTTAAATTTGAAGCATTGATTTCTTTTGAAATATGCATTGATTTTTTTGAAATAAGCACTGAATTATTTGAAAAAAAAAATATTTAATATTAAAAACTTCAATTTAAAATTTAATAAACTGAATTAGTATAAAAAAATATTTTAAAAATTTATCAGGCATTACCAAGTTTACCGACGAAAATACTCGTAGTTCGGAAAAAAATTCTTTAAAATGAGCTTTGTTCAAATATAGCAATATATACAACCAGAGACTATTAATTATAGAGATAGGAAATCAAAACTTACACTACTTACCGGTAGGGGCGCTGAAATATAGTATCACCTGAGAAACTATTTAGTATCACTTTAGTATCAGCTGAGCCTATATTTAAAAACTCAAAAATTGCTGAAAACCCAGAAAATAAGAAAAAATCAAGCTCAAATTATGTTCAAATAATAAAATTTGAGAATTCCTTCTTTTTATTTGCTTTTTTGTTTGTTATTATTTTAATTTAAATAAAAAAAAGGAAATTGTAAATTTTTTGAGCAAAGTGCCATCTAGTGATAACGATGTCGTTATAACTTTTGTTTTTGGTGATGACATACCCCGTATACAACACTTCATCAGTATTTTAGTTCCAAATACCTCCAAAAAACTAGGCATTAAAATTAACAAAACAGTAATATTTTCGTATTTTCAATTGGTATAAGTGTTTTGAGTGTTTTTTACTTCGAATAATTTCACTTAAATTTCAACTGCTATTCCTTTATTTCAATTGTATTTTTTAAATATTTTTAAAATTATGCATCAGATGCTTTTTCAAATTATTTTTGATTTTTTAGTTTTAGTTAGTTTAAAATGCAATTACTCGTATGAAAATTAAATAATTTCTTTTTAAGAAGTTTGTGAAAAAAATAAAGTTAAAAAACTATTGAAAAATTTGTGTGAAAAATACTCACTTTTTACCTTTTTTATAAAAATTATTATAGAGGAATACTTCTGAAAATCTGCATAGAAAGAAACAAAATATCTACAAATAGAAATTTTTGGATTTCATATTTAATACATATTTAAGCAAAAAATCGATCTTTGTTCTAATATAGTAAAACTGGTCCAACAGAAGTTTGCACTTATTATCAATTCCAATATATTCAGAATGAAGGGATGAAAGTAAAATACCCGTGTTTCGTTAAACCGCTTAGACCGCGAATTAATAGGTCCGTTCCTTTACATTACCGCGGGGACCCGCGAGATCCCAATCTTACCCAAAAAGCGTTCCCGCACTAGAAAATTGGGTAAGTGAGAGCGTTCAAAAGAGTGAATTTGTGTTTCTCTTTTTACCAAAGTTACCCAAACTTTTTCTTCGGGTAACTTTGGTAAATTGTAAAACTAACAGCTGATGCAATGATAACCAAAAACAACAATTGTGAAAATAAATTGAAAAATTAAATTAAACAAACCAATACGAAAAAGAAATTTGTTATTTTTTATTTATTTATTCGTAATACAATAAGCCTACAATAATAATTAATTGAACAAAGTCAATAAGAACTTTTAAGTGCAAATAAATATGTGTCTTTATTCAATTTTTTAAACTAAAATTATACGCATTTTCATATTTTTCTTTGAAATGCATTTTTGAGTTCGAAAAGTGGTTTTGTGCGTTCCTTTACTTTTGGGTAATTTTGTCATTTTGTGAGAGGATTTTTTGCCTACTCTCATTTTACCGAACTTTTCCCAAAAACTAAAGGAACGCAGCACCTAATATTTACTTAATATATTTCTAAGAGTTTTTTTCAATTAAGACGGCCTTCCATATAAATATATTCCCTAAATATTAATTCACGATTTAAATTGTTAAACGGATTGATCTTGAAAAAGCCCTATTTAGCACTCCTTTCAGAATACATTAAGTAGATTTTCTCATGGGTCCAACCAAAAGATGAACTTTGTTGGACGGTGTTTTAATAGAAATCGAGTTTTTCAACTTCAACACATGTCGAATTTATTTATTTTCAAATGAGCGGGAATTCCCGGGATCCCGGGATATACTGCAAAAAATCCCGCTGTCCCGGAAAATGAAAAAGTCCGGGAAAAGAAAAACCCTAGTGTAAATACACAATCTTGGGACCCAATCATCATGCATATAATCATCAGCAAACTGGACAAGGGAACTCATATGCTATATAAGCAGTATATAAGCTGGAAAACAGATTCCAGACATTAGAAGCACACTGGAAAAAAAAAGTCGGTAGAGTCAGCAAAAAATGTTGCTGTGTCGGCAAATTTTTAGTCAGGAGCGTGCTTGCAAAAAAGTTCGTAATTTCAGCAAAAGGTTTGCTGAAAATCAGCGAGCTGATTTTTACCAAAAAATAGTAATCTTCAGCAAAAGTTTTGCTAACATTTAGTCGACTGCAAATGAAAAAAATCCTTGCTAAAATCACTAAACTTTTTGCTAAATATTAGTAGACTGAAAAAAACTCAAAAAACTTGTAGCGAAATTTTACCTTAGTTAATTTATTTGCTGAAAATTTAAATATAGAATATGTTAGAGTTGTTTTTCTTTTTTGTCATTTCCGTTTCCAGACAAGCTGCGACATCTACATCTTGTCTATCTGGTTGTCGTCCACGCTATGAATGCGGTTAGCAGCACAACTTTTGTAGCAAAATAAATTAGTAAAACATTAGTTCAAAATTAGTACCTATAGTGTTAAAAAATATAAATAAAATTTTTGCTGAAAACGGAATTTCAGCAAAAAAATTGCTGAAAACTAGTACACTTGATATACAAGACGTTTTACTAATTTTTCTACTAACTTATTTTTTTGAGTGCAATAGATCAGAAGGGTAAACAACTTTCAGCAAAACCGTCACACACAAGACATCCGCTAATGAATCGAAAAGCAGTGCTCGCCAAAATATATATCACCTCTCTATACAGATGTCAAGCATTTTTAAACCAACCCATCAATAAAAGATTGCAACACCTAAAGCTAAACAAATTATGCATTAATTGTCAAAAACCAGGACATTTCGCGAATAAATGCTCCTCTAAACATTGTACCAAATGTCAGCACAAACACAACAAATTGGTACATAACGATGAAAATACTGTTGTCAACTCACAGCAAGGCACGAAAACATTACCAGCTCATTCTACGGTTGCTTCAGTGCATCATTTTAGCGCCCGGCTGGAGTACGTGTTATTGGCAAAGTCAGAATCCAAGCAAATAATGGACAATTCGGCGAGTTCAAGGCAATTTTGGACTCCGGATCACAAATCAATATCATTACGGAAAGGCTGATACACAAACTGAACATTAAGCCATCAGAAACATCCTTGCGGATCGAAGGAATTGGCAGAAAATCGAGACTTTCGAACAAACATGTCAACGTTAGCCTGCAATCCACAACAAGGAAATGCAAAACCAGATTTGAGGCTTTCGTGCTCCCAAGCATTATTCCTAATCAACGAGCTCAGAGTTTCAACATTTTCATGGCCCATACCAGAAAACATTCAACTAGCTGATCCAAACTTCAACGATACTAGTAACATTGACGTTTTGATAGGAGCAGAATTCTACTACGATTTATTGACGACCGGTAAATTTAAACTATCAGATAATTTACCAACACTCCAAAACATAAGGCTAGGTTGGATAGTGAGCTGAAAGGTAAAAGAGGATGCAGGAACTTCAGCAATATGTGCAACTTACGGTGAAGACGAAGCAACTACAAACGAACTCATACAACGATTTTAGGAATTAGATAACTTCGAGACAGACAACAACCTCGCAATCGACGAGCAAAGGTGTGAGACACAGTTTATTTAAAATACCACAAGAAATGAGATGGTAGATTCGTAGTACGATTGCCATTTCTAGAAACCTCAAGCGCATTAGGTGAAACAAAAGATGTAGCACTATCAAGATTTCAAGCCTTAGAACGAAGCCTATCGAAGGATCCTTTGTTAAAATCCCAATATAGTGACTTCATGAATCAATACGAAGCATTGGGTCACATGACCCGCATTAGTGGCAACGAAATAAAGGCACCGTACTTTTTCATCCCTCATCACTGCGTGCTTAAGCCAGAAAGTAGTACTACCAAACTCCGAGTAGTTTTCGACGCTTCAGCGAAATCCGCTTCAGGGTTGTCGCTTAACGACATTCTGTACACCGGCCCCACCATTCACCTATTTGGACCTATTTGGCATATTACTAAGATTTCGACTACCAAGATTTGTCTTTTGCACCGAGATAGAAAAAATGTACCGTCAGATTTTAATCGATCCAGCCGATCGCTACATGCAACTAATATTCTGGAGGAGGAACCCTACAGAGGCAATCCAAATATACAAGCTAAACACTGTGACTTACGGAACAACGGCAGCACCAAATCTAGCAACAAAATGTTTACAACAATTAGCAGAACGAAGCATGGAACGATATCCATTAGGTGCTCATACACTAAGATATGACTTCTATGTGGACGATGGCATGAGTGGTTCTAACTGACTAAGAACAGCCGTCAAGATGCAGCAACAACTCACCAAATTACTTCAAGAAGCCGGGTTTAAACTAAGAAAATGGTGCGCGAACCATTCACAACTGCTGAAGGGCATCCCACCTGAAGACCTGGAAGTAAACCTAGACTTCGACAATAAATCAACCAAGGTTTTGGGAATGGCATGGACTCCCAAATCAGATTTATTCTGCCTCAAGGCAGACATCCAAGAAAATAAGACAATAACAAAACGTTCTGTTACGTCGGACGTTGCGAGAATACTTGATCCACTGGGAATAGCAGGTCCAGTGGTAGTCGCTGAAAAAATATTCATACAACAGCTGTGGCAGTTAAAAATCATATGGGATGAATCATTGCCACCAAATCTAAGTTCACAATGGACAACATTCCGACAGAACTTAAAAAACCTAAACAACGTAAGCACAAATAGACATATGTTTAATTGTCAATCCCCTACACACACAAATACATACCTTCGTAGACGCATCCGAGAAGGCTTATGGTGCCGCTGTTTATCTATGATCACGTTTGAAGGATGGCAGACTCATCGTCAGACTGTTATGTTCCAAATCCCGTGTTGCTCCTCTAAAGAAGTTAACTCTACCCAGGCTGGAGTTGTGTGCTGCTGTACTAGGAGCCGAACTAACATCAAGAGTTAGGAAGGAATTGCGCTTTGAAATAAACCAGACATATTTTTGGTCCGATTCTGAAATAGTACTGCATTGAATCAACTCGCCATCGTCTTTACTCCGCACCTTTGTAGCGAACAGAATCAGCAAGATACAAGAATTAACGACGAATACTCAATGGCGTCACGTTAGCTCGAAGCAAAATCCGGCTGACCTAATCTCGAGAGGTTTGAGCTCTGAGAAACTATCCGAGTGCACATTGTGGTTCTATGGACCAATCTTTTTACATGGTGACGAAGGTCACTGGCCCAAAGAATTCTCGAAAGAACTAAACTTACAAGCAACATGGAGTTTAAGGAAAAAACAGTTACTACCGTCTCAGTCGCTACCGCAGGATTAGAAGAAATCATTTACAAAATCAATCATCAGGATTCCTTTAAGGTTCTCCGAAGAGTAGTGGAATACGTCCTTCGCTTTATACAGAACGCCAAGGTAATAAAAGCTGATCGAGCAACAGCCAAGATTTTAAGCCCAACCGAATTAACTTCAGCACTACATCTTTTCGTCAGAACAATACAAGCAGCTGACTTCAAGGATGACCTCATCAACTTAAGGGCAAACAAGGAAGTTAGCAATTCTAGTTCCATCAGCAGCCTATCCACATTTCTTGACTAAAATCATGTTCTCAGAGTCGGGGGAAGACTAGAGGCTTCAAACTTCCCGTATAACACTAAACATCCAATACTTATACTATACAACGATCCGTTCTCAAAACTTATATTAAGAATGCTTCATAAGGACAATCATCACTGTGGTCCACAAACATTATTAGCAATTTCCAGACAGCAATTCTGGATCATCAAGGGCAAATCAATGGCCCGAAATATCGTTCAAAATTGTGTTCGATGCACAAGATCAAAACCGAAATTACTGACCCAAATCATGGGCGACTTACCAGCGAGCAGAGCTACCCCAGCTCGAACATTTATTAAGTCGGGTGTCGATTACTGTGGCCCTTTCTGGGTCCACTATAAATTAAGGGGTAAACGACCACACAAGGTCTACGTAGCTGTGTTTATCTGTTTCTCTACAAAGGCAGTACATCTAGAAGTAGTAACTAACCTCACTACAGAGGCATTTATTGGAGCTCTCAAGAGGTTTTTAGCACGCCGCGGACGTTGTCAGACAATATACTCAGGCAACGCAACAAATTTTATAGGAGCAAGAAATCAGCTGAAAGAGTTTGATGAGGCCATCTACTCTAAGACATCTCAGGAGGCCATCAATCATAAACTTAATTCTGTAATTGAGAGAGTCAGACGTGTTTTTAAAACGCTCCGTGAAAACAATTTTATATCATTATTTTAATCCGTTTTATTATTCACAATTACGTAAAAAAAATATATATATTTCTTTGCATTGCATATATAGTTATCAGTGTTTATTAAAAACCATCTTTTAAAAAGGATAAACAATTTTTAATATTTTAAAAACTTACAGTTCATCAAAGTCTTAAAAAAAAACACAAAAGGCAATAGTCCAAAATTACAAAAACAATTTAACATAAGTTATAAACCTTTTGCTTCAAATAAATAGAAACAAACTCTTTAAAACAATAACAACAAAATAGCCTAAATAATCTCTAAAAAGAAATTTACATGTAAAATCTCAAAAACAACACAACATACATATATAACAAGTGCATACAATAGAAAACAATTAGACATATTATCTCAGATACACTGCGCGTTAAAAGAATAAATCTAAACAAATAATATATAAATTAATATAAAAAAAAAATACAAAAAATTTTAAAACACTTTTCAGGAAATTTTCTTATATTTTATATTTCCGTTCAACAATCTGTCTTGCTGATATACACTGAAGAAATAAATATGGCTGATAATAATAGTTGTCTCAAAAAAGGCTGTATTTTAACCAACGATGAAAGGCTGTATTTTAACCAACGATCATGGTCTGTGTCATTTCAAATGTACTGGAATGTCTGGTCTAGTTGCTGAAGCTGTTAATAAAATCAAAGGCTTACACTGGTGCTGTAATGGATGTCAAAAAATCGGTGTTGAATACTATCGTTTTTTTCAAAGCCAAAAAGATACTTTTTTAAACATTCAAAATAAAGTATCTTTGCTTTCGAATGAAATATCTGCCTATGGTAAACTTTTCGATCAATTTAGACAATTAAGTAACCTTAGTTCTCCTCAGCAATCATCTCCGAAACGTCGAAAATCGTCTAGAAAAAATAAAGATAATCCTGCACAAAGCCCTGGCAGTTCTGGTTCTAATATAAATGAATCTGGAAATAAACCGTCGGGAACTGTAAATGTTCTTCCTCCTCGTACTGTTTCTAACTCTCTCATTCTAGCCGATGTTAATGCTGTTGAAATGAATACTGCTTCTCCCCTTCCACATACTTCTATTGGTTTACATACCGATCTTCCGATTACTGAAAATATTACCCCTCGTTCTACCGATATGGCACCTAATCGATATAATCAAGTGATAATTCCGAATAAACAACCTAATCCATCTGTAACTTTTGATCTTGGTAATAATTCAGTTGTTCATAGACAATTACGTATTGTGCCTCCTAAAAAATCAATATTTATTTCCCGATTGGATTCTGAAACATCTGATATTTCAACACGTAAATTTATTTATTCTCAACCAAGGGATATTGTATCATTTAAAATAACTGTCCCATTCAATCTTTTTGATAAAATTGTTGATCCTAGTTTTTGGCCTGATAATATTTTAGTTCGTGAATTTGAGAACAAACGGTTTAACAATGCTGTTCAACTTCCTTCACGTACGCCATCAGTTATGCCAAATAATCGAAAAAACTAAATTTTGACTCGGATAATCAGCTGTGCTTAACCTATCAAAATGTAAATGGAATAAAATCTAAACTGTCTAAATTATTTATAGAAAGTTTTGATTTTGAACAACACGTGATTATATTTACTGAAACCTGGTTAAATGACAAAATCTTTAACACGGAGATACTATGTAACGCATTTCATATTTATAGATTATGATTGCTGTTTCCAGCATTCTTCCATCTGAAGAAATTGTGTATTCTTCTTCTCAAAAAATTGAATTTATAGCAGTCCAAATAAAACTGAAGTGTAAAAATATTTTTATAACTTGTTCATATATTCCTCCAAAATCTGATAGATCAATATATGATGAACATTTGAAATCTATAAAATCAGTCGTTTTAAGAGCAAAACCTGAAGATTCAATTTTTGTTTTTGGTGATTTTAATTTACTATTACATAGTATCTTGGACATTTTTATCGGATTCCTTCTATTATGCCCCAATTAAATCAAATGACTGGATTGATGAATTTTTAGAACTTTTATCGGAATTATGCCTTTTTCAAATAATTAATATTTACAACGAAACTGGAAGACTGCTTGATTTGGTGTTTGTAAATGAGCCTGCAGACTGCTCTTTAAAACGTACATATCCGATTACAAAACCTGAGGACCGTTATCATCCTACTATTGAAGTAAGCTGTAATTTACCATTGCTGTCTAATCGCAAAATAATAGACAACATGAAAACTTTCTGTTTTAAACGTGCTAATTATAATGCTTTAAATTTTCTTCTATTTAATACAAACTGGCTACAATTGTTATCTGTTTCCAATGGCAATCCAAATACTATTGATGCAATGGTCGATACTTTTTATGCAACAATTTTGAATTATATAGAAGAATGTATACCAAAATACTCTGTACGTAAACACTCTGGCCCTCCGTGGAGCTCTAAACAATTATCGAGGTTAAAAAATTTAAAAAACAAACGATATAAAGATTATAAGAAATCTGGTTCACTTGGTGATTATGGTAAATATTCTATTGCACGTGCTGAATATAATTTACTCAATATGAATTTATATAATGACTACCTTAACAACGTGAAACTAAATTTTAAACGTGATCCGAAAACTTTTTATAAATTTGTAAATTCAAAGAGGAAATCCAGTGGATATCTAGCTGTCATAAAATATTTAACAAAAGAATCTAGCGATGATTTGGTTATAAGTGACATGTTTGCCGACTTCTTTGCCACTACTTTCTCTGATGCTCTCTACGTTGATTCTGATAATTATCCAATTCCTCTGACTGAACAACAATCTATATATTTTTCACTTCTTACTACATCAGATATTGAAAAATGTCTTAAAAGCCTTAAATCTTCGTTTTCTCATGGACCTGATGGCGTACCCAGCTGCGTACTAACTAATTGTTATCATGCCTTGGCTACTCCTTTATGTATCATGTTTAATATATCCATCAAATAT
This sequence comes from Leucophora obtusa, assembly GCA_949987735.1. Classification (NCBI taxonomy): domain Eukaryota; kingdom Metazoa; phylum Arthropoda; class Insecta; order Diptera; family Anthomyiidae; genus Leucophora; species Leucophora obtusa. The sequence goes on along the minus strand of OX465295.1, from coordinate 268,141,967 downwards.
GGGTACTTTCCTAAACATTGGAAGGATTCCTATATTATACCCTTATCTGGTAATAAGTCAGTTGTAACAAATTACAGAGGAATCGCTAAACTGAGTACAATACCTAAATTGTTTGAGAAATGCCTAACAGAACAACTATGTCATAAAGTCTCTTCCATACTGTCACCGTTTCAACACGGTTTCCGCAAAGGTTGCTCTACCACTACAAATCTATTACATCTTACAAATGCAGTTAACCGGGGATTTACTAATGGTCAACATACTGATGCTATATACACAGACTTTAGCAAAGCCTTTGATAAAGTTAATCATAATCTCCTTATTAAAAAGTTTTATTTAATGGGATTTACCAAAAACTGTCTGAACTGGATTAAATCATACCTGAACAGCAGAAAACAACGTGTTTTATTCAACAATGCAGTATCTAAGAATATTACTGTTAGCTCCGGAGTACCCCAAGGTAGCCACCTTGGACCAATTTTGTTTTCTCTTTTTATTAATGACCTACCATTAGCGATAAAATATTCAAATGTCTTAATGTATGCTGATGATGTGAAAATCTTTCATAGCTTTGATAATTTTGCTGATCACACATGTCTTCAAGAGGATTTTGATAGCTTCCATGAATGGTGTTGTTTAAATTTAATGGAGTTAAACCTGAAAAAATGCAAACACGTTAGATTTTCTATAAAGTTTTGTGATCCTAATTACTACTCTTTGGGTGGCTACAAGTTGGAGTTAGAAGACACAATTCATGATCTTGGTGTTCTTTTCGATGCCAAATTTACTTCTATACAACATATTACTTTGACTTTAAATAAAGCTCGTGGCGTACTTTCTTTCATTAAACGGTGGGCCAAAGAATTCGTCGAACCGAATGTCACAAAGCAACTCTATACTGCCCTTGTGAGGCCAATTTTGGAATATGGTTCCATTATCTGGGATCCTCAACAAAATGTTCGTGTGCAATTGATTGAATCCGTCCAAAAACAATTTCTGCTCTTCTGTTTGCGGAGCTTTTATTTGGGGCCTGCGGCCGAACTTCCATCCTATTCGACCAGACTGGCTCGCATCAAGTTACCTACCTTGGAAATCCGAAGAAAAATGATGAATGTTACGTTTCTATTCAAGCTGATTAATGGTGATGTATGCTCTGAATTTCTTGTCAGTAACCTGGTGTTTAATGTCCCTCAACGTCCAACGAGATATTACAATCCGCTTTATACTCCGTTTTTCCGTCAAAACTATGCTGACGCGGATCTTATTATAAGAATGTGCAACGATTTTAATGAATTTTATAATTATATTGATTTTTCAAATAACGTTAATTGCATAAAACGTACTATCATTTTAATTCTAAACACTTAGTTCGCTTATAATATTTTCTAAAATTATGTAAGTCTTAATATTATTGTCTGTAAGGATTAATTCCATAGACTAAATTAAATTAAATTAAAAAAAAAAAATTAAATCACGCATTCATGCAGCAAGGAAGGTATTGAATTTAAATTCATACCACCTAGAGCCCCTGATTTTGGGGGATTATGGGAATCAGCGGTCAAATCCGCAAAACAACTGTTGTTACGAAGTGTATCAACAGCTTCATTTACTCACGAAGAGCTTGAAATAGTTATAATCGAAATCGAAGCAATACTGAATTCACGACCTATCACCCCGATGTCAATCAATCCGAATGATTTAACAGCAAGAACTCCAGGTCCCTTTATAATTGGGGAACCACTTACAGGTCAAGTAGACGCCAACGCACTCCAACCGACCGGTTCACTTACAACAAGATGGGAACTCATTTCCAAACTCAAACATGAATTCTGGAGACGCTGGTCAACTGAATACTTACACCAGCTTCAAGAAAAATGGAAATGGAAAGCATCATCCGAAAACGTGAAGGAGGGGCAATTGGTCATCATAAAAGAAGACAATGTACCTGTAAGGCGTTGGCCCCTCGGAAGAATTCATCAAATCCACAAGGGAAGCGATGGAAAGGTTCGGGTAGCAGATATCAAAACAGCCTTTGGAACAACAAGACGACTCATTCACCGATTAGCACCACTCCTTCACGAAGATGAAGAAGAAACCCCAGCCAGGGAAACATTAAAAAAACAATTGCCTACAAACGAAGCAGATGTTGTGCCACCAAAGAAACACAAACAAGATGCAATTCCGTCAAGGGATCAAAGGCCGGTCAAAACCTCGACCCTGTTCACCATGCTCATAACGCTTCTACTTATCCCAGCCGTCATAAGCAGTAATCTTCAGATCAACAAATTTCGAACTGATCCAGGACTATATTTCGAAGGAATTGGAACAACGAAACTAGTTACAGCTGAATGGAAAATGATGGTTTACTACGATTTGGCTCCGTTTTCATCAGACATAGAGTCTCTTTCAATAGGAATACGAACATTACAACAATTATGCTCAGAAATTCGACATCAGCCTATGTGCAATGTCCTTCTCATTGTGCGAAGAGAAGGAATTGTTTACAATACATCGATCAAAAATAGCAGCATTTAACATCGTCGGATTATGCCGAAAAAATGGCAAAAACTATTAATCAAGCAAGGGCCGAAAGGGGACACATGCTACAACTACTTAAAATTCAGACATCAGTCATAGATTCAACCATAAACATCATAAAACAAGACGAAAGTAGAACCCAAGAAAGTCTTAATAAAACCATAGAAAGAATCAATCAAGAAACAATTCAAATGAACAAAGAGTCGCAACAAATCAGCAAAACACTACTAATGGGAATTCTTTGAACTCATCTGGCACTAATAGCAACAAATCTTCAAGGAATTGAGTCTGAAATCATTAATGTACTAACAGACGCACATAATGGAAGAATCAGTTCACTGCTGTTATCACCTCATCAGCTTAAGGCTGAACTTACTACCATCAAGGCTCACCTCCCAGCATTTCGTGCACTTTCAATGGATGACGATAACCTGATTCACCTTTACAAGTTAATGAATGACAAGGGTGCTGTTACCAAAAGAGAATTCATCTTCGAAATTACTACAACGTTATCACCACAATACTGATAAGAATACTGACCAAGCAGCGACAAAGCCAGTCCCACGGCCAAGACCAATAACCATCGACATCATAGATACGTAATCATTCAGTACCTGAAGCTTAGCATGTTATCTTGAACCTTCGTTCAACGCGGAGGAGAATGTTCGGACTCGCATGGGTTAATTATTGCTCATGCAAAAATCAGCAATAAACTTTATACAAAGTTCAATAACTTAAATATTGTTCTTTATGCTTAGTCAGTAATTCATTAATTGTGACCTATATTAATTGTTGTTATTTATTTTATTTTACGATATGCAATTCTGCATTTTTTTATAAGTTAAACACCTGTATATAAACCAAACATTAAAAGGTCTTTTGGTTAGTCATAAACATAACGTTCAAGTGTTTAATTGCATTAACCATCTTCGGCTTTTCCAGTTCAAGTGCTGGAAGAGAACAAACCTTGTCTCATCTTAGAAAGCTATTCAAGTTCATGTGCATGGACAGCAACATTCTAAAGAGACACAGCAACATTCTAAAATAGTCACTTTAACGTGTATGAAAAAAAACCAAAAAATCATCTATAAACTATAATTTATACATTTATTGTCGCCAAAATGAATTTTATTGCGAGAATACCACTTTAAGTATTTAAACAAATATTTTTGAATATTACACGTTTTGTAAAAAAACGCGTGTTTTAGATTTTTCACAAATATACAAAGCAAAACCAAGATTTTTACTCTAAATTCTGCGCTAAACTATAGGAATACTATGTACAGAAGGGGCACCTAATGGCCAAAAATGCAGTTGTGTGCATCAAGTGGGTTTTTTTTTATTAAAAAACCGGTATGTTGCCAATGGCTACACCATGCATTTAAGGGTTAAAGTCATATTTTCCCAAAAATTATGAAAGGTGCTATTCGGTAAATTTCCTAGTGGGTCGTTTTTGGTCAAAAGTACAAAAATTAAACCCCATATGGATCATGTTAAATAAAATTATTATTTTTATCAAGTTGAGATTTTTTTTTTGTCAATTTAATGGCTTTACAATCTCGTAGTCATAATTAATATTAAGTTTCATGGGTCATTCCTGACCCCTGGCCACTATATATATATATTTGTTCCTTTTACTCCTGCAAGGAGCATAGGGCCTGGCCACTAAGGGTTAAGGATTTTTTAAACAAATTTAAGGATAACTATAGTCCAACCAAATTTAAGTGAAACTTTTCCGAAAACTATGTAAACTTTGATGAAAACATTAAAATTTTGTTCAATTTTTGACAAAATGAGCAATTTTTGTAAAATGTCCTGGAAAGCAGTCGCTCCAAGCACAAACCCGAATTATCATTTTTCCAATTTATTTTCTTTCTTTAATATCAACAAATAGCAATGGACATCTCCAAATTAGGCATTTTAAAAAATCTTTAAAATTAATTTTAAAAAAACACGTTTTTGCATTTTTTATCAAATTCGTAGGTCATTTCGGATTCTAGGCTAAAGTGGGTTAATGATATCCGATGAAGTCAAAATTCCATATTTGAATCATTTTAACTATATTAAATGGATAGATAAATGAAATAAAAAAAAAAATTTTTCTAAATTTAAAATTTTGGGAATTTAAATACTAATACATTTTTTTACAAAATGGGCCACTTTCGTCGAACTTTTGGCAAGGGTTAACGTTTTCCAAAAAAAAAAAAATTGATTTCTTCAATTTGGGACCATTTCCAATAAAACTGGGGGGTGTAATGAACGAAAATTGGCAAATTGTTAATTTAAGGGACATCCTAATATACACAGAAAAAAATTATTAACATTAAATATCTAATTAAATATATATTAAAAATAAAAATTGTTTCTAAACATTGAATTAATTGAATCAATTAATATTTTAATTGACTTTTATGTGTTGTATAATTTCCAAAGTTTTTTTTCTTAAACTGTATGCATATATAGACAATTTTTAGTATAAAAAAAGTTTACACAAAAAAAACAAAAATGTTTGCAAAAAAAAAAAAATTTTTCCACAAAAAAAATATTTCACAAAAAAAAAAGTGCTTCCACAAAAAAAGAAAAAGTTTCCACAGAGAAAACAAAATTTTCCACAAAAAAAAGTGTTTCCAAAAAAAAACTTTTTCCACAAAAAAAAAAAATTTCCAAAAAAAAAAAATTTACCCAAAAAAAAAGTTTCCACAAAAAAAGAAGTGTTTCCAAAAAAAAAATTTTTTTTCCATAGTAAAGCCAAGGCCTGGTTTATTTTATATGTAGGGACGCCATATCTCCGGAACCACTGGGCCAATTTCATGCAAACTTCACATAAACCATCTACAGACCATCCTCAATGTTGAGTGGTTCTCGAGTTATAAAATGACGAACATATACCAACTTATTTTTATATATAAACATAACAAACACGCACTTTTTTGCAATTTCAGATTATTGTTTTTTTTTTTATTTTCAGTTAATGTTTTAATTGATATCATTACTACTTTAATCGAAATTTGTTTCAATTAATCGTATACAATTTTTAGTAATTAATAGTATCATTTGAGTGATAGGTGCAAAATCCATTAAAATTTTAATTCCCGAGTAAAAATAGTTATATAGAAAATTATATAATTTAATATGAACTAATATGTTTATATATATTCGAGTGTGACACTATATCCTTGCGGATATAATTATGTATAGCTTTGAGTTTTTCAAAAATTTCTTATATGATGCCATATATAGATAAGTATAAATATATATGTCCCCATATATATTACTATGTACCATATCTAGTTACATATGCTATGACAATTTTAATACAGCGTCATATATAATTAAAAATGGCTTTATCGGAAAACATATAAAGTTTTATATAGCTCAATGTTAAATTTTTTTCTAAGTTGCTTTAGATATATTTAATAGTCCAATGTAAAAAAAATTCTATGTTTTTTTGAGATATGTTTATTTATGTATGATTTCAAAATATAAAAGGCATACGCATTATAACTCCTAAATTCCTTGTATAATTACAAGCCGTATTTTTATGTATGGAATTTGGCATTAAACTCAATAAACATACCCGGTTTACACAGTTTATGGGTAGAATACAAGTTTATATGAGAAGGCTTAAAATGCTTGTTTGCAATTATGTTCAACTTCTTCTAAATACACTCATAGAAAAAAGTTTGTAGAAAAGTTAGTAAAACTGTTAGTACTTCAACTTAACAAATTTTTAACTAATATTTAGTTAAAATTTAATTTTTAGTTAATATTTTTGCTACCTCCACATTACTAACTTACAGATTTTTTTGCTATTTTATTTTGCTGAATTTAGTTACTAATTTTTAACAATAAATTTGCTAACTTTACAGTATTTTGCTGAATTTTAGTTACTAATTTTTAACAGAAGATTTGCTAATTTTACAAATTTTTTGTAAACTAAACCACCAATTTTGGAGCGCTTATAAACAGAATGTTAAATGACTCATAAAAATTACTGCATATTTTTAACTCGTCAAAAATAATGCAAAAAGTTTTTAAATAAAGGTAAATTGAAATGGTTAAAATTTGTCCTACTCATAAAATATCTAAATTATTAAAATTTATAAGAAAAGTTTCGATTTATCGTAATACATTAATTTTCAAAGATCAAGGTTTATTTTGGACGAACCATTTTAATATGAAAATTGTGATTAAAAGTAAGTGGAGTTTACGGGGAGACCCTAATTTTTTCCCCAATATTGTACTTTTTTAGCTTATTTAAAGAATACGATATTTTTAATCAGCCACACCTTCTTTCCTGTGGGTGAAGCTTTAGAGGTGAAAATGGAAACTAAAATAAATTCGGAAGTACATATCCGATCAGCAAACAATGAAAATCAAAGAAGGGTCTCTGAAATACATTTTCCCAATCAGAAAAATACAAACGGGAAAGAAGTGGTAAAGCACTGTAGCAGGTGGTACAAGTACTGGCAAAAAGTGCTTTCCCATTCGCAAAATGATAACATCATTAGACAAAAGGACCGGCTGTTGAAAAAAAAACACTGTCAAAACTAATAAATAGGTGGTCTGGAAATATATTTTCCAAAATAAAATTTATAAAAGGTTCATATGTATTCTTTTGGTCCTGCCGTGATTTGAACCCAGGGCGTCAGATTGGCAGACGATTGTTCTACCCAATGAGCTAACGAGACATATAATATTTGATGGCTAAACACATAAATGAGTGATAATAGGTGGACAACTACTGGCTGTGCCAAAAGGCTAGTACTGGCAAACAATTTTTTGTAACTAATGTGCCAGCGTTGGGAGGGCAAAAGAAAAGTTGGTCTTGAAGGAGCTTTCCCACAAACAAAAAATTGATTTTATAAAACAGAAAAAATTTTAAATTAAAAAAAATAAAAAAAAAAATTTCCTTGCAACCGGATTTGAACTCGGAACCTTCTGACTACAAACCTTTTTTAACAAAGCGTCAGCATTTGTATAAAATCATGGGTCTACCAGTGAATTGATTTTTATACCACTGGTAGCATTGGCTAGGTAGCACTGGATAACCACTGGTTGCAAACCCTGGCAGATCACTCTAAGCCTATTCTATGTCAGTGGTTTTTTTTATAAACCCCGACATTTTTGTAAAACAAATACTGGCAAAACGCTTTTTGCAAACGCTGGCAAAGCGTCCCAAATGACAGTTCTGCCAGTCATTTATTTTTAACACCGTGGTTACCCAGTGGTATGCCAGTGCTTGATTTTTTGTACCACTGGCGATTTCTGACTGGGTTGTTATGGTTAACATATTATTGTCTATAAATGTTACCACTTTTACAAAAAATCGTTCTTGAGAAATTTTCATTGGCATTGAATTATAATTGGCATTACTTTATCTCAATGTCAATGCCAACAAATTTCATCACCATTCAATGCCAATGAATTTTTTTTCAATTTGCATTGATGAAAACAATGGTATTGAAATGTACACATAATTGAAGAAAAAGCATTGTAATATAAAAAAAATATAGAATTTTTAATTTTTTTTTTCTTAATTTATTCTTTTATTAAAAGATGAAAACAAATACTTCTTTCATCAATTATGAATGGGCATTTAGACATTGAACAATGCCAATTGAAAAAATTTCAATTAATTGACACATTCAATAAACTGGTCCGAAGTATGCTTTTAATTACACATTTATTTTTTATTTATTAATTTTCATTTCATTTGCTCCTTTTTTACCTTTTTCCAGTCCACTAGTAATCTTCCAAAGTTTTGTTGATTTCAGAAAATTTTAGCAAACATTTTGTATATTTAACAGTTTTTTTTGCTATTTTCATTCTACTATTATTTAGCAATTTTTTTGCTGATTTCAGCAAGTTAAATTGTAATTTGCAATTAACAAAAATTTAGCTCAAATATTACTAAAATTCTGTAAATTTAACAGTTTTTTTTTTGCTATTTTTATTAAACTACTATTCAGCAATTTTTTTGCTAATTTTAGCAGGTTAAATTGTTATTTGCAATTAACAACAATTTAGCTCAAATATTACTAAAATTCTGTAAATTTAACAGTTTTTTTTGCTGTTTTCATTTTATTACTATTTAGCAAACTGATTCTGCTAATATTAGCAGTTTTTTCTGCAGCATCATTTTTAACTAATTTTTACTAACTTTTTCTGCTATTTTTACGGACTTATTTGTATGAGTGTACTTAAATTTTTAATTCTTAACTTAAGGGTGTTATTTTTTAGTACTTTTTAATTGTTTTTGTTTTGATCTTGAAATATGAAGCGTTATATAATTATGTCTTTCTACATCAAATTAGATGTAATTATATCGGGTCAAAATCCGGATAAGATTATATATGATTTAATATATTTAGATCTTATCCGGTATAATTTTATCCACCATTTTTCGGATCATAGCATATCTACAATTATATTAAATAAGATATCATTACATATGACATCATATTATTTTTTTTTACTCGGGTTTATATAATTAATTTCGTTGTTAAAATTCGATTTTAGTTTTTTCTGTGTATAATAATAATAATCTGCTAATTTAGCAATTTTTTCTGCCGCATGATTTTTAACTAAGTTTTAGTAGTTTTAACTAAATTTTTTACAGTGTTTTTCTGTATAGAAGGCTACAACTTAAGGATGATCTGTTTTTTTGTGTGCCATCTCAAAGGTTTCAGGCTTAAGATGTGTGGTCAAAAGTGAGCCAATTTATGGCTTTTTTGTTTTTATGACATTTCTACAAAAAAAAAAAAAAAAAAAAACTATAGCCAAATGTGGTATCCACGGAAAGGTATTTCAAAGGTGAATGTATTGGCATAATTTTTCGGGAAAAATTCTAAATATTTTTTTGAAGTTGTAAAAGTTTATTAATTTGAGGATGCCCTATATGCGGAGTGTGCCGATATGACGTCCTAATTTACACATATTAATCCTTAGTAAGTTCCCGAGAATATATTGATAATATCAGAAATTAAAATAGTGCAATAATTATTGAAATATGTGTAATTAAAAATTTTTCAGAAGGAAATTTGAGCTTTAATTTTCGCTTATTTTTTATTTTCTATATTTTAATATTTTTTGAATCTATTTTTTCTTAATTCTAATATTTTTTTTTTTAATTTTTATTGTAATTTTTAGTTTTTGCCTTCTCTTTCTGCTCATTTTTCAATCGACTCATAAATATATTTTTTTAATAACTTATCTTAATTTTGCACAAGCATTTCTTCTAACCAATGCTTTAATTTAACCAAACAAATGTCTGTGGTTAAGACACTTGCCAAGGCTATTTTAGAACAATTGATTAAGATGTTTAAAAATAAATAAATAAAGCGACATACAGTGGGTACGATGACACACAAACTGGCGATTAATTCAAGGAAGCGGTTTATTGACGAGATATTATTTTTTTTGGATTAACTATGTGTAGGTTAGTTTAAAAAAATAACCTTTTATATTTTTCGTTAAGAATTTTATTTTATTTAAAAAAAAAAATTTTTTTTTTAAAGTATTAGAAGAATCCATAAAAAACGCGCAGCAGTTGGATTTATCGATTCCGATTTTAATGAAATTCACAATTAATATTACAAGATATCAGAGTTTATAAGATCAGAAACTTTCCGATCCGAAATCATTTCGGTTTCTAAAATATGACGTTTTGAAAATTGGATAAACATAAAAAATTTAAAAAGTGTTTTAACAAAGTCACTCATAACTATTAAATTTTACATCTGAAAACTTTAATTTTGGTTCTACGTTAAAGACGATAATATTACCTTTCAAATAATATGCATATCTGGAAATATATAGAATGAAACTAAGAAAAATGAGCACAAAAACTAAATTTTAGACTCGATCGTTTTTAATTGTTTTACAACTTTTTTAATGTCTTCTCCTAAATAATTTTGCTTCTATCAAAATGCTTATTTTATTTATTTGCTTCGTTGTTCCATACACAAGACTTAAGCCTAAACCACATAAACGCAGTGCGACGTTTTGTCGATAAAGCAGTTTTTGTATCTTCTCTGTTTTTCACTGCCGAGAAATTAGAAAAGTTTCTAAATAAACAAGAACTGTTTTTAAACAAAACGCCATAAGAAATTCTTAAAAATATTAAATCGTTTTCGCGAAATTCAAGAACAAAGTTTGACAGCACTGCCACTGTCCACTGGCACTTTCACTATGTGGTTTGGGCTTTAAAGTCTTATATTCATAGGCTTACCTAGACCATTTTTCTGGGGTGGGCAAGGGACCCATATATGTTCGGTTGTTTATTAGCTTAAAAAACACTTTCGACACTATGCTTACAACTTTTTTATCAAAAAAAAAACCTTTAGAAATAACTCCCTCCCTCCTCATAAAATTTTCATAATTTTCTTAATTCAATAATCCTGGTAGCTTATGCTATCTGCAGGTTTTATAGGGAACTCTGAGAAGTGTTCTTTTTCGGAGGAAAACCTCGTAAAAGCACCCAGGAAAATTTTTTACAATCGGTAGCCAACCACACCCATTCTACAACTGGTTCCAGTGCAACCGATTCCATGGAACTGGTTCCGGAACAAGTTCCTGGGATCCTATATAGAAGGTGTGGGTGACGTAGAATCAGTTCCAGAACTAGTTCCAGAACTGATTCTAGAGCAACCGGTTCCACTTTGGAGCCATAGAAGGGGTTGCTTTTGGGACAATTTCAAACAAAAAGAATCGGTGTTAGAATCGACAGTAGAAGGGGTTGTGAATGAAAAGTACCCAGGAAAATTTTTTACAACCGGTAGCCAACCACACCCATTCTACAACTGGTTCCACCGCAACCGATTCCATGGAACTGGTTCTGGAACCAGTTCCGGGGATCCTATATGGAAGGTGTGGGTGACGTAGAATCAGTTCCAGAACTAGTTCCAGAACTGATTCTAGAGCAACCGGTTCCACTTTGGAGCTATAGAAGGGGTTGCTTTTGGGACAATTTCAAACAAAAAGAATCGGTGTTAGAATCGACAGTAGAAGGGGTTGTGAATGAAAAGTAGCTATTGTACAACCGATTCTTTGGAACAGAAAATTTTCCTGGGTAGCTATTGTACAACCGATTCTTTGGAACAGAAATTTTTCCTGGGCAATGTATTGCAAGTTATTCTTTCAGATTAGTATGAAATTTGGATATGTGATAGAGTAGGAAATCTAAGATCAACCTATCCCATATTTTCGACCACCTCGGGCGAACCCATTCTAATCACATGTTTTGATCTCCTAAATTACCGAGATGGTCAAAAACCGTGAGATGTTCATCTTAGAAGTTTTGTTTCTGCAACATATTGAAATTTCATCAAAATTGTAGTGTTTATTTTGAAGTAATTTCCTTGTTAGATATTAACTAATTATTCCTTTGAAAAACTATTAAATCTAAGATATTTATCGCACCAAAAAATATTCCAGCTCTGTGATTCTTATAATCTTTCTTTAGAGCAGTGCTGTTCATTTCATAGGATAATTGCCCCTGCTCAATTTACATGTATTCTTACGCTCTTTGTTTTAGTCGTCACTGAAACAGCGATGAATGAACATGGGTACGGTTGTATGCTGATTTCTTTTAATGTAGGGGAAAGTAGTGTACCTTGGATTGCGTGTACCTTGGAACTTTGCAGATTTTCGCCATTTTTTAAAAATTATGTTTTCATGCAAATATTAAATTGCATTGTCTCATTTCAAGTAGATATTAACTCTACTGCAAATAATGCAATAAATTTCATTATGGGACAGTACTTTTTCGTTTTTCTAAAAAAATTTAAATTTCTAAAAATGCATAAGAATTATTAAAGTTTTTATTATTTGCAATCTATAACAACACCAACACTAATATTTCTGCATTAAACGATTTTTCGCATCTATCTTAATCTTAGAGATATTGACACAAGATTTTCAAAAGTACCAAGGTACACGACTCTCCCCTACTGAAAAAAAATTAATAACAATGTACGACAAATATTCTATGATTATAAATGCAGGATTAAATATATTTTATATATATTATATTTTCCGATAGTACTTCACTTTTTTCACAAAACATTTTCATATTTTTAATAAAAAATATAGTCATTCTCATTTTCTCACCAACACAGCTACATTTTTACTTTTGAACAGCACTGCTTTAGAGCAGTGATGTGCAAAATTGATTTGCAATTGTATTAGTGAGCAAGAGAGAGAACTGCGCTGGGAAAAAAATTGGACGAATTAAAAAATATGTCGTTTTACATATTTATCAATCTTCATATTTTTATACAATCTTAATGAAATTTTCTGCAACATATTTTTATAGATTTTAAACAAAATCTTCTATATTAATACTTTTATGGCATTTTTTTTTTTTTTATTTTGTTTTTTTTATTTCTATTAAAGATCTGCTATGAAAGATATTACTATGAAAATACTCATAATATCTTTTAATAACATATTCCCTAGATTCCTTAAATGTTTTATAACGTAAAAGGCATTGCATGATATCAAAAACATTTTTCATCATATATTTTCTAAGTATCATAATTGTTTTTAGTGCACTTGAAAAAAATATCAAAACACCCGCTAAGCACGTGCACTCGTCGCTGTCTCAGTGACGACTAAATTAAAGAGCATAAGAATATGTGTGAGGTAGTAAATTCACAATTGTTCTTTGAAACGCGCACCACTGCTTTAGAGCTAGTTTTGTGATCAGAACTAAGATCGATTTGTTTCTTAAATACTTCTTAAGTAAAAACTTTTCAAACAATATTTCTTAAATATTTAGGAGATTTTTAATAAAAAAAAAAAAAACGATCTTAGTTCTGACTCTAAAACCGACCTTTAGATTCCAACAAATTATCTTCCTAAGAAACCAGTTGACATTTTTCCAAACAAAAATACAGGATTAATTGATATTAAAAAAAAAATGATATTGTAATACTTTTGCCATCAAAATTATATTTACAAGAATTATAAGTAGATGTTTTAAAATTATGGGGTGGGCAAAAAGCATTCTAGGGTGGGCTTTGCCCACCCCAGACCGACCTAAGTCCGCCAATGCTTATATTGCAGTATAGAACTGAGTATTCGTAAAATATTATCTTTATAATTTAATAACTTAAGAACTAATAATTATAAAAATAAAAAAACAATATATATATACTAGGGCGGGCCAATTTGTATGGAGCCGAAAAATTCGATTAGAGCCGCCCCCTAGGATGATTCTATGGACAATTCTAAGCAACTTTGGTGAAGGAACCATAGGTCTATCTCGATTTTCGAGTTCCCACTTTTCAAAAAATGATTTTTTCCCTATAACATCATTTTGATTCAAAATTCGATTTTTTATTCAACGTTATATTATCTTTTTTATGTGTATATGGGGGTTTTTTGGGGTCGAGAAATTCATTTTTGATCTTTATTTTTACCTATGACCAACACCAGAGGGCGTTTCATGCATATTTTAACTATTTTTCGTCTATTTTCCTTCATTCAATTAGGAAAAAAGCTGCATAGGGAGAGCTTTCTGGATAAAATTTCAATGAATTCTCTTTACGCAATAATTCAATAACATTTGCGGATAATTCAATAAAATTATGCAGATAACTTACTCAATGTGTCATAGCAGACCCCTACGTACACCTAAGGGTCCTAGAGACGATTCTTTGGATGGCCAGTTCCCTACTTGGGTCATCGATGATCTATCTACCCTACCGGTCCGTCAGTCCCGTAATCCTGCGGAAAGACAAAACAGGGAAAAGGAGCCCTAAAATGTCAAACTTACCGGTTCCTCCATCCATCGCCCCACCCTGCTAACAAAATGAAAAAAGAAACCACACAAAATTTAACAACAGAAAACTAAAATCGAAAATATCCACCACCGGTGCAATAACATAGCCGTGTAGGCACTTGGGCAATTCCTGAAGCGCTTTCGTCCCCTGCCAAAGGGACTCATCAGCAGGATTAACCTACTAGTTCCGTGGAACACCTATGAGACGCATATATAATATGCTCCCGAACATAACAAACCACATCCTAACCCGTCCAAAAAAACTATAAATCAAAACAATCCAAAAAGCCTTCCCCATCCATCCCAGTACCACGCCCGAGAACCAATAACCGCTGGTCACAATAACCGCGGACTATAACACACACAATAAAATCAGAACAACAAAAAATAGCTCATCAATATCCCATATACAGATTCCCCAAAAAGCAATAAATTCAAAAACTCACCCCATTTACCCCATGCAGCACCGGCAAACAACACCTTCCGCCTCGACAAAGACCATAATATACGTTCCCACCAATCATAATCGCGACAAGAAAAATAAAATTAAAAACAAAATACCGAACCGAACAATTCAATTGAAATACAAAAAATATTTCCAAATTGTCAAAAAATAACAAACCCTATGTGATCAGGTCCCCAAACACAAATCACAATCAAGATACCAACCGTATCAGTAAGCAGCGGCTGTAACACCAAACTGCCCATCCCGTGAAATCAGTCTAATAACCCCATCAACTCCGCCTTATCCCAGTGACAATCCCAATCCACCCCGCGGATCCTACACTCAAAAAATTCCATCGGCCACATCCCCATAATACAATACACCCAAAGCCAAGGAATACAGCCCAATCCAGGCAGTATAAGAAATAAAATCAAAATGCCAAAAATCAGCACCCCAAAAAATTACACAAAACACGCGAAAATCCCTCACTGCAACAAACCAATGAATGAACGTCACCAATAAATTGACAAAATTACAATAATCCCTAAAAACCGTCAATAAAACATAATCAACACATCCACAGGACCTGAGAGAGATACCTACCGAAACGTGGATTTGTCCACGATCTTCGATGACCCAAGTAGGGAACTGGCCATCCAAAGAATCGTCTCTAGGCCCCTTAGGTGTACGTAGGGGTCTGCAATGACACATTGAGTGAGTTGTCTGCATGATTTTAATGAATTATCCGCATAATGTTAATGAATTATTGCGTAAAGGGAATTCATTGAAATTTTATCCAGAAAGCTCTCTCTGTGCAGCTTTCTTCCTAATTGAATAAAAGAGATGGCTCCCGTACCTCCCTCTCATCTCCACGTAGCTTTAGATGGGAATTAAAACTGCCTATTGACTTTATAGGAATTTTTGCCTTGAAAAAGTTATTGAGGAAAAATCACTTTCATCAATTAGTTTTTCTTGAGCGATAGAGTATATAAAGTTGGTGGACAAATCCACGTTTCAGTAGGTATCTCTCTCAGTTCCTGTGGATGTGTTGATTATGTTTTATTGACGGTTTTTAAGGATTATTTTCATTTTGTCAATTTACTGGTGACGTCCATTCGTGGTTTCTTAGGGTGTGGGATTTCGTGTGTTTTTGTGGGATTTTTTTGGAGTGAGGATTTTTGGCATTTTGATTTTTAATTTTGCTTTTGATACTGGCTGATTTGGGCTGTATATGTTGTCTTTGGATACCTGTTTTACGGGAATTTGACCGATGGAGAGAATTTTTTTGAGTGTAGGTTCCGATAGGTATACTGGGATTGGGGCTACGATAGGGCGAGGATTGTGGAGTTATTGGGTTGATTTCACGAGATGGGCAGTTTGATGTTTTCTGTCGCTGCTTGCTGGTGCGGTGGGTATCTTGATTGTGATTTGGGTCTGAGGCCTTGATCACATTTTTATTTATTTTTTGACATTTTAGTTGTGAAATTATTTGCTTTCGAATTGATTTCCCTGCTGCAGATTGATTTTTCCTGCTGCAAATTGTGAGTTATTTCGTGATTGTGGACTGTGGAGAGCAACTGTTGCGTACGTATGGAGGGCGGAAAGTGTCGCTTGGGAGTGACATATGGAATGGATGGGGTAAGTTTTGAAGTTATTGTTTTTTGGGGGATTTAGATTGTGTATATGTATCTGGTGTTTAATGGGTATTTTTGTTAGATGAATTTTATTGTGTTCTTACGAATATGTGTAATAGTGCGCGGATATTAAGGGCAGCGACTATTGACTATCTGGCGTGATACGGGAACGGATGTGATGGATTGTTGGGGTTTTTGATTTATGATTTATGGGACGGGTTGGAATTTTTTGATGATTTAGGCATTCTTCGGGAGCAT
Organism: Leucophora obtusa; assembly: GCA_949987735.1. NCBI lineage: Eukaryota > Metazoa > Arthropoda > Insecta > Diptera > Anthomyiidae > Leucophora > Leucophora obtusa. Next base: position 268,125,304 of record OX465295.1, on the reverse strand, counting down.
TTTATGCATGCGTCCCACACGAGTTCTAAGGAACTAGTAGGTTAATCCTGCTGATGAGTCCCTTTGGCAGGGGATGAAAGCGCTTCAGGAATTGCCCAAGTGCACTCTAATTAAAATCTGTTGAAATTTACCCAACTTATAGTAGGAAAATGTACTCCTACTAAAAATTGGGTAAATTTACTCTATGTGCGTAATTGAAAAAAAGTACGCACATTGTGTTTAAGTTCGTGCACAAATAATTTGTAATTTTACATTGAAAGTGCGTAAAAATTAAATGACATTTTGCAATTAGTGTGCTAATTTACTAAATTTGTGCGTAAAAAAGCATGTTTCACGTGTGAATGTAAGCATGAAGTGCGTAAAAATCCACAAAAAATGCGCAAAAATCCACAGAGAGTTCGTAAAAATCCCCCAAAAATGCGTATATTTACCACAGCTGTGCTTTAAGTTAAACCACACAAAAATATTTTTTTAAAATAAAAAAACTAATTTTAAGTACGTATTTTATTTATAATAATATCAGTGTCATTGTCGTGTATAATTTTTGGCAAGTTTTGGGCATTTATTGTGAAACATTGGTACAATATAAATTTGTTGAAAGTATTGGCCATCATTAGCTATGACCTTTTCCCATCTTTCTGGATGGATTCCGTGCCAAAAAAACTGCTGCTCATTTTTTGAGGCCAAGAACGAACAAGCCAATTTCGGATACCCTGTTCTGAAGTGAAGCGTATTCCAGTGAGAGCATTATGCATCGACCGAAACAAATGGTAGTCGGACGGGGCAAAGTCTTGGCTAGAAGGCGAGTGAGGCAAAACTTCTTATTCACTATTTTATAAATAGTTTTTAGTTCTTGTAACATGTGGCCGAGCGTTGTTCTGATGGAATATTATGAGCAACCAAATACAGAGCATTGCCTTGGCGCTATGGATAGTCGGCTTTGGCGTTGATTTGGCTGGTTGCCCAGGCTTTAAATACGATTTCTTGCGCTTTGGGTTATTATAATGGATCCATTTGTCATCCCCAGTAATGATTAGATTCAAAAATTTCTTTCTTTTTATGGCGGCATTTCCGACATGCAAAATCGTCCCAAACCCATTTCCTTGCTTTTGGATGAATCCTGCTGCTTGCAAACCAAAAATTATTTCATTCTTCTGTTGCTATTTCCAGATACATACAAATGTGTTAATAGAAATATGGTAATTAAAAAAAAATAATCCATTTTAGCTTTTTCTTTTTATTATTTAAAATTTTTCTTAAATTTTTTACAATTTAAAATGTCAGATTATTTATTACTATTATAAGTTAGTATATTTACCAACTTTGTGCGTAAAAATTTTATTTAACAAAAGAATAGTAATTTTAGGCACAATGTGATTATTTGTAAATACGTAATGTCTAAAAATACTTTGGGGGTTATTTTGTAAAACGCAACGCCTTGCGTTGCGTTGTTTTCCATACAAATTGTTTTTGTAACAATAACAATTTACACACAAATCAACGCAACGCAAGGCGTTGCGTTTTACAAAATAACCCACTTTGTGTGTGTATTATTGTGTATGGAAGTGTGTACAAAAATAATTTACGCATTTTTTGATTATATTTACCGAATTTTTGTAAAATTAAACAAAATTTTACCCATTTTGTAGTAGTGAATTTACAAACATTTTTTAGAGTGTGCCTACACGGCTATGTTATTGCATGGGTGCTGGGGTTTTTTTCGATTTTAGTTTTCTGTTAGAATGTGTGTGGTTTCTTTGTTCATTTTGTTAGCAGGGTGTCACTACGGATGTAGGAACCGGTAAATTTGACATTTTAGGGCTCCTATTCCCTGTTTTGTCTTTCCGCAAGATTACCGGACTGACGAACCGGTAGGGTAGTTAGATCTTCGATGACCCAAGTAGGGAACTGGCCATCCAAAGAATCATCTCTAGGCCCCTTAGGTGTACGTAGGGGTCTGCTATGACACATTAAGTGAGTTATCTGCATAATTTTAATGAATTATCCGCATAATGTTAATGAAGTATTGCGTAAAGAGAATTCATTGAAATTTTATCCAGAAAGTTAAAAAATAGTTAAAATATGCATGAAACGCCCTCTGGTGGTGGTCATAGGTAAAAACAAAGAACAAAAATGAATTTCTCGACCCCAAAAACCCCCCATATACACATAAAAAAGATAATACAACGAAGAATAAAAAATCGAATTTTGAATCAAAATGATGTTATAGGGAAAAAATCATTTTTTGAAAAGTGGGAGACTCGAAAATCGAGATAGACCTATGGTTCCTTCACCAAAGTTGCTTAGAATTGTCCATAAAATCATCCTAGGGGGCGGCTCTAATCGAAAAAAAATTTGGCCCGCCCTAATATATACACTAAAAGTTCTATAATTGTCACCTACTTTAAATGTCGGTGTGCTTTAATTGTCACCCCACTTTAAATGTCGGACAATTTGATTCATATAGTACTTTAATTATCACTATGCTTTTAAGGTCATAAAAAATATATTAAATTATTCTATAATTGTCTTTTTAAGAAATACTTATATTACGGGTACTCATTATAACTCGTAAATTTCTTGTAAACAGAAAATCTATTCACAACAGATTTTCGTTGTATATTTACGTTTGCTCTATATTGCATGCATAAGAATGAAACAAAAAACACAACACATCTCCTGTTCTTATTTAACTTATTAATTCAGCTATGCAGAGATACGTTTACGTTTACGTCTGGCTGATCCAGGCTTAAACCAACAAGTATAAACCTATAGAGAAACTACCGTCCTCACCAAATTTTGTTGTTGTGTGGCGAACTTGGGAAAGGCTAAGAAAACATGTTGATAATGTTGTTAAGAGAAAAAATGAGTTGGAAGAGCATTTTGAGAAACATTTTTTCGTTTTTTTCTTTTAAAAAAAATTCTTTGATCAATGTTGTCAAGTTTGATTTTCCATTTAGGGGTTTTTTAATGAGTGTAGTAAATTTTGTTCAACTACTGCTTTTTTGCAATGAAACTTATACCATGTGTTCCTCACGAAAAATTAACAATAAGTTCTTCTTCAAAATTTTTTTTCGTTGCCTACTTTAGGCGAAATTGGCCAAGATAGTTTAAGGGTGAATCTCGAAAACTAGCGCATAAAAATTACTAGGTTTAGGCACAAATTACTTCTCTTACCAAGATGTAATAGCAATAAAAAAATTACATTTTTTGTGCTGTTACTTAGAAGGATGTAGCGATTTTCGTTTTTCGAAAAACGCGAAATTGACCGAAAACGCACCAAAACTTCAATTTATATTATTCATACTTATAAACTTTGCTACCTATACCAAATATTATCGTTTTACCAAATTTCAGAAAAATCCGTCCATTCGTTTTGAAGTTAAGGCGTTGTCCTTTAAAGGTATCCTTATGTAATCCTGTGCGTCCTTGGACAAAAGTAAGAAACTTTTTGAATAGCTTAAGCTCCAATCTTACTTCATGGTCACTATCAATTGTTTTATTCAATTTAAATATGTTTTTAAGATTTTTGAAAATCTTGGTTGTTTTAAAATATTTAATTTTTGAAATTTTACGAAATTTTAATTTTGACACTTTCACGCTTCCAAACCGTGCATTGTATACAAAAAAATTCTTCACAAACAATTTAATAAATTTTGTTTTCTGTTGAAAAAGCATAATTTCTTATTATAAAATACTCCTTTGGCGCATTTCTGGTCAATTTAATATACCTCGCCTGCAGGCGGGCTTGCCGGTTAGAGGGTTAATATTATTTTAAAAATTTTTAAATAATTTATTTTATTATACAAATAATATATAACTCAACTTATGTTTATAATAATTTTTGTTAATATTATTTGAAAATCTTGTAAATAATTTATTTTATTATACAAATAATATATAATTCATTTTCACCGTTCTTGTTAATTTAAATGTATATTGTTTTTGTTAAAATAAACTATATTTTAAAAAATAAAACTATATTAACTATCAGTATAAGTTTTAAAAAACCCAAAATTGACACTATTGACAAATGTTTGTTGGCACGGGAATTTTTTGAATGTTGAGGCAACATTGGAATCTCTTAAATCCTCTTAAAAATGTGAAAATTCTCTTAAAAATCTAAAAAAACTCACTCAACCTCAATGCTTTTTATATAGGGAAATGTGTAAAAAAAACACTCAATCTCTCATTTTTTTACAATGTTTACCAACATGTTTTAGTTTTCTTTCCCGACTTCACGAACAAAAATAAAGAGTAAAGGTTAACAGAGCAAGAGTTGTATAGATACCCACTGCTTAAACAAAGAACAGAAAAACGTAAAAACTACAAACAAAAACCTACAAACAAAAATTATAAGAGTAACAACAAAATTGTATTCTTCAATTTTCTCTTCTAATAAACAAGAGTTTAATAAACTTTAATATAGTCTAACCAACGACTATATAGGCTAAAGCAACAAGTATAAACCTATAGAGCAGTGGTGTTCAGCCCATAGGACCACGGGTGCCACTTTGGTAATTTTCTACCAAAACTGGTTATTATACCCTACACCACTATGTGGTCAGGGTATTATAAGTTTGTGCTGATGTTTGTAACACCAAAAAATATTGGTCGTAGACCCACCTTATAGTATACCGATCGGTTCAGAATTTTTTTTTTATTTCGATTTAAAGATGTCCGTCTGTCCGTCCGTCCGTCCGTCCGTCCCTCCGTCCGTCCGTCTGTCTGTCTGTCCATGCAATCTTGTGCGCACTCTACAGGTCGCAACTATTAAGATATTTTGATGAAATTTGGTACGCAGACCTATGTTGGCCCAAGGACGAACAAGTTTGATTTTTTTGAACATCGGTCCATGTTTAGACCTAGTGCCCATATAAGGGTCCTACCAAAATTATACTGTTTATATGCTGCAGGTCGTAAATATTAAGATATTTTGATGAAATTTGGTACACAGACCTATATTGGCCCAATAATGCAGCCTTTTGATTTTGGTGAACATCGGTCCATGTTTAGACCTAGCGCCCATATAAGGGTCCTACCAAAATTATACTATTTACACGCTGCAGGTCGTAAATATTAAGATATTTTGACGAAATTTGGTACACAGACCTATATTGGCCCAGTAACGCAGCCTATTGATTTTGGTGAACATCGGTCCATGTTTAGACCTAGTGCCCATATAAGGGTCCTACCAAAATTATACTGTTTATATGCTGCAGGTCGTAAATATTAAGATATTTTGATGAAATTTGGTACACAGACCTATATTGGCCCAATAATGCAGCCTATTGATTTTGGTGAACATCGGTCCATGTTTCGACCTAGTGCCCATATAAGGGTCCTATCAAAATTATACTGTTTATACGCTGCAGGTCGCAAATATTAAGATATTTTGATGAAATTTGGTACATAGACCTATGTTGGCCCAAGGACGAAGCCTATTGATTTTGGTGAACATCGGTCCATGTTTAGAACTAGTGCCCATATAAGGGTCCCCCCAAAATTATATTGTTTATACGCTGCAGGTCGCAAATATTAAGCTATTTTGATGAAATTTGGTACATAGACCTATGTTGGCCCAAGGACGAAGCCTATTGATTTTGGTGAACATCGGTCCATGTTTAGAACTAGTGCCCATATAAGGGTCCCCCCAAAATTGGCTTGGTTACAAACTGCAGGTCGCAAATATTAAGATATTTTAATGAAATTTGGTGCGCTGACTCACATTATAGAAAATTTTGACATAAGCCCCATTTTAACCCATTCGAATTTCGGATCCAAACAATACACCAGACTGGTGTAGGGTATTGTATAGTCGGCATGCCCGACTTTAACCTTTTTACTCGTTTTTTTTTGCTTTGGTAACTTGGTAAATTCATTTTGATTTTGGTAACTTTTTGAATTTAATTTTTTTAATTTCTGTTCTGCTGTTTTTACTTGTTAACGTGCAAATCGCCTACGTGTAAATTGTGTTCCGCCGCTTACTACCTTAAACAAATTTAAGCAGATGGTAACACTGTTCTAAACAAATAAGAAGTTTACTAAAACAACTGTGTCAATGCTTATCTTTCGCTCTAGTAGAAACATCAAACGAAAGTGGAAGTCATGTGTGTTTAGATCGGATTTTGTTTTTGTTTATTTGTTTATGTTGTTGTTATACACATAGTATATAATTTGTCAAAATTGCAGTTGTTTGTATGGATAGGTAAGATAATTATTTATTTATTGTTTTTTTCCTTTAAAACGGTTTCAAATTATATTTCAGATTTTTAACAAAAAAGCCAAGACTTTCTCAAGTCGAATGTATGCTAAGCAGCGATGATGAAGCAGAAACATCAAAAAATATGTAAATAACTTTAAAAGACATCGTGTAAAACAATTTGTAATAATATTTTATGTATTTACAGTGTTGAGAGGGAAAAGCCCAAAGAAATTAGAAAAGTTAGAAGTGAATGGATAAGAACTTTTTCGTGGCTCCAAGATAAAAATGGAAAATGTTTCTGTGTGGTATGTGAAAAGTCACTTACAAATCATTTATCGCATTTAAAGAAACATGAAACGAATGCTTCGCACATACAAAGCGAACACCAAAAGAAAAATTTAATTCAAATTGACAAGTTTTTGAGCGACGATCAGCGTTCCCTGGAAAAGAAGATAAGGCAAGCAGAATTAACTTTGGTAATGTTTTGTATTTGCCATAACTTACCACTACTATTAATGGATTTTCTACCCAATTTGCTTCGAGAATGTTGTCCAGATTCATGCATTGCAAAATCTATTAAATGTGGGCGTACTAAAGCAACACAGTTGGCCGAAACTTTAGGCAAAAAAGCGTCAGACAATATTACTACTGCCATGAGATCTTCAAAATTTTCTCTAATTGTCGATGAAACAACAGACTTGTCTAATAAGAAATGTTTGGTGTTAGTTGTAAGGTATTTTGATAGTGTCTCCAAGACAATTTGCGACAGATTTGTTGCACTATTAGAATTGGTTAAAACCAATGCTGATGCAATATATCAAGTAATACACAGCTTCTTCGATCAAAACAACATTCCAATAAAAAACTTAATTGGATTAGCGACGGATGGCGCAAGCACAATGGCAGGCGAATTGAATGGTTTAAAAACTAAGTTAAAGCGTGACACAAATTTGTTCTATATGAAATGCACATGCCATTCTCTGCATCTCTGTTCCAGCTATGCTTGCAAAAAATTGCCATCCAACATAGAAGATCTTTGCAGAAAAATTTATAATTTTTTTTCGTATAGCCCAAAAAGAGTTTCAGAACTAAAAGAATTCCAAGAATGTTCTTTAGAAGTAAATGGCATTAAGCCAATTGAAATTTCAAATTTGCTAGGTAATGAAGAAATAAAAGTTTACATGATGTTTCTTTCTTACATATTAAAAATAATTAACAACTTAAATAAAGAGTTCCAGTCAGAAAGAGTTCGCTTACCATATTTGTATCAGCAACTTGAAATTAATTTCAAGCTTATTGCTTGTAACTTCATGGATGACAAGTATGTAAAAAGATAACCGGTACTATTTGCCATTAATGAATGTATATATGGGGAGCGAATCAGAAAAATACTTAAATTCTGACCAATTTTCTGAGTCACAAAAAATTTTAATAAAAGGGCACATACGAAATTTTTACATAGAATTTCTCAATCAATTAAAAACCAGGTTTGATTTTAGCCGAAATGATTTAAAAGTGTTGTCAATTATAACACCTAACAAAATTTTAAATGAAACTAAAGATTCTATTTTAAATCTTTTAAATGAATTTTATTATTTGAAAAGTTGTGACAATGACACAATTGTTACTCAATGGAGTCTTCTTACTTTGTTATCAAATGATCTAAATCAAAACGATGATATTACTTCTTTTTGGGAAAATAAAAGTTTAATAAAAAATGGGCTTAATGATATAGATTTAAGGAATTAACTGATTTTATATTTAATTTAATGTGCCTTCCTCATAGCTCAGCAGCCGCTGAAAGAAAATTTTTTGATTTAAGTTTAATTAAAACCAAACTTAGAAATAAATTAGAATATGAAACATTAAACAACATAATGTTAGCAAAAGAATTGGCTGGTTCCAAAGACCAACATTATGTTTGGTCAGCTAAAGATTATATTAAATAATTTTTTTTCTTATTTCGTTAAAATGTGAAGTAGAATACCTGAAGTAATGTTATGTTTATGTTTTTGTTATGTTATTTTGTTTTTAATATATGAATAAGTGATTATCTCTATATATAAAAGAATAACGTGACTGACTGACTGACTGACTGACTCAACATCGCCCAGCCCAAACCGCTGAAGCTAGGAAGTTGAAATATGGTATGTAGGTTCCTCTTTCGGGGTAGACGTCCGCTAAAAAAAGTACCTTTTTCCAAAAAAAAGTACCTTTTTCCAAAAAAAGTACCTTATTCCAAAAAAAGTACCTTTTACCAAAAAAAGTACCTTTTTCCAAAAAAAGTACCTTTTTCCAAAAAAAGTACCTTTTTCCAAAAAAAGTACCTTTTCCAAAAAAGTACCCTTTTCAAAAAAAAAGTACCTTTTTCCAAAAAAAGTACCTTTTTCCAAAAAAAGTACCTTTTTCCAAAAAAAGTACCTTTTTCCAAAAAAAAGTACCTTTTTCCAAAAAAAGTACCTTTTTCCAAAAAAAGTACCTTTTTCCAAAAAAAAGTATTTTTTTCAAAAAAAGTACCTTTTTCCAAAAAAAGTACCTTTTTCCAAAAAAAAGTACCTTTTTCCAAAAAAGTACCTTTTTCCAAAAAAAATTCCTTTTTCCAAAAAAAGTACCTTACTTAAAAAAGTACCTTTTCCCAAAAAACATACATTTTTCCAAAAAAATAACTTTTTCAAAAAAAGTACCTTTTCCAAAAAAAAGTACCTTTTCCCAAAAAAAGTACCTTTTTCTAAAAAAATGTTCCTTTTCCCAAAAAACATACATTTTTTCAAAAAAATACCTATTTTCAAAAAAAGTACCTTTTCAAAAAAAAAGTACCTTTTCCCAAAAAAAAGTACCTTTTTCTAAAAAAATTTTCCTTTTCCAAAAGAAGTACCTTTTCCAAAAAAATACCTTTTTCCAAAAAACATAAATTTTTCCAAAAAAAACACCTTTTTAAAAAAAAATACCTTTTCCAAAAAAAGTACAAATAAAGTACTTTGTAAAAACAAAGTATCTTTTTCCAAAAAATTTCGTTTTTCCAAAAAGTACCATTTAAAATAATATATAATTTCAAAAAAACTACTTTTTTTCCTCCCCCCACGGATATCTCCACTAAACAAGGTTTCTTGATATTCGGCATAGACGTGCGCTAAGACGGGATTTTTGGAAATTCATACCGGAACGGGTAAAAAGGGGAAAAGTCTCCCCATAAACAGTCTCACAAATTGGAAAAGTGCCTGCCAAAACCACTGGAGGTAAGAAGTTGAAATTTGGTATAAAGGTTCCTCCACTGTAGTAGACATCGACTAAGTTTGTATTTTTGGAATTCCCTACACGATGTCCCAAAAGGAAAGTCGGTATGTGAGTTCCTCCTTCTGTGTAGGCGTCCGCTTAGACGGAATTTTTGAAATTCCTATCGGGAGGGGAAATAAGGTAAAAGTCTCCTGCTGACGGCTTGCCCAATCCCTTTTGGCCAACCTAAAATTTTAAATATGTATTCCTTGGAGTAGGACTAACTCAGCGGCAACGTAATTTTTCTATTTTGGAACAGGAACATAGTAAAAATGGTGGTTGAAAGGGAAAAATGTCCCCACTAACGGCCTGCCCAAACCGCTAAGGCAATGCAGTTGAAATTTGATATGAATGTTCCTCATCCATCGCAGATAGCCGCGAAGATGGAATTTTTGTAAATTCCTAAAGGGAGGGGCAAAAAGAAGAAAAGCCCCACCTTGGGGGCCGGTAAAAACCCCTTCGGCTAGAAACCTGAAGCTTAAAATGTGGGTCCCTGGAGTGAGGGCTAACTTATTAGAAAGATACTTTTTTGAATTTTGGAGAGGGTCGTTATAAAATGGGGGCTCAAAAAGGGAAAGTTGCCCCTTAACGACCTGTCCAAACTGCTGGAACTAGGAAGCTGAAATTCGGTACTTAAGTTCCTCTCAGCCTGCTCAAACTGCTGGAACTAGGAAGCTGGAATTCCCTGTCGATGGATTTTCGGAAATTCCTACCGAGAGGGGCACAAATAGTAAAAGTTGGCTAGAAACCTGAAATGTAAAACATATGTTACTTGGAGTATGTGCTCACTTACCGAGAAGGTGCTTTTTGGACAGGGACATTGCAAAAATGGGGATTAATGAAGAGAAAAGTGCCGCTTAAAGGCGTGCCCAAACCGCTGGAGGTAGGAAGTTGAAATTTGGTATTAAAGTTCCTCCTCTATTGTAGACATCCGCTAAGATGAGATTTTTGGAAATTTCTACAGGTAGGGTCAAAAACAGGAAAAGTCTCCCCCTTAACGGCCTAGCCAAACTGCTGGAACAAGGGATCTTAAATTGGGTTCCTTCTCCAACGTTGACGTCCCCTAAGATGGTATTTTTGGAAATTCATACCGGGAGGGGTAAAAAGGGAAAAAACTTCCCCCTTGCCGGCCTAGCCAAACTGCTGGATATAGAGACCTAAAATTATGTATGTAGTAGGTTCCTCCTCCAACGCAGACGTCCTCTAAGACAGAATTTTTGAAAATTCCTACCAGGAGGGGTAAAAACGGAATAATTCTCCCCCTTGATGGCCTAACCGAACCCTTCGGCTAGAAATCTGTAATATATAATATGTTTTCCTTGGAGTATGGGCTAACTTATCGGCAAGGCATTTCTAGGACTTTGGACAGGAACGTGGTAAAAATGGTGGTTCAAAAGCGGAAAATTCCCCCTCCCCTTAACGTCTGCGTCTTTAGCTAGAAACCTAAAACTTAAAGAACAAGTGTATATGAAACACTAAAATTAAGAAACTAAATAGGAAACGAGTGGGATTGAAACACTACACAAGTGGAATGAAATGGATATAAACGTTGAACGAGTGGAATTGAAATTATAGACAATGCAAATGGATTGTAAGAGGGAATTACCTGTTCAAACACTATCAACGGAATATGAAACTTATGTAGCATTGAAACATACTCTCGAAAAAGTTAAACAAATTTTCTAAAAGAGAAAAAACCTTAGAAAAGGAATGGAACTTATATATTCCGATATTTAAACTTCATGTAACGAAACACAGGTGGAAGAAACCGACGCAGTAAATTTTCCAACTGAATTTGTGAATTTACTTGAATTGCCAGGTCTACCTTTACATAAACTGGAATTAAAAAAAAACTTTAAGACACGCTAACAACGTAGCTTTGCCCGCAATTTTTAATATTATAAAATGCTTTCCAACCCTGCTTTACGTTATTTATTTTCATTCAAAACACAAATGAACAAAACTACTTACGGGTCTATCTACCTAAGTTCGCACTTTACCAAATTATCTTAACATACACACGTATATTGCAATTTATTATGGATTCATTACTAACAATCCACTTTCATGAGAAAAAGTGATCAAATATTTATTTATTTTAAACCCATTGTTGTGCAGAATTATTTATTTGTGGTGGCTGGGTGAAGGCTTTTATTATAAAAACTGTACTTTAAATAAAAAGCGAATTTAAAAAAAATTGTCGGGGGGAGGGGCGCCCCCCCTAAACCTTAAGGCACGCCAACAACATAGCGGGTTGCGACCGCTATCTTTAATATTATAAATCGCTTGCCAACCCTGCTTTACGTTTTTTATTTTCATTTAAAACACAAATGAATAAAACTACTTACGGGTCTATCTACCTAAGTTCGCACTTTACCAAATTATCTTGACATACACACGTATATTGCAAATTATTATGGATTCATTACTAACAAACCACTTTCATGAGAAAAAGTGATCAAATATTTATTTATTTTAAACCCATTGTTGTGCAGAATTATTTATTTGTGGTGGCTGGGTGAAGGCTTTAAATAAAAAAACTTTAAATAAAAAACGAATTTAATAAAAATTGTGGGGGGCGAAGCCCCCCCCCCCCTTAACCTTTAAGGCACGCTAACAACGTAGCGGGCTGCGCCCGCTAGTAATTATATATAATATAAAAATATGTATGTACTGAATTTTTTTAAGTTTTTATCAATAAAATTCAAAAATGGTAACTTTTGGTAGCTTTTTGGTCAAATTTTGGTAGAAAAAAATTTTTGCCAGTGGCAACCGTGCATAGGACAATTGTCCCTGCTCAATTCACATGTATTCTTACGCTCTTTATTTTAGTCTTCACTGAAACAGCGATGAATGAACATGAGTACGGATATATGCTGATTTTTTTTTAATGTACTGAAAAAAAAAATTAATAACGATGTACGACAAATATTTTATGATGATAAATGCAGATGAAATATATTATATAAATATGTAAAAACAATGAAATTACTGATATTGATTTAAAAAAATCGAAAACCTTTTGTTTTACATAGAATGAAAGAAGCCCCCCTTATGTATGTATGTATTTTTTTTCTTTCAAAAATTGTATTTTGTTTATTTTTATTTCTTTAAAACAGTGTAGTATTTATTTATATTTTCCGAAAGTACCTACTTCGCTTTTTACACAAAACATTTTCATATTTTTAATAAAAAATAAATGCATACAGATTCTATTAACCCATTCAACATTTCTTACAGTGCAATTCTCGTTTTCTCACCAACACAACTACATTTTTAGTTTTGAACACCACTGCTATAGAGAGACTACCGTCCTCACCAAATTTTGTTGTTGTTGGGCGAACTTGGCAAAGGCTAAGAAAACATGTTGATAATGTTGTTAAGATAAAAAATGAGTCGGAAGAGCATTTTGAGAAACATTTTTTCGTTTTTTGCTTTTGAAAAAAACTTCTTTGATCAGTGTTGTCAAGTTTGATTTTCCATTTAGGGGGTTTTTAATGAATGTAGTAAATTCTTTTCAACTACTGTTTTTAATAATTTTTGTTAATATTATTTTAAAATTTTTTAAATAATTTATTTTATTATACAAATAATATATAATTCAACTTATGTTTTTAATAATTTTTGTTAATATTATTTGAAAATTTTGCAAATAATATATAATTCATTTTCACCGTTCTTGTTAATTTAAATGTATATTATTTTTGTTAAAATAAACTATATTTTAAAAAATAAAACTATATCAACTATCAATATTAGTTTTAAAAAAACCCAAAATTGACACTATTGACAAATGTTTGTTGGCACGTTAATTTTTTCCATGTTGAAGTAACATTGGAATCTCTTAAATCCTCTTAAAAATCTGAAAATTCTATTAAAACTCTGAAAAAACTCACTCAACCTCAATGCTTATTATATAGGGAAATGTGTAAAAAAAACACTCAATCTCTCATTTTTTTACAATGTTTACCAACATGTTTTGTTTTCTTTCCCGACTTCACGAACAAAAATAAAGAGTAAAGGTTAACAGAGGAAGAGTGGTATATAAACCCACTGGCTAAAGACAAACCACCAGCCTCAACTGCTGTTAAAAAGTCTCTTTAATTTTATATGCAAACTGGTTTTAAGAGAAACAGTTTTTAGTGTTTTTTTTAACGCGTATTTTTTAATATTAATAAGCAAAATTTTGTGCTGATTATACAAAACTAATGCAGAGAACATATCAAACAACACAAGTGCACTTTACAATTTAATTAAAATTGCTTAAAAACAATAAAAATAATTAATTAAAAATACCACTTTTTCACGTTTTTTGTTATTTTACATTTAAACTCTCTTAAAACCAGTTCAGTTTTTCAGATGAGAGCCGTGGATAGTGCCTGGTCTAACTAGTAAACTGATAAAAAAAACAAATTATTTCTTTAACAACAATAATAAAAACAAAAGAAGAAAATACTAAATAAAAAGCAATAAAAATACTGTAATGTCAAAGCGTAGAAATAAGAGAATAGAAACCGAACATATCTCGTTGTCTGCTGATACGTCTATGTCGAAGCGTAAAGTTAAGAGAACTGCAGATGAAGCTGAGCTTAGCTCGTTCGATAATATTCCCGCAGTGGCAGACTTTATTTTTTCTAATACAAATGACTCTTTCTCACGCAGTAGTTTGTGGAATTGGTTAGATGCAGGGCTGCCATAATTGCCGATTTTCGGCATTTTGCCGATTTTTTATTAAAAAATATGCAAAATGCCGATTTGCCGATTTTTGGTCGAAAAATGCCGATTTTTTGTTAAAACCAAGGTTGGTTACCGTTTCATAAACCCCATATGAACGTTTTAAAATGCTGATAAATATTTATATTTACCCGTTTTTATTTCGATATTTTATTGGTTCAATTGCGTAATATATGCATATTACCGTTATAATACCGCTAAAATACCAAAACAGCAAATTATAACGGTAATTTGGGAATAATAAGAAATTGAACCGGCAAACCAAGAAAATAAAAACTCTAAAATATGAAGACAATTGCCCTAACTGATATCGAGGATATAAAATATTCAAATCAATTTAAATATCGGCGTTGTAGATAATTACAGTTATTTTAAAAATGAAACGGTAACCAACCCTGGTTAAAACTCAAAAACATGAAATTTTAATTTTTGGTGATTTACAAATCATGTTAAGATTTGCACTTTAGGTAGAACAATATTCCCTTCTGATTTCTAAATATTTTTCAAAACTTATAAACCAATAAAATTGTATCAGGTCAAAAATCTGATACAATTTCATCTGATTAACACATAATTTAATCAGGTCAGATCTAAACTGATGCAATTAGATAAAAACTGATAAACAACCCAGTGTAGAAACGGTAATGACATATAATTATTTTTTGGAGTACCAGTAATGACACCCACTTACCTTCTGCATTATTTTAAAACAAATAATAATAATGAGTTACTGATAATGACTTATTTTATCATTATTTCAAATAGAAAATAATTTTTTAGATTTTTTTTTTAAATTTTTTGAAATCTATTTTTAGACTCAATATTTTTTAATCACTGGTAAGGATATAAGTAACCACATATTTTTTGATTTTTTGTATGTTGGCGAGTAAGCTTGCTTGTGTGCAGCAGGTCAATTATGTTTTTATCTATTAAATATTACATGTCGATATAGCTCAGGTGGTAACAGTTCTACCATCTGAGCAATCTGTAGCCCCAGGTTCGATTCCCGCACCAGCAAATTTTATTTAAAAAAAAATACAATAAAAAATATTTTTTTTTATATAATTAATTTTTTTGAAAATCTAAGTTTAGACTCATTATTTTTGTCAGTACTGGTAAGCACATAGGTAACGATATATTTTTTGATTTTTCGTAAGCTGGTGTGTAACGACAACTCATTATTTTTCGCGACATCGCCATATAAAGGTAATAAGAAATGTAATAACAAAAGTAAGTAGTTACCATTACCAAGTATGTACTTACATAACCACATATCTGGTAATGATTTTCTACACTGGGTAGTTAATAGAGAAAAATTTCTAAATTACATTTCATAATTTCTGAAATACAATTGATAATTTCTGAAATATAGTTGTGAATTTCGAAAATACAATTAATAATTTCTGAAATACAATTCATAGAACTGAAATTCAATTGACTAGTTCTGAAATGCAATTCATAAATCTAAAAATAATTGATAAGTTCTGAAATACAATTGATAAAACTGAAATTCAATTGATTATTTCTGAAATACAATTGATAAATCTTAAAAACAATTGATACAATTGGAAATGGTGTAGAGCGTTAAAAAGATGTAAATAAAATTATTTTTTTAAAAAATTCAATTTAATAAAAAAATATAATTTTATAAAAACATTTATAGAAAATAAAATTATAATTTTATAAAAAGAAATTCTTTTTATAAAAAAAATGCATAGCCGTAAACGGTATCGAACTCGAGACCTTCTGAGTTTAAACCTTATTTTAACAAAATATTGTAATTTTTATAAAATCAGTGCTCTGCCAGTGTATTATTTTTTGAACTGTTGTCAATATCTGTCTGGGATCTTATTTAATCCCAAATAAATGGAGATCTTACGTAGTACCCAAATATAATGCGGGATCTAATTTTAACTGTCATTTTTCTAGACAGTTTTAGATGTGAATCCCCAAATATATTGCTGTTTCTAATTCGATCTGCCATTTTAATACCGAAATGAATTGCTGGATCTAATTCGATCTGCAATTTATAGGATAAATTAAGATCTTACCTAATCCCCAAATATATCACTGGATTTAAATCGATCTGCAATTTATCGGAAAAGTTAAGATCTTACGCAATCCCGAAATATATTACTGGATCTAATTTGGTCTGTCATTTTTTGGATCAATTTAGATCTTACTTAATCCCCAAATATATTGCTGGATCTAATTCGATCTGCCATTTTTCGGGTCAAATTAGATCTAAGTTTATCCACAAATATATTGCTGGATCTAATTCCATCTGCCATTTTTCGGATCAATTTAGATCTAAGTTTATCCCCAAATATATTGCTGGATCTAATTCGATCTGCCACTTTTTCGGATCAAATTAGATCTAAGTTTATCCACAAATATATTGCTAGATCTAATTCGATCTGCCAAAATTGAGATCAAATTAGATCTAAGTTTATCCACAAATATATAGCTCTATCTAATTCGATCCGCCATTTTTCGGATCAAATTAGATCTAAGTTTATCCACAAATATATAACTAGATCTAATTCGATCCGCCATTTTTCGGATCAAATTAGATCTAGGTTTATTCCCAAAGATATCATTGGACCTCCCAATTTTGAGATATAACTTGATATTAGTTTATCCCCATATATACAATCGGATCTAATACGATATCATTGGATACACCCAATTTTGAGATCTAATTGGATCAGCTATATATTACAGCAGATCTTAAACAATATCAAATTGGATATGATTAGATATTGCGCGAGATCAATTTTTTTTACTCGGGCATACATAGTTTTACATTAATCAAATTAAACCATATATGGAATTGTATTCAAAATGTTGATGTGGTACCAAATTTTCCCATATATTGTTTAAATTGTGCCATATATGACAATATATTGTTTAAATGATACCATATATGTCTATATATTAATATTGTTTAAATGACACCATATATCAATATATATGGGACTATATATGGTAGCATATATTATCATATCTGCATCTGTATTAAAAATGTCGTTCATCAGGTACCATATATGAGCATATATTGTTGAAATGGCACCATATATGACAATATATGGTTTAAATGGCACCATATATGGTAATATATAGCTTAAATAACACCATATATAAATATATATCGCACTATATATAGTACCATATATTATCATATCTGGAACTGAATTAAAGATTTGGTTTATGAGGTACCATATATGACCATATATTGTTTAAATGGCACCATATATGATAATATCTAGTTTAACTGTCACCATATATAATTATATATTGTTCAAATGATACCATATATAATTATATATTGTTAAAATGCCACCATATATATTAAGATATACCCAGGAAAAAATTACCCATTACCTTAACAAGGCATTGCCATATAACCGCTTACAAATCTCATTGCCAAATTTCTTTAGTGCATTACCAAACACATTCTAACAAGATCGTAAAAAAAGCAAGAGGTATTGTAATCAATTCTAAAAATCAAAACAAACAAGGCATGAAAGTCATTCAAATATAATTATTTACTAACAAAACTTTTCAAAAATTCATAATTTACTTTTTAAATTATTTGATCTTAGAAAGTAACCGTTTACATTTTGGTAGTAAAACAACAAATTAAGAAGTAGTTCCACATTTTGAAAAGAGAAGTTATTTAGTTTTAAACATAACAGTGAAAAAATTATTTTAAAAATTTTGTGCTAATATGGCATTTTAATATTTAAAGGACTATTTCCCATTTCTTCCCAATAAATTTGCGCTTTATCACAAATATTATTTTTGATATACACAATCACTGCATGAAGAGTAAATAAATGTTCAATGGTAATTAAAAAAGTAAACCAGAAAAGTTGTTTTCGATTAAATAAATAGTAACATTACAAAGAAATATATTTTTTAATTTTTCTTAGCAGTTATTCAAAACAAAATATAAAAAATTACTAAAATTTCTTTTAAGTTATTATATTGAGAATTAAAATAAAAGGAAAATCTATTGTCTTTTGCAATTTTGTCAGTTAATCGATTAATTTTAATTTATTGCTTTGTATTTTGCAAAACGTCCAAAACAAATCTTTTGGCAAAGTAGTTTAAAAAGGCCAACAAAACCCCATATTTTTTCATTTGATACATACCATTTTTTTCTGACTTGAAATCAGTACAAATTTTTTAAAATATAACCAAAAAAAAAACAATTATAATGCCAATATAATGGTTCAGTTGCTGCAACAAATTTTTTCGGATAATACTACCGAATTTTTGTTTAGGACAGCGAATTTCCGTTCTCGGAAATAACCCTATTGGAAATTTTAACAAACTGTCACCGAACTGGCCCCTTTATATGAAATAGACTGGTCACTTTTACATGGCGTTGTCATAGGACATGTCACTAGACAAATCCTAGGACAGGTTACTGAACTCTCATAAAAAACAAAGTTCAGGGACCTGTCCTGGGATTTGTCTTGTGACATGTCACAAGGGGTCCTATGACAACGCCATGTAAAAGTGACCAGTCTATTCCATATAAAGGGGCCAGTTCGGTGACAGTTTGTTAAAATTTCCCGTAGGGAAATTACATTCTAAAAACTAATTTTCTGATAGATACAAACGAAATATTCAAGAGTACACCGAAGCAATCCATTGGCTACACTCAAAAAAGTTTGACAGTTGTTTGTATAGTAATCAGTAGTTCTTATATTTAACGGAAATTACAGTTGTTTTTCTACAGAAAAATTCAAAACAACTTTTATGACGGTTATTTAAGATAACAACTAACCAAAAGTACTGTAATTTTGTAACAGTTGTTTAAAGCAGTTATTTTTAATATCATAATAAACAACTACCAAAACAGTAATTTTACAGCAAACAGTTATTTTTGGTAGTTAATTAAAAAATAAAAAATGTCGTTGATTTTTTTTATTTAAAAATTCTTGTTTAGTTTATATTTGTTATTATTGATATATTTCTAGTTTGCAAATAAAAATCAGAAACTTGTATTGTATCTCCAATGCATAAAGCATAAAAACTGGAGAACGGTTTGGAATTTTTACTTCGAGTTTTTGTAATATTTTTTTGTGATATTTTTGTAATCGAAAGAAAAAAAATAGTTTTTTTATTAAAATATAACTTTTATAAACAAAAACATTTGACTATAAAAAACAGCAGTTTTTACCGATTTCGTCAGTTGTTTTGAAATTTTTTTAGTAAAAATTTCTCAGTTAATTTTACGACATTAGTAGTCATTTTTAATGCATTTGTTAGTTATTTTTCAGGAGGTAAAAATAACACAATTTTTAGTTATTTTAAATGTAAATACCTTTGTCGCTTTTTAACTGCATATATCTTTGTTTTAACTGACATTTTCAGTAGATTCTACCGACAAACGTTAGTGAGTGTAATATGTTTTCTCTTTGCTAATATCTGATTTATTTCTGCCATAGAAAAACGTTCACATTCTGACTACTTTTTCCATTAAAAATGGTTTATATACAATTTTAAGGTTTTGGGAACCTTTTCTATCGAAAAACCCTCTGATTCTGGGAAATTTTCCTTTCGAAATTTCCACATAAAAACATTCAGATATTGTTGTTAGGACAATTGAAATTTTTTAATTTATTTATTTAATTTATTAATTTATTTAATCTATTTATTTAATGTATTTAATTTATTCAATAATTTATTTAATAATTTATTCAATAAATTATTTAATAATTTATTTAATAATTTATTTAATAAATTATTTAATAATAATTATTTAATTTATTTAATTTATTAACTTATTTAATTTATTTAATTTGTTTAATTTATTTAATTTATTTAATTTATTTGATTTATTTTATTTATTTAATTTATTTAATTTATATAATTCATTTAATTTATTTAATTTATTTTATTTATTTAGTTTATTTAATTTAATTTTTTCATTTAATTTATTTAATTTATCTAATTTATTTAATTTATTGAATTTATTTGATTTATTTAATTCATTAAAATTTATTGAATTTATTTGATTTATTTAATTTATTTAATTCATTAAAATTTATTTAATTTATTTATTTTATTTGATTTATTTAATTTATTTATTTAATTTATTTCATTTTATTTAGTTTAATTTATTTGATTTATTTTATTTTATTATATTTTATTTATTTAATGTTGATAAGTAAGAGTGGAAGTACAGCTAATATAATAAATACACACTAAACCTGATATGCTATTTAGTATTTGTCTAATTTAGTATAAGTCGAATTCTATTAGTTTAACCATAACCATAAAGCGATTTTAATATTCGCTTCTCTTTTCTGTAATTTGCAAGGTGTATTGTAAGGCCTTATATATAAATTCTAAAGAACTACCTCTTTTATCAAAAAAACAAGCTTGTGCTAAAAAGTATAAAGTAATTATAAAAAAATAAAATCTGATTTAAGCTATAAATTATCATGCAAGACGGTGGCTCAGTGGAAGAGTATCCGCCTGACACGCAGGAAGCCAGGGATCAAATCCCAACGAAACACATGTGTAAATTTTTTTTATTTATTTTAAAATTTAATTCGTAAATTCTATTTTGAGAATATCTATTTTTAGAAACTCGCTTATTCTTTTTATTATTAGAACACCTTCTTTTACTAAAAATCAAAGGTGTTCTGTAAGAAAAATAGTAACTAGCTACCATTGCGATTCCAAAGAATCGATTGCATTTAGTCTCACGCCTTGTTAAAAGAAACAAGTTGGTAATCCAATTGGGAAGGCGTTCTACCAAAAATACCTGATTCCCAACTCGATTCCCTATTTTGAAAATTTTTTGCTGGGTAGTTCTATATATAACTATGTATGCAATAAGATCAACCATGTCATGTAATATATAATTATATATGCCATATCTAATATTATGAAGGCCAACATCTAATTAGATGAAATTATATATGGCATAATATAAGGAAAAATTTTGTGAAAAAAAGTCATATATAATTATATATGGATATACATAACGACATGTATAATTATATATTGTAATATATGCCATATATGATTATATATAATTTTTTTACTCGGGTTGTTTAAATGGCATCACATATGTAAGTATATTGTTTAAATGGCACCATATATAGTAATATATTACTTAAATAACACCACCCAAGTAAAAAAAAATGATATGGAGCCATATGAAGTTATATTTAATTATATATAATCTTTTATGTAATTAGATATTATTATATCCGAAAAATGAGAACATATTATTGTATCGAATTGTATACAATTGTATACAATTTGATACAATTTTATGCAATTCGATACAATTGTATCCGAATTTTGTCCTCATCCAATTACTTCAAATTATACCTTTTTGCATATAATTATATAAAATGTTATAAAATTGGACATAGTTTGATACAATTATATCTAAATATTGACCTTATACTTTAGATCATATTATATATGACCACATCTAACAATATACAAAAATTATTTTTTTTAATAAAAAAGATATGCAATATCTGAAGATCAGACCTGGGGGATATCAATTACAATTGCAAATAAATGTAATTGAAATTAAAAAAAACTCAATTACATTTCATGTAACT
This sequence comes from Leucophora obtusa, assembly GCA_949987735.1. Lineage (NCBI taxonomy): Eukaryota > Metazoa > Arthropoda > Insecta > Diptera > Anthomyiidae > Leucophora > Leucophora obtusa. The sequence continues at coordinate 268,103,488 of OX465295.1, read as the reverse complement.
GTAATTGAAAATTTTCAATTACAAGTAATTGTAATTGAAAGTGATTTCAATTACAAATTTCAATTACATTTAGAATTAAAGTGTTTTTTGTTAAAATTTTGTAGAAAAAACTGACTGGGGTAGGTTGGCATGGATAAGTATAAAAAGAATACGTCATGTTGGGCTGACCCCTCACTTGTGCTCTTTGTCATTATTTCTTTTCCGAAAAAATGTAATTGTAATTGACATATTTTTCAATTACAATTCTATGTAATGTATAATTGAAAATTTTCAATTACAAATTACTTGTAATTGTTTTTTTTAATTACAATTATAAATAATATGGGCATTTCCATCATGTCGAACGGGACCGTCGTACACCTTTAAAGTGAAAAAAAGTCAAAATAAAACGGATTTTTATTTTGACAATAGGCTTTACTTATATCTTTTTATTAGCCCTACAATTGGTGCTGAGGTTGATTTTTAGCAATTTTTCGTTTTCAAGATAATTGTAAAAAAACAAGGCATTCGCACGGGACAAAAACAGAAGTGGTTTTCGCGGCTAACAATTAAAATGCCGATTTCAGCGAAACCTGAAGCAATATTTCAATGTGACTAATTTTACACTGTTGTGCATTGATGTCCTTTAAAAATGGTTGATATTTTACCCAAAAACGATTCATATTATTTTTTTAAATTAATTTTATTCACTGTCGCACGTGACATGTCGCACGGGACATTTTTTTCCATCATGAGATTTATGTTGTTTCTGTTGCTCTTTTTACGAAATTATATATAAACAAGCTTAGTAAAAATGTTTTTAAATCGACAGAAGTATTCAAGGTATTTATTTTAATATAATAACCAAAAACAAACTTAAAAGAAATATGTAGTATGAATTAACCCAGCAAAATTGTCGGATGGAAAGAACCCATTGTAGAACAACTTGTACGTGCATGCAACCTGTTATAATTTATGTTCTATCATCGGTGATTTTTGTTTGAGTTTGTCCCAAAAGCAACAGGTTCTTTTCCTCCAAACTAGAACAGGTTACTTTGGAACCGGTTCTAGAACCAGTTATAGAACTGGTTCCGCGACAGTGAAACCTTCCATTTTGACTCCCAGGAATCAGTTCTAGAACCTGTTCCACGTAACCGGTGGTAAAAACACCTGTTCTAGAACACATTCAGAGGAAACCAGTTCAAAAAAGTTTTGCTGGGAAGTATTTATTTATATGAAAATATAAAACACAGTGTTTTTTTTGCTTTTACTTCTTGACCATGGTGCATGCCAATTTTAAAAAAATTTAAAAGTATGTATTTATATAAATAAATCATTTACATAAGAAAAAAAAATTTCAAATTTTTAAATTTCACACTTACGATGTCGCACGTGACCAACTGTGTATAAGTACCAAGATCACAATTCTTCTTATTTTTCGGGTAGGTTTTTTTTATTTTAATTGTATAAAAAATCTCTGTTTGTAATCAATATTTGATGAGCTTTCTGCGTGTACTTTCGACGCACTGATAACAAATGTTGTTTTTCAATGTCGCACGGGACATCGAAATATGCGACAATGCAAATCAAAAACTTACAGTTATTTTCAATCGCATTGTTTATTATGCATTCTTTTATGACTCTTTGTTCCTTTAGAAATATTTTAGAAAGCAAAAGTCAATGCATAACGTCTCTGTTTAAAAACTTTTATCAAAACAAAATGTGCAATAGAAATATCCAAATAAGAAAAGATGCGCTTGTGCGACTTTGCATTCGAATACCTCGAAATGGGTTATGAATAAATGCGAAATCTTTTTACGTTATTTAAATTTGATTGTTTCCCTATGAAAATATGATAAAACAAAGTGTTTTCAAGAACTTTTAATATTTTAGTCTCGGTGGACCTTTCGGTGGAAATGCCCATATGTAATTGTAATTGAATTTTTTTCAATTACAATTACTTTTATCCAGATTTACCATGACAGTGCATTAAACATGAACAAAATTTTCTTTATTTTTAGTAATTTTAAAATAAAGTTAACAAGACTGAAATTTTAAAGTTAATAGGATTATGTTATACAACCAAGATATAAGAAAAATAGTAAAAAAATAGTAAAATATTACAAAATAGTAAAAATTACTAAAAATATAAGATGCAAAAAATAAACTCACACACGAATCATGCATGGGTTATATATTCTTATTCACGCTCACGCACGAATCAAGTACGAATTACATATTCTCAGACTCACGCACGAATCACTTGAGTATAGTAATCCCTAGTAATTACTAAATCTAAAACTAGTTCAAAATCATTGTTAATATAGAACCACATATAATATAATATGGTTTTATATGGACCCTATATATTTGTATATAAAATCACTTTGAAATAATTGCTTATGTCGGATGATATATGTATAATTTTAGATGATTTTATAAAGAACGTTATATTGTTATATATTAAAGAAATCATGAAATATTGTAGATATGGAACCACATTAAGTTATATATGGGTTCTTATTCGTCAATATATAATCATATCTAACACAAATTATGAAATATTTCTTATGTGGCTTCACATATAATTTTATATTATTATGTATAGTGTCATATCAAATTATATATAAACGTATATGTAATTATATCTGTAATATGTTACTTTATGTACTTATATATAGAACATGCAATTATATGTAGGCCAGTATGTAATAATATAAAATCACATATGTCTCCATATTAAAACCTTTGAGGAAAAAATATCTAACATATGACTATATAAAAGTATATCTGCTTGAATTTAAAAGCATATGTGGCCATATGTAACTATAAGTTACTATATGCAATTACATAAAATAATATATGGTTATATCAAAACTTTTTTACTCGGGCATATATAAATATCTATGGAACTATATATAGAGTCATATATTATCATATCTGGAACTGTATTAAAAATTTTGATCATGAGGTACCATATATAGCCATATATTGTTTAAATAGCACCATATATAATAATATATTGTTTAAATGGCACCATATATGCTAAAATATTGCTTAAATAACACCATATATAAATATATGTGGCACTATATTTAGTAGCATATATTATCATATCTGCAACTATATTAAAGATTTTGTTCATGAGGTACCACATATGACCACCCGAGTAAAAAAAATTATATATAATCATATATGGCATATATTACAATATATAATTATACATGTCGTTATGTATATCCATATATAATTATATATGACGTTTTTTCACAAAATTTTTCCTTATATTATGCCATATATAATTCCATCTAATTAGATATTGGCCTTCATAATATTAGATATGGCATATATAATTATATATTACATGACATGGTTGATCTTATTGCATATATAGTTATATATAGAACTATATCTTAATATATATGGTGGCATTTTAGCAATATATAATTATATATGGTATCATTTAAACAATATATAATTATATATGGTGACAGTTAAACTAGATATTATCATATATGGTGCCATTTAAACAATATATGGTCATATATGGTACCTCATAAACCAAATCTTTAATTCAGTTCCAGATATGATAATATATGGTACTATATATAGTGCGATATATATTTATATATGGTGTTATTTAAGCTATATATTATCATATATGGTGCCATTCAAACCATATATTATCATATATGGTGCCATTCAAACCATATATTATCATATATGGTACCATTTAAACCATATATTATCATATATGGTGCAATTTCAACAATATATGCCCATATATGGTACCTCATGAACAATATTTTTAATACAGTTCCACATATGATAATATATGCTACCATATATAGTGCCATATATATTTATATATGGTGTTATTTAAGCAATATATTACCATATATGGTGCCATTTAAACCATATATTGTCATATATGGTGCCATTTCAACAATATATGCTCATATATGGTACCTGATGAACGACATTTTTAATATATATAGTCCCATATATATTGATATATGGTGTCATTTAAACAATATTAATATATAGACATATATGGTATCATTTAAACAATATATTGTCATATATGGCACAATTTAAACAATATATGGTCAAATTTGTTACCACATCAACATTTTGAATACAATTCCATATATGGTTTAATTTGAATAATGTAAAACTATGTATGGCGCTATAAAAAATATTATCAGATATTTTACTTCATTAACAATATTTATCATTTAATATATATTGATGTATGGTAATGGTACAATAATTCCAATATCAGTTGAGATACAATTTGTGGGTCCATATCAACAATTTGTTCACGTACATTTAACATATATATATGTACATTTAAGTTATAATTTATAAACACTTTATAAAGTTAAATAGTTCCATAAACCTCGTCTAACTGTATAGAATGTTTATGAATATACGATTTAATATATAATAATTACAACTACAAATTGGTGCCATTATCTAAAATTTAATTTAATGTTAACTTATAATAAAATAAAAATGTATTTGCTAAAAATATAGTGTTAATTAATGTTAATATACAATAGGTTTAAGTTTAACATCCCAGACAGAAAAATATAATTCGGCACAATGCTGGCAAACCGTTGGCGATGGTCGGTTATGCGTTGGCAGAACGTTGCATTAACTATCTTGGCAAAAAAATAGATTTCAAAAAACATTTTTGAAAAAATTGAGAAAACTTTTTTTAATATTTGCTTTTAAAAACATGAAATTTAACCCAGTCCACCAGATTGTCAGCCAAGACCTCTACACTCTAATCTAACGAGACTTGTTATAGATGTGTGATAGCTACAAATTAAATGAATGATAAAAGCATTTCGAGCTAACTTATAAGCATCGAAAAAGGTATTCCAGAAATTATTAAATGTATTTTGGAAAATTTTAATTGTATATCACAAAATATTATTTGCACTTCAGAAACTACAATATTACGCACATTTAATTATTTATTTATTTAGTTGTGTCCAGAAATAATGAAATCTATTTCAGAATTTCATAGCTAATAGAGAAAAATTTCTCAAATACATTTCATAATTTCGGAAATACGATTGATAATTTCTGAAATACAGTTTGATAATTTCTGAAATACAGTTGTGAATTTCGGAAAAACAATTAATAATTTCTGAAACACAATTGATAAAACTGAACTGCAATTGATTAGTTCTGAAATACAATTCATAAATGTGAAAAATAATTGATGAGTTCTGAAACACAATTGATAAAACTGAAATTCAATTGATTATTTCTGAAATACAATTGATAAATTTTAAAACAATTAATACAATTGAAAATGGTGTAGAGCGTCAAAAAGATGTAAATAAAATTATTTTATTCAAAGATTTCAATTTAATAAATAAATAAATAAATAAATATATAATTCTATAAAAAAATTTATAGAAAAAAAAATTTTAATTTTATAAAAAGAAATTCATTTTGTAAAAGAAATGCATATTGAACTCGAGCCCTTCTGAGTTTAAACCTTATTTTAACAAAATATTGTAATTTTTATACAATCAGTGCTCTGACAGTCTATTATTTTTTGAACAGTTGGCAATATATGTCTGGGATCTTATTTAATCCCAAATAAATGGAGATCTTACGTAGTACCCAAATATAATGCGGCATCTAATTTTATCTGTCATTTTTATGGATACTTTTAGATGTCAATCACCAAATATATTGCTGTTTCTAATTCGATCTGCCATTTTAATACCGAAATAAATTGCTGGATCTAATTCGATCTGCCATTTTTCTGATAAATTTAGATCCAAGTTTATCCCCAAATATATTGCTGGATCTAATTTGATCTGCCATTTTTCGGTTAAATTTAGATCCAAGTTTATCCCCATATATTTTGCTGGATCTAATTCGATCTGGCATTTTTCGGATAAATTTACAGCCAAGTTTATCCCTAAATATATTGCTGGATCTAATTCGATGTGCCATTTTTCGGATCAAATTAGATCTAAGTTTATCCACAAATATATAGCTGGATCTAATTCGATCTGCCATTTTTTGGATCAAATTAGGTCTTACTAAATCCCAAAATATATTGCTGGATCTAATTTGATCTGTCAATTTTCTATTCAATTTATATCCAAGTTTATCCACAAATATATTGCTGAATCTAATTCGATGTGCCATTTTTCGGATCAAATTAGATCTAAGTTAATCCACAAATATATAGCTGGATCTAATTTGATCTGCCATTTTTCAGATCAATTTATATCTAAGTTTATCCACAAATATATTGCTGGATCTAATTCGATGTGCCATTTTTCGGAGCAAATTAGATCTAAGTTTATCCCCAAATATATAGCTAGATCTAATTCGATCTGCCACTTTTTCGGATCAAATTAGATATACGTTTATCCACAAATATATTGCCGGATCTAATTTGATCTGCCAAAATTGAGATCAAATTAGATCTAAGTTTATCCCCAAATATATAGCTGGATCTAATTGGATCCGCCATTTTTCGGATCAAATTAGATCTAAAAATATCCGCAAATATCTACCTGGATCCGCCAATTTTCGGATCAAAATAGATCTATGTTTATCCCCAAAGATATCACTGGACCTCCCAATTTTGAGATATAACTTGATCTTAGTTTATCCCCATATATACAATGGGATCTAATACGATATGATTGGATACACCCAATTTTGAGATCTAATTGGATCAGCTAGATATTACAGCAGATCTTAAACAATATCAAATTGGATATAATTAGATATTGCGCGAGATCAATTTTTTTTACTCGGGCATATATTGTTTAAATGCAACCATATATGATAATATATAGTTTAACTGGCACCATATATAGTTATATATTGTTTAAATGATACCATATATAATTATATATTCCTAAAATGCCGCCATATATATTAAGATATAGCTCTATATACAACTATATATGCAATAAGATCAGCCATGCTATGTAATATATAATCATATATACCATATCTAATATTATAAAGTCCGATATCTAATGAGATGAAATTATATATGACATAATATAAGGAAAATTTTTGGAAAAAGACGTCATATATAATTATATATGGATATACATAACGACATGTCTAATTATATATTGTAATATATGCCACATATGATTATATATAATTTTTTTTACTCGGGTATATACGAGCCCTAGTAATAATAGGCCTTTTTTAATCACTCTATTTAGTTTTAGATTTATTTTATTTTGTTTTTTAATTTTCAAATATTAATATTTTTATCCAAATTCTACACTTATTCGCTAAGATAATGTGAAAGAAAAAATTTTATTTTTTCGAAAACGCAGTTTCTGGAATTAAATTAAGCTAAATCCAAAACGGATTAATATTATTTATAAATCTATTTTGGATTTAGTTTAATTGAATCCCGGTGTTCACATTTTTACAAAATTTAATGATTTTCTTTCACATTATATTAGCGAATAAGTATTAGATTTTGAGAAATATATTAAATTTTGAAAGTTAAAAAACTAAATGTGAATACTTAAACGAAATAAAATAAATCCAGTGATTAAAAAAGATGAAATATTTGTATAATATTTCAAGGTGTACGGGTACCTTAAGTTCGGAGAAGAACTATTTTTAAAATCTTTAAAATTAATTTATGTACATAGTATTGGTGAGATAATATCTGAATATGTATCATAAAAATATTCATAAAATTTTATTTTTATTTTTTTATTTTTATTTATTTATTTGGAAGTTCCATACACAAGACTAAAAGTCTTATTTTGCAGTATGGAACTGAATATTTGCCAAATTTAAAAACATCAAATTATAAAATAATAATGATAAGTAACTTAATAACTAATTACAAAATTTTGAAAATTATTATAAAAAAGTATAAGAAATAGGTATAAAAATTTGTTATAAAAATAATATCATAAAGAATTAGTCAGCAAATTAAGCACAAGGAATTTAAAAAAATAAAAATAAAAAATTAAAAGAAAAATAAATTATTGAAAAAAGAAAAAAAGGTTTTTTTCAAATAATTTTAGCAACCGACTAGAGTGAGAAAAGTTTAATAATGTTTTCTTTAAATAGACGTGCGTTACTTAAAAGTTGCACATTATAAGAAATGGAGTTCCACAGAGATATAGCGAATATATAGAAATACCATTTAGATATCAAACTCTTGTATCCGAAAGATTTTATTCTTTTGCCCCTGAGATCCGAAAAACAAAGTTGGTTGTAAAGATAGTCAGGCTGCTGGGTATATATTATTTTGTGAAGGAAAGTCAAAACTCTTATGTTGAGTAAATTATCAAAAGAAATTCCATATAACTTTTTTGAAAACATTCATACTCTTGAACGTCTATGCAGACCATATACATAACGTATGATATTATTAAATGCAACATTCAATTTTCCTTTACTTTTTGTATCACATTTGGCAAACATCTTACATCCGTATAGTAAAACAGGTATTAAATAAGTTTTGGCAAGTATAATTCTTATTTTGATGGGTGTGCAATGCTGAGTTTGCCAAAGTGTTCGTATCATTGAAAAAATACGACCAGAAGCATGGTTGATGTGATCTGACCACGTCAGGGTGTTGTTGAAAACGATACCAAGATTTTTTGCTGATTTTACTATTTCAATGGGCTGATTATCAAATCATTACCGCAACTAGTGTAAAGTTGAACGTCGTCTGCATACATTCTAACATTACAGTTAGTTATTATGCTTGGGAGATCGTTAGAATACATTGAAAACAAGAGTGGTCCAAGTATAGATCCTTGAGGAACCCCTCTTGTTACAGGCAGTGTTTTCGATCTTCTAATCCGGGTCTCAACATACTGATACCTGTTACATAGATATGTCGATATTAATCGAGTAGCAGTCGAAGAAAAATTAAACATATTATCAAGTTTGTAACAAAGAATGTTATGATCCATGGTATCAAACGCTTTAGAATGATCCAAAAGCACCAAAAGAGTAGTCTTACCGTTATCGAGCTCTTTTCTAATCTCCTCAGTGACATCGACGAGGGCTGTTATACAACTGTGTTTTTTTCTGAATCCGGATTGACGATCTGTAAGCAATTTGTTGTTATCGAGGAAGACAGAAATTTAGTTATGCATAATTCTTTCGAAAACTTTAGAGAGAAATGGAAGAATAGCTATTGGTCTATAATCAGAACCGGTTTTATGTATTGGTATGATTTTAGCAATTTTCCATTTGGAAGGAAAGCAACTTGAGGTAAGTATTTTGTTGAAGAAATACGTTATTCAAGGAAGCAATTGAGGTAAAAGAATTTTAAGAAACTTTGGATGAATCACATCCGCTCCTACCGAGTTAGATTTTATCGATAATAGACTTGATAAAACGTCACATTGGTCTACAGCAGCGAAAGAAAAAACAAATTCAGAGTTGTTGCTAAGATGATTGTAGTTATAATAACTCGGATCAGCTGCAACCATTGGAATATTCAGAAACTTTTCATTGATAATATCGGCATCAATTAAGCAGGGTTCCTTATTATCGGAATTGCCAACACCGATTTCACGTATTGTTTGCCACGTTTTTTTTGAGCCAATTGCGGAAGAGAACTTATCAGCATAGAATTCAGATTTGGCCTTTTTTATAAGTTTATTTGTTTTTCGTTTAGCAGTTCGATAATCTTCATGTAATTGTGCCGTTTTAAATCTCTTCCATCGTGCATACGCAAAATCTCTTTGATAGATGGCTTCTTTTATATCCGATGAGATCCAGGGTTTTTGTTTTTGGCCAATAACTTTTGTTATCAAGGGAACCGTTAGATTAAAAAGATGATTCAGATTGTCCTCTAGAAATGAGAGCTGATCATCAACAGAACTTAAATAATATAAGAGATTCCAATCAATTTTACCGAACTCATCCTCAAGAAACCTGTAATCGATGTTCTTAAAATCGCGAAAAGTAATTTTCTGGACTGGCACAATTAATTGAAAATTGTAGGTCATGAAAATTAAATCATGTTTAGAGAAACATGATGCAGATAGTTGGTCATACAGAAGTGTTTTAGATTCATTACTAACTAGAAACAAATCCAAAAGTGTATTATTCGTCGCTGTGAAATGTGTAGCAGTTGTGGTGTTTGGTGACGTTAAACCAAGTGAGGCGCACTCGTCAGATAGACTACAATCTACTAGAAGGTTTGAGTTGAAGTCACCAGCTATTATAACATCATCATACATAGCTGTTTCCGTCTCCAGAGTCTGGATAAACCGTCTGATACTAACGTTTTTATTGGGTCTATAAACACCGCCCACTAGTAATTTTCTTCCCTCATTATTAACCTCTATAAATAGATACTCAACCAAGTTTACGGGATCCTCATTAGCAACATCTTCAAAATCGCCACTTTCTTTAGATGTGCATTTGATGCTAAAAGTTATACCATTTCTAATGTATATAGCCACACCACCGTATCCATCTTTTCTATCAACTCTACATATATTATATCCGCTTAATGAAATAGAGAAATCTGTTATGTCAGAATCAAACCAGGTTTCCGATACACATATAAAATCAACACTGGAGTTTTCAAAAATAAATCTAAATTCATCAATCTTAAGTTTTAAGCTTTGAGCATTTATATGACATATTTTGATACCTTCCTTTTGTTTAGCAAGAACTTTGACCATATTCGCAACACTATCTCTGGAACGAACTCTATTGCCATTATTCATTAAATAATTGAAAAAATAATGCATGAGTAACGCACGAAACATAAAATCTCACTAAACTGTTATTATATATAAACATAATTTTAAACTGAATCATTAATAGAAAAAATATAGGAAATAAATATGTATTAAATATCGAAATTAAAATGGCATAAAATGACATACATATAATGACTAAAGTAAAATATAAAAATTTAATTAGACATGGATTACATAACTTCATACACTGCATGATTTTCATTGGCTGAATAATCATCAAACCAGTCAGCATCAAGTGGAGGTTCGGGCCCTCGAAATAACTCGTACAGATGTTCAATCTCATCAATGCGTATTACGTTGCTATTGGCAGTCTTTTTTATATAAACTAAACCACGCATACTAAAGGCACTATAAATACGATTTTCCTTTTTAAGTTTAATCGCGGCACGTAGAATGTTGAAGTTAGTGGACGTAAGGTTTTCATTAACAAAAAACCCTCGAAGTGGCACATATTTTGAGCCCTTAGTTCTGGCACATGGTGTCTGGCCAGACCCCTATACATTTACATGCATTTGTATGGAAATAAGGGCTGTTTGCCGTTAAATTTTTTACTAAGATAGGAAAATATTTGTTATATTTTGTGTTTCTATTTCTTTTTACTATGTTATTAGCTACCTGAGGAAGAAAAAATAGACCTGAAAAAATCTTTGGAATGAAAAGGGCAACAATTTTTTTGTTCTATATATATTTCTCTTTATTATGGGTAAAGTAATAAATGTTTATGACAAAATAGAAAATTATTATGAAGAATACATTGATTTTTTTATTCAGAATTTTGCGGAAGGTAACAAAAACATAAATAATCTACTTTTGAATGTTGCTGACAAACAGGATTGTTGCATTTGCAGCAAAAAAAGCGTGTCTTACGGCGTATTTTGTCACCTTGCTGCAGGCAAATTCTGCAATCTTTTTTGGCATCTAATGTGTCTGGACCACTGCGTGAAGCCACATTAAGGTTTGCTATATTGAGAGGTCTCCCAAAGAACGCTTCAAATGCTATACGAGTTGTTGGTTGAGCCACAATGTGCGGATTATTGATGCGATTTTCAACGTTGGCCAGTACCAATTGCTTTGCAAGTTTATATAAAAATATGCGTCTTCTTTCTTTTCTTGTATTTTCATCATTTAGCTTACATATAATGTAACTTTCCAATGCCATCACATCAATCATGTTGCAGAAAAACGCATATGTCCAGCGTCTGGTTGACCGTTTTGTTGTGTAATGAGTTAGCATTTGATCCATCGTATCGACTCCGGCTTTAGTTGAATTATAAAATCAAATTGCTTCCGGTTTCATGGCTACGCCTTCAACATGTTTCGTGTAATGCACGGTTGAAATTAAATTGACTGCCTTATTTTTTTTGGGCACGTAGCTGCAAAGTGCAACAAGATTTTCATGAAAACCAAACACACTTGAAAGAATTGGTCGTCAGGTGCTCTTCATAACTTCCTTAGTAAGACATCTTTTGTTTGCTCGAATGGTGCCAACAAATGCCAGTCCCATAGCAGCATAGCAGTCGTTTAGCGCCGTTCAATGAGGTGAAAAAATTATCAGAAATAATTGTTCTGCCGCTGTTTGCGTAACAATTTGCGAAATACATTAGAACGTTTTCACCTTGATTTATCTCCCGATTGTCTCCTTCCTTTCCAGTGTATAGTTTTCCTTTTAATGGAAATTTAGTCTTATCATCGCATGCCCACCAAACTTTGATCCCATACCTTGCAGGTTTTGATGGGATATATTGGGTGAACTTTGTGCGCCCACGATACGGAAACAACTGCTCATCGATGGTGATATTTTCATAAGGTTCATAATAATTTTGCAGATTTTCATTGAGAAAATTCCAAAGGTCCCGGATAGGAGCTGCTTTATCTGTTTGCTGTCGGAATGCCCGCGTACGACTATTATCGAAACGAATATATCTGGACAGAGTAATGAATCGTTTGTGCGACATAGCCGCACGGAATATGGGCAGCGAATCAGAACGCCACAATATACTGGAGTCTTGCATATTATTATGGCTGAGACCAGAAGCCAACAAAATCCCAATGAATGCATCTAGCTCAGAGCTTGTCAAATCAATCCATTTTCTTTGGGTAGACTCTGGATGTTCTTCATTCCATTTTCTAATTGATTCTCGCCCATGCCGATTTGTTTCACTAATGATGACGAACGTAATATTGGTTGAGAAAAATAGCTTGAATACCTCAACTGGATTGGTGAGCCTTGTTTTTGTTCCAGATTGAAAACGCATGATATTATGCTGGCGCAAACGAGATGCAGGGGGTTCAGTTTCTTTCCATTTAGTACCGTCTTTACCATAAAAACAGCCTGAGTCGACTTCCTTTGCTGCTTCAGCATCATTTCCACTTTCTTCTTCTTCATCTACGTCTTCATCACTATCATAAAGTTCGTTAGGTTCAATTTCCAAATCATTTTCTATGTCTGATGCATCATCTTCTGGCACATAATCAGCAGTGTCGTCACCATCGTTTTCAAAAACATCATCATTTTCATCACCTTCTACCTGACTTTGAAAATCACGCACTAATCACGCCTCTGACAATTGGGGTTGCAAATTCGCGCTACGCAAGCGTGTATTATAAATAAATTCCAGTTCATCAGCCATAATATACTAACAACGCAACAAATCTACCTGCGTAAAATTATTCACAAGTTCAAAATTACCGCACAAAAACTAGATTACTTCTTCACTGTTCAACGTTCAATGAATAACTAACTCACAAACAAAATCAGAAGAAAGAAAGAAGCATAAAAGAATAAAGTAAATACAAATTTCCAACTCGTGCCATGTGCTTTGCCTATGCGTTCATACAAAATGCATAGGGGTCTGGCCAGACACCATGTACCAAAAGTATTTATTTTTTATTTGGCTTTTTTGTCCTGTTCCAAGGACTTTTTTTCAATTATTAATTTATACATCGAAAGCCAACAATATTTTGGGAGATTACCTGAAATTACAGCCATGTACCTAAAATAGAAGTATGCTAAATTGAAATATGTCTGGCCAGAACCATGTGCCACTTCGAGGGTTAAGCAAAAATGAAAGCCTCTATTCATTTTCCGATATTTCGCGTATGATTTTAGGAAAAAGTTTTTATCATACGGAGACCACATCTTAACAATTATCACCGCATCTTTCGAATTATTTTTGTTATTGAGGTTTTGCAAGCGATAGATAGTTTTTACAGCAGGAACAGACACATTAATGGTATTGCATATTTTCTCAAATATCAAAAATAAATTTTCATTGTCTCTGTACGGAATTTCATTTAGACGCAATTCACATGCTACGTTTTTATTTTCTTGCTGCTTAATTTTTGTTTTTAAGGAATTAATTTCATCTTGCATTGTTTTTATTTTAACCGGGATTGTTTCTAACTGCTGAACTCTCTCTGTGACATCAAGCAGTTCTTTTTTAATTATATTGAAACTCTTATCAAACACACTTAAGAGTTCTGTTTTACACTCGGTAAATATGTTGCTAATCATTATTTCTATTTCTTTAGAGAGTTTATCGAAACTTTTATCTAATAAGGTTATAGTTTTGAACGGGGAGTCTGTATTTGACAACCGCGGTGTTTTATTTGTGTTACCGATAAGAGAATTTTGAAGATTATCTCTTAAACCCCTTTGCGTGGGATTATTTATCATAGGAGTTTTTGTTGTAGGGTCTATATCATATACGTTAATCTCTTCTTGTGAGTTGCTTTCATCTTGCGATGCATTAATCTCCTGTGTTGAGTTCAATTCTTGAGTGTTATTATGTTTGTTGTTTTTCATATGTTTTCTTTTACTTCTTCTCAGAATAGATTTTTTTACAATTAAAATTTTTTTATTATCATTTCATTTATCTCTTAAGCCTTTTTTTATTTAATTGTTAAACTTAAAAGATATTATTGTACACGAAATGTATTTTTCACATATTTTTTTATATAAAGTAACCTAAATATTACATAAATGAGTATTTTTGAAAGTGCCGATTTTTTGCCGATTTTTTGCCGATTTTTTAAAATCAAAGTGCCGAAAATGCCGATTTTTTTGAGAAAAAGTGCCGATTTTTCATCAAAATAATCTGGCAGCCCTGAACGCAACTGGTTTCATATTTGAGATCGATAGCAGCTGTTAATTTGTCACCCAATTTGGCCAGAAAATTTTGTTGATTTGTCTGAGATATCGGTTGATAAAGACTTGAATCTTATTTGTTTGTTCCTGGGTTGTGCCCCAGGTTGTGCAACCGTAAAACAAGACAGATATTACACTGCTCAGGCTTTCTTTATCCTGTTCTTAACATCCTTTCCCGATCCTCCATCTTTGGTTAGAATGCTTCCGAGGTAACAGAAAGATTCCACATCTTCGACGACATCGCCATTGAGTGTTAGGGGGGATGTGATGGTTGAGCCAATACGTAACAGTTTGGTTTTTTTATGTTTATTTTTAAACCAACTGAGTTTGCATTTTCTGGAGCTTATCCTCAATATCTGAGAACCGGTGTGCCATCAGGCAAAGGTCATCTGCGTAGTTAATATCATTTAAAAACTCGTTTAACCCTAGAACACTAATCTTACTTTTGTATACGTTAACGCTAATCATTAGTCGAATCGACGAACATATATATATTACCGATTTTTTAGATATCTATATTTGAACCACAAAAAAATCTTTACAAGGTTGACAGTTGGTTTTATTTTAAATGTAAATCCATTTACAAATTTAATTTTTTTGTAAAACAATTAGTTTAAAATATATATTAATAACAAATACTCTTGAGACAAATTGTTGAAAATAATGAATAAATAAGAAATAATAACACTAGCCATAAGTCGAATCGACTAACATTTTGCTAAATAACTCAAAAATAGCAACACTTACTGCAACAATGTGACCATTAAGAACAAGAGAACACATTTGACTGAGAATACAAGAGAATTTAGACCGATCGGTAAAACGAGAAAAAAGCTGTGCACAAAAATGTAAGTGGTGTTAGTCGAATCGACTAAGATTGGCGTTCTAGGGTTAAGGTCCGGCGGTTTCCAATCTTAGTAATCTTAGCAAAACTTTCGCTAACACTTAGGATTGCAAATGAAAAAAATTCTTGCTAAAATCACTAAACTTTTTGCTGAATATTAGTAGACTAAAAAAAACTCAAAGAATTTGTAGAGAAATTTTACTTTAGTTAATTTATTTGCTGAAAATTTAAATATAGAAATTGTGTAGAGTTGTTTTTTTAATTATCATTTCCGTTGTCTGTAGTACATCCAGACAAGCTGCGACATCTACATCTTGTCTATCTGGTTGTCGTCCACGCTATAATTGCGGTTATCAGCACAATTTTTTTAGCAAAATAAATTAGTAAAACATTAGTTCAAAATTAGTTTAGTGCTAAAAAAATATAAAACTTTTGCTTAAAACTAGTAAACTTGATATAAAAGACGTGTTACTAATTTTTCTACTAACTTATTTTTTTGAGTGTAGTTGACAAAACACATCCTTGTTTTACCCCACAGTTAATTTGAAAAGGTTTGCTATGCTGTCCATTATTTGTCATTCTTACAAAACAATTTTTATACCCTACACCACTATGTGGTCAGGGTATTATAAGTTTGTGCTGATGTTTGTAACACCAAAAAATATTGGTCGTAGACCCACCTTATAGTATACCGATCGGTTCAGAATTTTTTTTTATTTCGATTTAACGATGTCCGTCTGTCCGTCCGTCCGTCTGTCCGTCCGTCTGTCTGTCTGTCCATGCAATCTTGTGCGCACTCTACAGGTCGCACCTACTAAGATATTTTGATGAAATTTGGTACGCAGACCTATGTTGGCCCAAGGACGAACAAGTTTGATTTTTTTGAACATCGGTCCATGTTTAGACCTAGTGCCCATATAAGGGTCCTACCAAAATTATACTGTTTATATGCTGCAGGTCGTAAATATTAAGATATTTTGATGAAATTTGGTACACAGACCTACATTGGCCCAATAATGCAGCCAATTGATTTTGGTGAACATCGGTCCATGTTTAGACCTAGTGCCCATATAAGGGTCCTACCAAAATTATACTGTTTATACGCTGCAGGTCGCAAATATTAAGATATTTTGACGAAATTTGGTACACAGACCTATAGTGGCCTAATAACGCAGCCTATTGATTTTGGTGAACATCGGTCCATGTTTAGACCTAGTGCCCATATAAGGGTCCTACCAAAATTATACTGTTTATATGCTGCAGGTCGTAAATATTAAGATATTTTGATGAAATTTGGTACACAGACCTATATTGGCCCAATAATGCAGCCTATTGATTTTGGTGAACATCGGTCCATGTTTAGACCTAGTGCCTATATAAGGGTCCTATCAAAATTATACTGTTTAAACGCTGCAGGTCGTAAATATTAAGATATTTTGATGAAATTTGGTACACAGACCTACATTGGGCCAATAACGCAGCCTATTGATTTTGGTAAACATCGGTCCATGTTTAGACCTAGTGCCCATATAAGGGTCCTACCAAAATTATAATGTTTATACGTTGCAGGTCGCAAATATAAAGATATTTTGATGAAATTTGATACACAGACCTATATTGGCCCAATAACGCAGCCTATTGATTTTGGTGAACATCGGTCTATGTTTAGACCTAGTGCCCATATAAGGGTCCTACCAAAATTATACTGTTTATACGCTGCAGGTCGCAAATATTATGATATTTTGATGAAATTTGGTACATAGACCTATGTTGGCCCAAGGACGAAGCCTATTGATTTTGGTGAACATCGGTCCATGTTTAGAACTAGTGCCCATATAAGGGTCCCCCCAAAATTGGCTTGGTTACAAACTGCAAGTCGCAAATATTAAGATATTTTAATGAAATTTGGTGCGCTGACTCACATTATAGAAAATTTTGACATAAGCCCCATTTTAACCCATTCGAATTTCGGATCCAAACAATACACCAAACTGGTGTAGGGTATTGTATAGTCGGCATGCCCGACTTTAACCTTTTTACTCGTTTTTTGTATATGAACAACAACAAATGTATCACTTATTGATCAAAATTGGCAAACATTTTTTACGCTACCAAAATATGACAGCACTACCGGAGCGCTCAAAGTGAGCGGTTAGTGATCAGGTCGTTCAGCAGATAGTTGTACAACTGTTGCAGAACTGTTGACTATTAAATTATATCTGCCGAACGCACCCATAGACTAATAGAAAAGAGTCCGTAAAAAATTTAGTTAAAACTACTAAAAATTAGTTAAAAATGATGCTGCAGAAAAAAACTGCAAAATTATCAGATTATATTTGCTATATATTAGTAATATAGGAACAGCAAAAATAAAACTGTTAAATGTACAGAAGTTTAGTTTTTTTTAATTTTTGTAAATGGAAAATAGCAAATTAACCTGCTAAAATCACCAAAAAATTTTGCTAAATAATTATTAAACTTAAAAATAAAAAAAAATTAATTTTCGAAGCTTTTTTTTTAATTTTTTTAAATGCAACAGCAGTTTACAATTTTTTAGCTAATATTTCTGCTGATTTTAGCAGTAAATACTGCTATCGAGTGAGATCATAAAAATGTTAACACACATTTTTGCCTATAACTTTGGTTTAAAGCTTCCCATATTTTTTTTTCGGCAGTTTATATTTTAAAAATATGTCAGTTAATAGTTAATTTACATCATGAGTTTTAATTAGCAATTTTTACAGAATGGACGATGAAAGAAAAGTGCGTTGAAAAATAATTAAATATTTTCAACAAAACCAAACATGGACATACAAAAACATTGCAAAAGAAACTAATGTATGCCGCCAAACAGTTTCAAAAGTGGTAAAAATGTATCTGGAACACCTAACAATTGAAAGGAAGCCGGGAACAGGAACAACGACTGGTTATCGTAACATTGGTAAGCCATATAAAGTTAAAAGCATCCTTAAGAGAGCTCCTAACACATCTGGCAGAAAAACAGCTCGGTTAGCCCAATGCTCGGACTTTTTTGTACGTAAAGTGAAACGTAAGGCAGGACTAAAGTCCTACAAAGTTCAAAAACTTCCCGATAGAAACGCTTTTAAAATTTTGGAGTCCAAAACCAGAGCTCGAAAATTGAAAACAAATTTTATATAAAAATACAACTGTTGTGTAATGGATGACGAAATTTATGTCCTGGCTGATTTTTCGCAGCTCCGTGGTGAAGAATTTTATGTTTCCGATGTTCGAGGAAATGTTGCGGAAAAATTTAGGTCGAAAAAGCAAACGAAATTCCCTAAAAAATTCATAGTATGGCAAGCCATATGTAGCTGCGGCCAAAGAAGCCAGTTATTTGTGACATCTGGCTCTATAATCAGCGAAATTTATATCAAGGAGTGTTTGCAGAAGAGACTTCTTCCATTTTTGAGTCAGCACCGGTCCGATTTAGCATCTTGTCACTACAGCCAGAAAGCGCTGGAGTGGTATAATGATAATAATGTGGTTTTGTACCAAGAGAAGCAAATCCACCAAACTGCCCGGAGTTTAGGCCAGTGGAGAGATATTGGGCTCTTGTTAAAAGAGAATTAAAGGGCACAAAAAAGGTTTCCCAGCACATACAAGATTTCAAACGTAGATGGACCACCTGCTCTAAAAGAGTGACAAAAACAGCCATAAAAGCCTTAATGGGCGGGTTTCCGGAAAAAGTGGATAACTTTGTTCGTAGTGGTTAGAATTCCATTTTGTATTAAATTTCATTTAATAAAAATTTGGTTTGAAGTCTTACGGTGTGTCTCATACTGTAGGTTTAACTTTAACTTAACTATAAACAAAAGAAAATGTCAAAAAAATGTACACAAAACAACATCAAATTTTTGGGTTAACTACTAACTAAAGTTTAAACCTGCAGTATGAGAATTCAGAGACCCACCGTTAAAATTCAGTGGTTTGTTTTTTATTTAACTTTATGTGTGTTAACATTTTTATGATCTCACTCCTTATTTGCATTCAACTAAAAATAGCTTAAAAATAGCAAAAATTTGGAAGATATAACAGTTTATTTTTGCCATTTTTAGTCTACTAATATTTAGCAAAATTTTCTGCAGATTTTACGGTACAATTTGTTGTTTTCAATTAACTAAAAGTTAGCTTAAATATAACTAAAATTTTGTAAATTTAATAGTTTTAATTTTGCTGTTCTTCTTTTACTACATCTTTTGCAATTGTAATTCAGAAAATATCAATTGAAATTCAGAAAATATCAATTAAAATTCAGAATTTCCATTTGAAATTCAGAAAACATCAATTGAAATTCAGAATTTACCATTTGAAATTCAGAAAACATCAATTGAAATTCAGATTTTCCATTTGAAATTCAGAAAACATCAATTGAAATTCAGAAAATATCATTTGAAATTCAGAAAATATCAATTATTATTCAGAAAACATCAATTGATTCAGAAAATATCAATTGAAATTCAGAAAATATCAATTGAAATTCAGAAATCGTCATTTGAAATTCAGAAAATATCAATTGAAATTTAGAAACCGTCATTTGAAATTCAGAAAACATCAACTGAAATTCAGAAAATATCATTTGAAATTCAGAAAATGTCAATTGAAATTCAGAAAATATCATTTGAAATTCAGAAAATATCATTTAAAATTCAGAAAATATCAATTGATATTCAGAAAACATCAATTGAAATTCAGAAAATATCAATTGAAATTCAGAAATCGTCAGTTGAAATTCAGAAAATATCAATAGAAATTCTGAAACCGTCATTTGAAATTCAGAAAATATCAATTGAAATTCAGAAAATATCATTTGAAATTCAGAAAATATCAATTGAAATTCGGAAAATATCATTTGAAATTCAGAAAATATCATTTGAAATTCAGAAAATATCATTTGAAATTCAGAAAATATCAATTGAAATTCAGAAAACATCAGAAAAATGTAAACAGAATTTTTTAAAGAATCCGGCCAGGTATACCCTATAAAAAATTTATATACTTATTTTATCAAAATACTTTTGATTAATAAGTGGGAGTAAAATTCATTTTATTTACGCGGGTGAGGATTATTTAAAATTTGTGTGTCTGAATGATTTTATGTAGACTACTAATTTCTTTCTTGTTACGAATTATGGCTCCAAAATGTAAGGCTGAAATTTAAAGCCAAATAATAGTCTTTAATATCAGCGTTACGTTTTAATGTCTAATGGAGCCATAATACGTTACAAGAGAGAAATTAGTCTACATAAAATCATTGAGGCACACAAATTTTAAATATTTTACTTACCCGACTAAAAAAGATGTTATATAATCATATATCACCATATATAAACCCATATATACGTCCATATCTAATTTGATCCGAATATTGGAATATATAATTATATCAAGCGAGATAAGCGTGTTATCTAACCTGATACAATTTGATCCGAAAAATGGGTCTATCTAACTGCATCAAATTATATATAAATACATATAATTTGATGAAGATTTTCAAATAAAATTTTAGTAAATATTGTTGAGATCACTTATTTTCATTCATATTAAATAATAATGCCCGACTGAACAGTTTGGCTAACAAAGTGGGTATTGGTCGATCTTTGATATTTTGATGCAATACAAAAAAATTTTATTGATGGAAAGATGTTTGAAATGAGGATTGAATGCGATTTGGGCCGTTTTTAGAACGCAGATTGTCGTTAAACTTAGAATAACGCAGTTTGTAATTGAAATCCTTCTTTGAAATGTGGTTTTGTTGTTAAACACCAAAATTCAAAACGGGAAAAAGTTGTTTAGAAAAATGTTTGCTAATAAACTTAGAAATAGCTGCCAAATTAATTTTACAAAAAATTGTACAAAAATTTGTCGGAACAACTTTTTCTACGTTAGTGTTTTAATCTTTCTTATAAAATGTGTGTCTTTCTTATAAAATAAAAAAATTAACTTTCACCATTAATTTTTTTTTTTTCACGGAAAAAGTAACTGAACTTAAACCATATTTATTTCAACATATGTTTGTCTAAGTTTTATTTTTAAACTTCAAAATAATTCTTTCAACCTTTAATTCCACAATGAAAAAAATTTTTTTCCTTATGTCTTTAAAATTATTTTTATTTTATTAAAGAGTATTTTGCCAAATATTTGAAAAATAGATGTTAAATTCAAATATAAACATTTATTTATATGTCAAAGTAAAAAATTCAAAACCTGATCCACAATTTCTGAGTTTTTTTTTTTAATTTTTTTAGTGCAATTAAACTTTATAAAATTTTCTATAATTAGATATCATGTCAGATATAATTATATATAAAATTAATACAATTTTCTATTAACTTTGTTTTATATTTTGATATAAGATTGTTTATAGAAGCTTGTACGCCATTATACATAATTATGTATAAACTATATCGCAGATCACTTAATATATGGCTGGAGACCAAATCGCATATGGTTATATATAACGTCATGTCAAACATATTTATAAAACCGAAGTGTTAATATGGTTACATAAAGCCACGCATATCAACATTTATAATTATATCAAATCATATAAGATTATATGAAAACTTTTTTAGTCGGGTATTTTGATAAAACTCATATATAAATTTTTTATAGGGGATAACATTATCTACCTGGACAGATTCTTTTAAAAAATGTGTTTACATTTTTCTGAATTTCAATTGATGTTTTCTGAATTTCAAATGATATTGAATTTAAAATGATATTTTCTGAATTTCAATTGATATTTTCTGAATTTCAATTGATATTTTCTGAACTTCAATTGATATTTTCTGAATTTCAATTGATGTTTTCTGAATAGCAATTGATATTTTCTGAATTTCAAATGATATTTTCTGAATTTCAATTGATATTTTCTGAATTTCAAATGACGATTTCTGAATTTCAATTGATATTTTCTGAACTTCAATTGATATTTTCTGAATTTCAATTGATGTTTTCTGAATATCAATTGATATTTTCTGAATTTCAAATGATATTTTCTGAATTTCAAATGACATTTTCTGAATTCCAATAGACATTTTCTGAATTTCAAATGATATTTTTTAAATTTCAAATGACGATTTCTGAATTTCAAATGATATTTTCTGAATTTCAATTGATATTTTCTGAATTTTAATTGATATTTTCTGAATTTTAAATGATATTTTCTGAATTTCAATTGATATTTTCCGAATTTCAAATGATATTTTCTGAATTTCAAATGAAAATTCTGAATTTCTATTGATCTTTTCTGAATTTCAAATGGAAATTCTGAATTTCAATTGATATTTTCTGAATTTCAAATGGAAATTCTGAATTTCAATTGATATTTTCTGAATTACAGTTGCAAAAGGTGTAGTATTTGGCAAAAAAAAATTTGCTAATTGTAGCAGTTTTTTCTGCAGCATCATTTTTAACTAATTTTAAGTAACTTTTTCTGCTATTTTTACAGATTTATTTCTATGAATGTATAAGACTTTCAAATTGAAGGATTTACCCCCATTAACACAATGTCCTGTTAGCTACTAACTGGGACTTTAACTGACACCTTTGTTGTTGTTTACCACATAAATTTTAAATCTAACTTTAGGTTAAATTTGAACTGGACATTGTATTATCCGGCCTTAGAGGATTCTTATTGAGTTCTTGCAAAATCGGATACCATCCGAAATTTTGTGGCAACATTGACAACACGCCCCAAATAGTACTTTATATACAAAAATTGTTAAGAAACTACCAGAATTCGAAGCGTTTTGCATGACGTGCTCCTGAAAATTGCTTCCGCTAACGTTCAAGCACGGCGTTCATGCAAATCACACAAAAAAAGGCCGATATAATACAAAGTACTGTTTATTTTTTATAACCAGTACCAGCGTTGCCAGAAAAGTTTGTGCTCATATCCCCATTTGACAAGTTGAAATCCCCAAAGTTAATTTCTAAATCCCCAAGTATATCCCAATATGGTTTTTAATACGAATTTGAAATAATAACCCATTATTAGTGAAAATGAAATTTTATTTGTTTAAATTATAAATACTCATTCTCAATCCTTTAAAAAAAAATATGACAAAAATCATTTACTTGCACACAAAAATCAAAAAAAGTACTAAGAATTCTTATACAATTCTAAAAACATTAAAATTAACACATTAAGTAAGATCTTATATTTTGCGTCCTGGAACGTTATGTAACCACCTAAAGACTGCGGTATATTTTTTAGTAATTCTAAAAAAAATTACAAGAGGTGCGAAATTACATTTTGGTTTTCTTGACATTAGTGCTGGTAAAAATATTATTAGTGGCTATCGAGTATTTGTCTTTTTTTTGGGTACTCGATACTCAAAATTTTTTTTATGCTTTTTGTTATGAGTATATCAGTCATTTTAATTGGACAGGTTATAATAGCTGTGTTTGTGCGGCAAGGTATTAGTGTTTGCTTATGTCATTCCCATACAAAGTTAACGTAACTAACGTTAAGAGTTAACGCTTATGTCAAACATGTATGGAGATGACATAAGCCAACACAGCTAGCTTGCCGCACAAACACAGCTAATATGGTTGTCAATTCCTTAAAATTTCTATTATTGCCAATTTTAAAAAGCAGTTAAACAAAATAATGTACATCAGAAAAAATATATTATTTAAATTAAGATAAAATACACAATATACAGAAAAAGACAAAAACAGAAATCCCCAAAAGTACCTAAGCACGTGGCAGTGTTGCCAGAACTCTTAGATGGAAATATGCTAGATTCCTAAAAAATTTCTGCTAAAATCTGCTAAATCCTAAAATAAAAAATATATGCTTAGAATATGCTAAATTAAAAAATCGCAAATTTTTTATTATGCTAAAGATCTGCTAAATTTAATATAAAAAATATGCTGAAAATCTGCTAAATAATTTTCTTTAGTATTATTTAATAAAGTCTTATTAATGGAAAAATACTTTTTTTAAACAATGTTTATAAAAAATTATGTTTTAATACTTTTTTAAATTATCTTAGAATAAATATAAAAGTTTATCCCTTAATTCATAAATGCTTTCAAAAGTTATAGGAGGTTTATCGAACAAATTTTATGTGAAGAATTTGTTTTGTAAACCTCCTATAACTCTGCAGAGAGTTTATGAATTGAGAGGTAAACTTTTACATTTATTCTAAGATACACTGAACCAAAACCAGCTGTGAAATCAACTAAAATCCATATTAAATTGATGAATGGGTGATCACTATACAACTAACGAAACCTGTCCATCAATTTAACGCATTGTTTAGTAGATTTATATTTTGACGTTTAACTATTTTATGTGGTATTATTTTGACAAAATATCGTCAAATGTATTAACAAAAATTAGTTGTCTTAACAATTATATTTAATTAAATTGCATAATGATTTTGTTGTTTTACCAACGCATTTTATTAAATTCAGCAATGCATTTTATTTAATTAATTAATTTTTTATCGCTTTATTATTAATTTTTAGACTTATATTTCATTATTTTTTATATTTCACCAATTTAAAATTTTTTTAAGCAATATACATACAATATCTTTTTTATAATGAATTTGATAAAATATAAAAAATAATGAAATATAAAATTGAAATTATAATATAGCACATACTAAAAACTCTTTATTTAAAACACATGTACTATTTTATATACAAAAACATATAACTTTATTTAAATTAATAATTCAAATACATTATATTTATAACTTTCATTAATAGTTTGCCTTAAACAAAATAACAAAAAGAAAGATAATATCAAAATTAATGACAGAAATTTAAATGTACGATTTAATTGAGAACGTTCAAAATTATATATACATATTTATTTAAATTAAAATTAATAAATCTTCAATTAGCAATTCACTTTAAGTCACTGAATTTGTTAAATGTCAATTTATTGATATTTCCGACAATTACAAATACACATGCTAGCACGAGTAATGACGCCACAAAACTAACCTCACTAAACTTTTTTCCACAGATTTAATATTTTTTTTCTTAAATTGAAGAAAAATTGTATCAAATTTACGTTACTGCCGTTTTACAAAATTTTTTAGAGTTAACAAATTAAATTTTGTTAAAAAATGGACAAAAAATTATCAAAACAACAATTGTTTTGTGGAGAATTATTGACGAAAATAAGTATGTTCATTTAAAAAAAAAAAGTAGTTGATTTAAAAAAAAACACACATTAATTTGAATAAAAAATATATTGTTTTAACAATTCGTTTCATCAAAAAGTAACAAAATTTTTTATGTTGATTTCACTTACGACTTTTGGTTCAGTGTACTTTAAAAAGTATGGAAAAGATAATTTTTTGGAAATACTGTTTAATCTTTCTTTGAGACTAAAAAATAAACTTTCTCATTTAATTTTTTCAAAATACAGTAGTTTTTATTTAACTGCCTTTTTCTTAAGTGCACATTTGCTATAACTGCACAAGATTTTGGTTTCGTTTCTATTTTACAAAATTATGTACGCAATTGTCTTTTTTAAGTGCACTTTTTGTACCTGCGCATTTAAGATATTGCCTCATATTTTTGGCAGTTTTAAATTATTTTCATAAAAAACATCACCGTTAGCTGCCTCTTGTTTTTTGCTCTGTTTTTCAATTCGAGGAAAACAAAAACAAACATAAAATAAATGTGTTGTCAACTTTTTTTGTGACAAAAATATGCTACTTTAGCCATAAAATCGCAAGATCTGGTGCAAAGCACAAAGTTGTCATCATTAGCTTCATTTGTTTTCAGTCTGTATTGGTATACCTGCACATTAAGGCAGGTAAACAATTTGACTTAGCTGCGTTTTTGGCTTACCTGCACAAAAATTCTTGCAAAAGTTGGTTGTGCAGCTAAGTCAAAATTACTGTAAACATAACTGATATTAAATTTTGGCAAGATTTTTTTATGGTTTTTGTAGCATTTTCAAATTAGTAGTATATCAATACTACTAAAAAATTTTACATTCAAAAAAGAATTGAACCCAGCAAGCATGGCAATACGAAGAAGATTCCCCGATCATATTGCCAGAAAGAAAACATTTATTGCCGGCAATATCAATTTCGTATTGCGGGAGTTTCTTCCGTCGGGAATAACTGTTACCCGAAAGCAATACTTTCAGGCAACACGAAAGCAATACCCCAGGAAAATAAATCGGCGATATCGCTAAGTTATCATCTGGAAGATAAAAAGGTGATATCGCCAAATAAACTCCCCGGTACAATTTAAGGTTTTAATTTTTAATTATTAAATTTAAGCCTGAATACATAATCCATTGACCAACATATTAATTATCTTGATTTCAACGTAGCCGATTTTTTCCTCGCATTAGATCTTGATTATTTCAAGGAATTTCTTTCCTATGGGTTTGTTGATTGTTTTTATACAAATTTTGTTTTAATTTTTTCCAAAATGACAAAGAATTTCAAACAAATTTTCTTTATCTTCCGGATGATAAGAAGGTAATATTGCCGCAATATCATCATAAAAACCTATGACAAAAAATTCAATTTTTGAATTATTTTTTCCAAATATCACCAAATTATCTTCCAAATAATAAAAGGAAGATAATTTTAAAATACTACTTGAATATTTTCATTCAAATGCAGCACTGCCAACTTTGACGATTTGTCTCCATTTTGACGATTTTTGAAGCAAAATTTGGGCAAATGACGATTTTTCAAAATTTCATATATGAAAAATGACGATTTTTTAAAATGGCATGATTTTTTATTAAAAAAAATTGCATTTTTATTAAAAACTACATAAATAAAAATATTTAAAATAATTTTTTACGCTATGTGATATAGAAGAAAAAAATAATGTAAACGTATTTTTTCGCGCCCAATCTCATGTTTAGGGGTTAAAAGTAGAGTCAGAACTGACACAATTTTCCATTTTTTAATTTATTTCTTATAATTTCAAAGTCAAATTGGTTAACAATTGTAAGCTTTTTTTGAGACGTACACGCTGAAAAAAATCGCCCTGCAAGAAACATATTTGCTGGTGATATATATATGTATATTTGGAAGAACTGTCAAAATATATTTGCCGTATTTTTAATATAATATGTTTGCCAGCAAATATAATATTTTTGCCTGTAAACATATGTATGTTTGAATCATATGAAATACATCTACTCGCAAATATATAAATGTTTGGAGGCAAACATATATATATTTATTATTATTATATTTTCACTCCACAAACATAATAATGATAAAATAAAAATGCAAATATATTTTTGTTTAAGTGGGAAAATATGACTAACATTCAAACATTACAGTGTTTGCCTGGAGACATACGTATTATAACGATAAAAATAAAATAATTGGAAACACACCTCAAACATAGGTATAGTAGTTTATAAACATATATATAATTGCCTGTAAATATAGCCCACAATCTCTTTTTTCTGCGTGTATCTATAGGTATACTAAATATACCAGAAGAGTTCCAATTTTTTTTATTCAGTTATTATTTTTTTCGAATAGGAGATTTGTATGAGAAATTGTTGTCGGTTTTAGCTAAAATTTACACATAATTATGTCTATTAAATTTTGTATAGGGGGTGTCGATATTCGTTGTCGTTCCATAGAGCCTTTTTCAACATTTCAAATAAGTGGCAACCCTGGACTCACAATAAGGATATTTAGATTTAATGTTTGTGTTCTCGAGTACCTTAACTCTGTGTATAAACATATCTAAATTTCGTGAATTTCAGACATGTTTTCATAGAAAAATAGGTTAGTTTTTGATTCAACTTTTTAACTCTTAAATTTTTTCCTATTATATATCTGAATTTTATTAAATTTGTATACATTTCCCGTTAGTTAATGTTTTCCCTGGTTCTTTTCTCTGTATATTATTTTTAGGTCTGTGTTACGAAAGCTCAAATTATAAAAACTGGGTTTTTGGTAAACTTATTATTTTTTATTGATATATAAGGGATTTTTGGATTGACGATTTTTTGGAGATTTCTCATTCCAAAAATGACGATTTTGACGTTTTTTCTCCTAAAATTGACGATTTTTCAACAAAATGGGTTGGCAGCACTGTTCAAATGAAAAATAGAAGATATCGCGTTAATATCTTCTTGGAAGATATCTTCCAAATGCTTGCAGGGAATAATTACGCATGAAATAAAAAGTTATGAAAACATTAGCCGCTTTTCTAATCATTTGGATTTAATAAATCCAAAAAGTAGTTCTAAAAATGATCAACAGATGGCGTTAGATTCTCCCTATTTTAAAAAGAATTTTCTGTCCGACCCTTCTTTCACCCTAATTTTTAATACCGAATTCGATGATGAAGGATTTTACTTTAAGTTTTAATTATATCTTATATAAAACAGCAATAGACGGTCTGCCTTTTCAGTTTTATCACTAAAATTTATATTTTTACACAATTGAAAAATTCCATTGCAATATTTAACATTCACTAATTAAATTACTTACAGTAGAGTGAAAATTTGCCATTTCTATTTCAGCTATTTCTCCATGTCCAATATGAAAAATATGTATTTGGAGAGGTGTAGTTTTTTTTTCTAAACATATTTCATAAAAAATTTGATAAAAACCTTTTATTTGTTAGTTTTTAAATTTTTTTGTTTTTCTTTTAATTTTCATTCGTATTTTTTCCGACATTAAATTAATAGGCTGTTTCATATATTTGTGCTTTTATTGTGGATTTATTAAATCCAGCTTTTTTTGGATTTAATAAATCCCCTTTTTCCAGGTGATAAATCCAGGTGATTAAACAAAACGCTAATTGTTATTGTTATAAATATTGTTACAGAAAAAAATATTTTGTTAAAATATATGCTAAAAATATGCTTTTATTAAATAAAACAAAATATGCTAAAAAATCTTCTTTTGTCCAAGAGAATATGCTAAAAAGCAGTTAGCATATTTTTACAAAAAAATATGCAATTGCCCAACTCAATCTGCTAAATCTAGCAGAAATATACTAAAATGGCAATACTGGCACGTGGGTAAAATCCCCAAACTTTTGTGAAATCCCCAAATCCCTCCTCACAAAAATCTGACCACAAACCGAACTTGAAATCCCCAATTTGGGGCGAAATCCCCTTATCTGACAACACTGAACAGTACTTTGTAATATATGCTTATTAAAGGTACCGTGAAGCATACATGGGACTAATTTATTAGGTGGACTAATTACTTGATGATTTCATTACCATTGCATTATTATCAATTGTAATGAAATTATTTTCATTACCATTTTTTTAACTAATGGTAACAGCAGGAATTTTTTTGTAAACAAATGGTTTTTAATCAATTGTAATGTTTTTTCTAATGAAAAATATTTCATTACCATTAAACGGTATTGAAATTTTTTTCATTGACATTAGTATCAACTAATGGTAATGAAATTTCAATGGTAATGAAAGACAACAAAAAAAATATGTGACAATTGATTTTTTTGTCTCCATCATATGTTGTGAATTGTTTATTATTATATGAATTGT
The DNA here is from genome assembly GCA_949987735.1 of Leucophora obtusa. Classification (NCBI taxonomy): domain Eukaryota; kingdom Metazoa; phylum Arthropoda; class Insecta; order Diptera; family Anthomyiidae; genus Leucophora; species Leucophora obtusa. The sequence continues at coordinate 268,073,231 of OX465295.1, read as the reverse complement.
TTATAATTATTATGCTGCCTACACACGAAGAAACATTCGTCAGAACATGTCTTTTTTTTTTTGCTTATAAAATTTAAAAAAAAAACTCGTTATATTAAGTTAAGTGTGCTGATTTACTTTTTTTGTAAAGTTCAATAAAATGAGAGTAATCACAAAATCCTTTATCTAAAAGTCAAAATTACCCAAAAGTACGCGAACGCACAAAATCACTTTTCTAACCCAAACTATTTAAAAGAAAAAAAAAATTAAAATGTGTATAGTTTTAGTCTAAAAAATCGCACAGAAACACATATTTTTTGCATTTAAAAGTTTTTTTGGCTTCGTTCAGTTAATTTTTATATATAGAAGTTTTATTTTGTGTATTTCTTTGCTTAATTAAAATTTAGAATTTTCACAATGGTGTTATTTGTTTATCATAGCACCAGATGTCCCTTTTACAATTTTTTTTAATAGTAAAAAGAAAAGTTAATAATTTTCTAAGTTCTAAACTAAATTATATATTTCAAGTGTAATTTGATTTCTAGGTGTTTTCAATTTTCAAAAATTTCACTTTTTTGTCAATACTTAAAATTTTCTGCAATCCGTTTGTGATATGGAGTATGTATATGGTTTTACCCATTTTCTGCCAAGCATGACAAAAACTTCGTAGAAGGATAGGTAGACGTGTCTTTAGAGATATGTTGGTAAAAAACGGATTAAACATTTTAAATACTGTTTCTCATACACTCACAATATATTTTCCATAACCGATTGAGGTTTATTTAAAAAGTAATAGGTAAAGTTTGTTTTCAATTGAAGAATCCATTAAAATACATTGAAACTTATTGTTATTTTCAGTCAAATATTCTATTTTTAGATTTTTATTTTTTGAAAAAATTATTTAAATAATTTCGTTGTTTTCTGTTTTAAAACAAAAAATTCAAATATTTTCGGTTTTCTTTTTTGTTAAAATAGTTTGTTTATATACAAAATTATTTCAATTTGTTACGAGGCCGGTTGCGTTTACGGTTTTGTAGTTGGTGGCATCCCTAACTGATTTGATGTGACTTATGGCGTTTTCTTTTCTGGAAAAAAATGTTGCCTTGTTAAAAGGCAACATTTTAAAAATGTTGCCCTCACCCCATTAAAATGTTACATTTTTTCAATCAGAATAGAACACAATAAAATCACTGTTGCATTTTTCTAAACATATGTATGTGTATTGTATACTCGTATGCAATATTGTTTACGCAAACTATTACTAATTGTAGCCTAGTGGTTGTGATGCCTGCCTTTGACATGGGCTGGACGGGTTCAAATACCAGACAAAGTAAAAAATAAATTTTTTTATGTATTTTCTTTTTTCAATTAAATTTTTTTTTTTTTTCATTTTAAAGCAAATTGTATAATTTTTTATTTATTTTTAGCCTAAAAAATTGTTAAATACTAAATAACAGCAAAACTATAAAAATCTAATTAAAATTTTATAAAAACAAAAAAAAAAACAAAAAAAAATATTGTGCTCCAACCGGGGTTTGAACCTGCGACCTACTGCATCACAAGCCATGATAGTACCCCCTAGGCCACCAAGTTGTGAGTTAGCTGGCAAAAAACATTACAGTATATACACATGGCATTGACATAAAGAAAAAAACAGGGCAACACTCTACCCCGTAATTTTTTTGAGGGCGAAAAATGTTGCCTTTTTGCCCTTTATTTAGGCAACATTTTTAGAAAAGAACACCTAGCCCTCTTAGAATGTTACCCTTAATTTAGAAAAGAACACAAAAAAGGCAATTCAAAAGCAAAATGCAAAAAAAAGGCAACATTTTTTTCAGAAAAGAAAACGCCATTAATTATTGTTCAGTGGATTTTGTTTTGGAAAGGGAGAAGGCGGAATGTGAAAAAAAAAGTTTTTTAGTGTGGTTCTAGAGAGATAGAAAACAAAAGACCATTAGACGTGTGTTCTAAAGAAAAATTAAGAAAGCAAAAACGTGAGAAAAAATTACTTGAATCGACTAAGTTTTGAAAAAGAATTTTTGTGCACATAAGACTGTCTAGAAATATGGCAAAGAAAAATGTTTAAAATAATCATTCATGTGACAATTTACATGTTAATTTTTTTATTTTTAAATTTTTAATTAATTTATATATGAAAAAACATACACAACAATTTGAATAAAAAAAAAGATTGAAAAAAAAGGAAAGATGCAGATAGCTATATAATCGATAAAATCAGTTTAAAGAAATCAAAGAAAAGAAGAACTAGTTTCGGAAATGTATATAAAAAAACATTTTGTACATAAGTCTTATATACCGTGATCAAGAAGAATAAATAAATCTAGCCAACAACAAAATAAAGAACGACAACTACAAACCAAAGAGGAAAGATATATATTTAATACTTAATACATAAGAATTTTGTCTTTACAACTTTGAAATTAAGCAATAAAAACTAAATTACTATGTACCCAGCTAAAAATCGACATATATGAATACATACAGAATAGTTAAATTTGAAACAAAAAAAAAAAAAAAAAACAAAGAAAATATAAAAAAAAAATTATGAAATTAATTAAACAAAACTCATAGGTTTTTTTAAATAAATAAAAGCTGAAAAGAAAAGGAGATAACTGAGTATATACTACTTTATTTTAATAACTAAAATTATAAGTTATCCTGAAATAAATTTTAAGTACACATATTTTATTTTTTTTTGTGTCAATATTTTTATATATGGTGGGAGTTAATATTGAAATTTGAAAAGAGTGAAAACCTAACAACAAAATAAAACAAGTCACTATAAAGATCAGTAAAAGAAACAAAAGCGAATAACCGCTCTTAATTTACCAAAAGATCGATTACGAAGCTATATTTAGCGGGTGAGTAAATCTAAGCAAATTGCTAATTAATTATCTCAAGTTGCTAAACTCTTAACTGTGTGCTCATTTTGTTATTCTGTTTACACTCTTTTACAAAAAAAGATAGGGAACCCTTAGATGTTTCCTTATTGTGACAAATTATCAATTGTTTTATTTTTTTATCTATATGTACAAGATTTTTCTATGCATGCATTGAAAATTATAAAATTTTTTTTTATTATCACTAGTTTATAATATAAACCAATGAAAACATTATTGTAAATAATTAATGAATATTTAAATGTATAAAAAAATTATCACATGAATAATTATAATTTGTTTTGTATGCAATTTCTTAATACTCTTAGCACGAAACGAAGAGAATATACGAATAATGAAATAAATTGATTTCTTTTAAATTTTTAAAGAGCATGTCAAATGTTTGTTTTTTCTCCTTTTTTTATTACATGATTGGTAATATGACAAACTAATTATTTTTGTTGGTCGATGAAGGGTGTTGTGGGTGAGGGAAGGGTTATTTTATTGTTGAAATGGAAAATCAGAAAGACTTAATGGACTAAAAATGACATAATTTGACGGACAAATCGCACTAATATATGTGTATGGGTATTGCCTGGTTTGTATTTTGGGGCCCATTGGCAATACGACGGCTGCGTACTTGCTGAGTTGCAGAGGGGGTGGGGGCTCAGGCTATAGTTTTATTTAACCGCAATTTTGCTCAATCGAGGTTAACGGTTGATTGCAATTACAATAACCTTTTTACTTAATTGTTTAACACAAAATAAATTTTGAGATACTATTTTTTTTTCTCTATTTTTAATTTGAAAATCCTGATGTAAGGTTATTAACTGGGTATTCAATCAAATAATCGTTATTCGATTAAACGCATAATTTTGCCCAAATAATTTTTTGAATAATTTATACCGCCCAAATTTTGAATAACTAATAATTTGAATAATTTAGCATGACCAATCTATTAAAATAAAAAAAAGTGTCGATTAATTGAATACCCGCAATGGCCGCAGTGTCGATTGTGGTTAAAACCGAAACTCTAGCTTCGACTATCGGACTTACTTACGTTTTTGACAGTATGCTTGTGTACTTGAGTGATTGATTGTGGTACATTTTCTTTATTATTTTCCTTGACACGAAGATATTATGTTATGGTTCTGTGTGTTTTGGTGTGAAGAATCCACCCAATATCGACGAGTAGCCGGATGAAGCCACCGTGTCAACTTGAACACCTTTTTAAAACACACCTACTTCTAATGTAGTACAACCATTACAAATTCAAATTACAAGAAATTCTTTACTCATACACACAAACATAGCCAATAAAAATATGAACGTGTCTGTTGTGTATGGTGTAGTGTTTTGAAAATCGAAACAAAAAAAAAAACTTTCAAATATGAAAAAAAAACCATAAAATCGTTTTTTTTTACGTTTTGTCAGTTAAAAAATTGATGATTGTTTTAATAGAATTTTCAATTATTTTTATTTCTTTTCTGGATTGTTTAAACAATGTTTAAAAATAAATAGCAAAATGGTTTGAATATAATGAAAAATCAGTAGTCCTTTAGTGTTTTCAATTAATTTAATATGTATTTTAGGTTGTTTTTAAGGATAAAATATTGTGAGTGTAATTTTGTTACTTGATTTTAATAGTGAAATTATCTTTTAATACTTTTTGGGCAAAGGTCTTTTAAATAGTCCCAGCACTTAGATACAATGCTTTACAAACTACTTCTTTCACTGCTTCACAAGTATCCGTTAGTGTATTTTTACTGCTATTTTAGAAGTTATTCTGAACATCAACAAATTACTTCTTTCATTGCTTCTAAAATATCCGTTAGTATATTTTTACAGCTTTTTTAGAATTACTTCTGAACAACATCCAAAAATCACTTAAGTATTGCTGCTAAAGAGTAATTGCTCTAAAAGTGATTTTCGTTACATTTGGCATTTCCAAACAGAGGGTCGCGGGATCGATTTCCGGCGGGACCATTTATTTGTTTCCATTTTTTTTATTCTGTTAATTTTTTTTTAAATTCAATATTTTTTTAATTTTTAAAAATATGTATTCTCACCATTTTTAATTTTTAAAAATGGTGAGAATTTGCTTTTTATGCAACTGTGAAAATAGTACTGAAAACAATATTGAATTGGAGTGCACCTTTTTCACTTGTTTAATAAGTACTTTTATTGAAGAGAATAAGGAACAATATCTCGCAGTAACAAAGTGTCGTTTTTATGTCACTCAACTTTTATACCAAAGAATAGCTCAGCGGTAGATGTCTAGACTAGCAATCGTGAGGTCGTAAGTTCGATACCCGATGGCGGCAATAAAAAACTTTTGTAAAATAAAAAACACATAATTTTTTTTGCGAAGAATGTTGAAGTTGTAATACTCCTATCCTAAGACAACTCAATGTTAAAATCATTAGTGTTTATGTTAAAAAAGAAGTGCATCTAGATCATCAATTATAGTGCTTTTTCTACTGCTTCGGCATCTCTTTTTTTGCTGGGGTTATATTACAATTTTATAGATTATCGGAAAGGTTAAATATTTAAAGTAAATTACATCATTATTATTTTAATTTCCAATGGAGTGCGCCATTCCAATTTTCAAAGCACAACAATAATTTCAAAAGCGAAATGAAAGTAAAATTCCAGAGGAATTTGCAAAGTTAGCTCGGGTTTTTATTTTATGACCTCTTGAAATATCTGTGTGGCGCGAATGCCCAAAAATGTTGCACATTTTAAGAGTAAGGAACTCTCTCGCGTTCACGAATAAGTTAAATTTAGACTGTTCTTTTCGGTTCTTTTATTTTATTCGGAATTATCAAACAAACCACTGACATAATATAATCTTATACTGATAGAAAAATCTTAAAAAATAGCAAAAAAAGGTACTCAAAATTAGTTAAAAGGGGCCCTGCACAGAAAGCTTTTGAAAATAGTAAATCCTTTTTGCTAAATATTCCCAGTGTAGAAACGGTAATGACATATCATTATTTTTTGGACTACCAGTAATGACATCCACTTACCTTCTGCATTATTTTAAAACATATAATAATGAGTTACTGATAATGACTTATTTTTATCATTATTTAAAATAGAAAATAATTTTATAAATTTTTTTGAAAATTTTTTGAAATCTATTTTTAGACTCAATATTTTTTAAACACTGGTAAGGATATATGTAACCACATATTTTTAGATTTTTTGTATGTTGGCGAGTAAGCTTACTTGTGTGCAGCAGGTCAATTATGTTTTTATCTATTAAATATTACATGTCGATATAGCTCAGATGGTAGAGCTATTGACTGGCAATCTGTAGACCCAGGTTCGATTCCCGCACTAGCAAATTGTATTAAAAAAAAAAAATACAATAAAAAAAATTTTTTTATTATATAATTTTTTTTTTGAAAATCTATTTTTAGATTCATTATTTTTGTCAGTTCTGGTAAGCACATAGGTAACGATATATTTTCTGATTTTTCGTATGCTGGTGTGTAACCATAACTCATTAGTTTTCGCGACATCGCCATATAAAGGTAGTAAGAAATGTAATAACATGTAGCGAATATGACGGTATATGCGACTGTCATATCCGCTACAAACAAAAGTAACTAGTTACCATTACCAAGTATGTAGTTACATAACCACATATCTGGTAATAATTTTCTACACTGGGTTGTTATATATTTAAAAGTTAATTTATTTTTAAATTTGAGTTGAATACAAATAGCGGTCTCTCCTGCTACAATAAACAGAAATATTTGCTAGAAAATAGTAGACTGCTTTCTGTAGTGCAGATTTTTATTCGCATTAAGAAAATAAAAAATACTAAAAATTTAAATTCTTTGTGATGGTTTGGTCTACTAATTTCCAATAAATTTTTTGCTGATTTTAGCAGGGTAAATTGTCATTTTCGATTAACTAAAATATAACTGAAATTTTGTAAATTTAACAGATTTTTTCCTGCTGTTTGTATCTTTCTAATGTTTAGCAAACTGATTCTGCTGGATTCAGCTGTTTTTTCAGCAAAAATTTTTAAAGACTTATATTAGTGTATGAACAACTGAAAAAATTTCTCGAATGAACAAGTGAACTAAAAGAACACACTAGTTTAAAAATAAAATTGATTGAAATGAACTGTGAACTATAAAGCCAAATTCTAGTAATTTTTATTCCGATTATTTGTTTGTATAAAATGTTTTATTTTGTGTGAAAATTTCCGGGTGTGCTCACATTTTTACTCAAAATTTCTAATTTTTTTTTACGATAGACTAAAACTGCCCACTACTTATGCGAGTGCATTGTGTTAGAATTAGAAAAATAGAATAGATTTCGACAATTTCTAACACCAAACTGTTAATAACAAACAATATGAATAAAAAGCAACTGATGTGCGTCTTTGTGACAAAAACGTGATTAAAATAGACATATGTTTCAAGCGGCCATCAAATTAAAAATCGAGCTAGATTTGAAAAACACTTTGAGGGTTTTTTTTTAGCAACAGTGTACTTTCATTTCGCGTTCGAAACATTGATTCTGACCGCGATGATCATTTTGCAGGATCTTCTAAAACCGCAGAATATAGTTTTGTTAAATATACTGCAAGAAGCTTCTTGAGACAAATCCGAATATATATATGTATTTAATTTACAGTCACTTCCAGAATAAATTTCTTGTTTCTCCTAAAGTACGCTTTTTCACGGACAGTTAACAATTTTAATTTAAAAAAAAAAATTATGAAAATCCAACATTATTATGCTTAACTTAGGGTGGGAAAAAATTGTAAAATGTCGAATTATGCCAAATTATCACCCTATAGTAACATCTTGTGGCTTGCAGGAACAACCTGGAATTTTTAAGGAAAACCGAGGTTAATTTGTCAATTTTATGTTTATCTTATAATAAATATGACGAAAGCTATCAATAGTAACAATAAAAAATAGCCACTTATCAATTAAAAGTTGCGAAAAAAATTTCTGTTTCTTATTTATTTCTGTTTCACATTTTATAAATTTTTTCTCAGTAAAAGAGAGGATTGCATTCTATTTATTTTCTAACCTCTTTAATTAAGCCTAGCACACATAACTATTCAAGATTTTTACAAAAAAAAAAACCATAAAAAACAGTTTCTATGGCCACCAAAAAGCTTCGAAAAATTTTTAGAAAACAGTTTTCGCAATTGGATTTAGAGTCTATTTTATTTATGAAAACTTAAGAAACTTAGTCATTTGGTATTTGATTTCAACAAAAAATAAATATTTTTTATTACATTTTTTAAAAAATGTTGCTTTTAACGTGTTTTGTTAAGTTTCAAAATTTGTCAAATCATTTCGGGGGGGAGGGGGGACTCGACCCCCAAGCCCCCCCTTAGCTACGTGCCTGAGTGGGAGCCACACTTTATGGATCATAAAACCAAATGCATTTTTTAAATCGGGAAAAAAATTTCCTTTAATTTGAGCCGTCGCACTTACCATTTTGGGTGTGTTTCGGTTTTTTGGACCTAGCGGGTCCCAGGGGCCGGCCTCCTTTACACCACATAGAAAAAAAAATTATTTTTTAATTCCAGAGGGGGTCATATTTTTTTTAGGGGTGCCCCATAAAGTGAATTTCAGCCCAAAATCTCACACGAAACATCATTTATGTTTGTTTGTCGAACTAATCACATCAAATATGCCCGGAAGAAGATCAAATTTAATTATGTGATCTGTTTATTGTTAATTTTTCATGTGCTGCTGTTTTTTTAGTTTTATTTTTTTAGCTATCACATTTTATGTCCCATAATTCTCGCAAATTTTTTATATTCATTTATAAAATTAATCCAGCTTTCATTATTTGTAATTGTCGCCACTTTCGTCTCTTTTATTTTCTTTACTGCTCAAATTACAAAAGCGCATCACAGCACGACTGCTCTCAATGAACTAACACAGCAAAAAACAGTAAACATTGATACATATGATGAAACATTGAGTTTGGAAACACAAAATATCAAAAAATTTTGATAACACGAATTTCAACACGAAACATTGATACACACGAAGGAACATTCGTCAGAAAATGGGCACGTTCCGACGAATGTTTCCTCGTGTGTAGGCAGCTTTAAGTAAACCAAAAAAAGGTTTAAAAGCAATCGCCCTTACTATCTAAATTTTTCAAATGTATATTTTAGTTAAAGTCGACTTTAGTTAAAATATTGGGCGGCAGTATGCCTTGACTTGATTTATTTGTGGAGTATATCGTATAGTCTAGTCTTCAAAAATATGCTTTGCTTTTTAAATTTTTGACCTTTAATTTTTTGGACAAAAATAAAAGTTATTTTCTGACTTTTATTTTTTCGAACAAAAATAAAACTTAATTTTTGACTTTTATTTTTTCGAGCAGAAATAAGAGTTAATTTTTTTTCTTTTATTTTTTGGGCAAAAATAAAAGTTATTGTTTTACTTTTATTTTTTTGAGCAAATATAAAAGTTATTTTTTGACTTTCATAATTCGAGCAAAAAAGAAAAGTTATTTTCTGTTTATTTTTTTGAACAAGAGTAAAATTTATTTTTTTGCCATTAATGCCAAACAAAAATTGCTTCTATAGGCCTTTCTCATATTTTTCTGTATTTGATATGATTTTGTCAACTTTTTTTTATTTTAACGCGTTTTTTGTCACAAAAAAACAACTTTAATTTTTGCTTAAAAAAAAGTCAAAAAATAACTGTTATTTCTTGCCCGGAAAAATAAAAGCCAAAAAATAACTTTTATTTTTGCTCAAAAAAATAGAAGTTAAAAATAACATTTATTTTTGCTCGAGCAAATAAAAGTCATAAAATAACTTTTAGTTTTGCTTAAAAAAATAAAAGTAAAAAATTAACAATGAGTGTTATTTTTGTTCGGTTTAAGATCAAATATTACATATTCTAAATAGAAATGAAAAAAACTTTCCTAGAACCAATTAATGACAATTAACCCTCTAGTGCGCCGTGATGCAAATTTGAATCATACGTAGTTTCTCTTCGTAGTTTCAAAATTTGAAAACAGTTTTGTATAAATGTTCGTTGTACGTTGTCTCCATTTAAGTAGGCGTCGTTTTCTCTGCTTTTGAAGTACCGTTATAGCAGCATTGAATTATTGTGCAATTTTGAAGTGTCTGCTCATTAGTTTATTGTGCGTAGAGGAAACAGTGTTTTTTTCTGACCTTAAATTTAATTAATTTCAAACAAGTTTCTTAACAGTTGTGATTTTTACATAAGTTACACTCTTTTTTATTAAAATCTAATAGTGTTTATTGTTTTTTTTGTGGTAAGTACTTTGATATGTATAAAAAACGGTTTGATGCAAATTTGCATCACTGCGAATTTAAGTGATAGTAAAAAAAATTTTTCGTATGTAACGAATTTTCAGGATATGTCAAGAAAACAACTTTTAGAGGAGGATATTCTCCGTATTTTGTTTGATGCTGCTGCAAGTGAAGATGAATTAGACGACTCCGATGATGAAGATGAAATTTGGAAGGTAAGCTTCTAAATAATGAAGATCTAGAGCACCTTCTGGGTGATGAAAATATTGTGGATCCCATGAACGACTTGAATAGTGAAGATGAAAATGTAACTGAAAATATAGCTCCAGAAATTCCGGAAATTCTAATTCATATTGTTTGGAAAAAAACTAAATTTTCTGTCAGTGAAGACGAAATAAAATTTGGAGGAAATACCGATTTGCCGGAATTTATAAAGAACTTTCAGACTCCATTCCAATTTTTCAACTACTTCTTTGATGACGACATTTTGCAACATTTAGTTGAGGAATCTAATTTGTATGCGAAGCAAAAAAATATTGAAGAGAGCTTTATTTTGGAAAAAACTGATATTTACCAATTTATGGGCATCCTAATTTTGTCATCAATAGTGAATTACTCCAATATTCGCCTTCTATGGGACAGCCAAATTGGCTTGGACTGTGTAAAGGAATGCATGCCTCAAAAAAAATTTGAAAAGATACGATCAATATTTCATGTGAACAATGATGAAAATTTCATTGCCGATCAAACAGATCCTTGTTACGACAAATTATACAAGATTCGGCCACTGGTAGACTGTTTAAATGAAAAATTTTCATCCATTCCGTTAGAAGAACGCTTATCTGTTGATGAACAAATGTGCGCAAGTAAAGCCTCGCATCATTTGAAACAATATATGCCTGCAAAGCCACACAAGTGGGGCTACAAATTATTTGTACTTTCCGGAGTATCAGGTTTTGCATATAATTTTGAAATATATACGGGCCAAGACAATTTGCCGCATAAACGTTTGCCAAGTGAGCCTGATCTAGGAGCTTCTGCCAACGTTGTTGTACGACTATTACGAAATGTCCCAAATGGATGTAACTACAAAATTTACTTCGACAATTATTACACTGCCATCCCGTTGCTTGTTTATTTAGGAAAAAAGGGCATACATACAGTTGGAACAGTCAGACGAAATAGGATACAAAATTGTAAATTACCAACTGATCAAGAAATAAAAAAATGTCCTAGTGGATCATCATTTCAATTCGTTGCTGACGGTTAAGGTTTAGAGCTCGCAAACGTCTTGTGGAAAGATAATAAGAACGTAACTCTTCTGTCCTCATTCGTTGGCGTGGAACCAGAAAATGATATTAGCAGATTCGACCGTCGGGAACGCAAGTCGATCATGGTTAAGTGCCCAGCGATTGTCAAATTGTCGATAGTACAACCGTCATATGGGCGGTGTTGATCTCTTAGACAGCATGATGGGGTGGAACCGAATCAAAATGAAAACCAGAAAATGGTATATGCGTTTAGTTTACCATCTACTGGACCTAGCAGTTACAAATGCTTGGTTTTTGTATAAGAGAGCAACAGGGAATACGACTCTTACACTATTAAAATTTGGTAAAGATCTGGCATTGACACTTTTAAAAATAAACACAAAACAGAAACGTCCAAGAACCAACGATTCCCCTTCTGTCGAAAGATTGCATGTCCAAAAGCAAAAACGAGGTCCAGCGTCAGCTATACCATCCGTAGATATCAGGCACGATCATGTGGACCACTTACCGGAATTCCAAGAAAATAGGGTAAGATGCAAGCTGCCGGGTTGTAAGGGCCAAAGTCAACTGATTTGTAGCAAGTGTAACATAGCTTTATGTCTAACAAAAACCAAAAACTGCTTTGTAAAATTTCATAAAAAATGAACAAAATTAAAATGGTATCTTTTTTTTTTAAAAATGTAAAATTTCATAAACAATAAATAAATAATACTTTGGTTTTTAAAAAGAAACAAAAACATTGTCCATTTAAATCACTATTGAAGTATAAAAATTTTAGATTTTGAATTTACAGCTAAATGCGCAATGATGCAAATTTGCATCAAAGGATTTTTCGCCTCCTGCGCCCTTATAAACGAAAATTATACAAACTGCTAGAACAAACGTTTGTTTTTTAACCATTTCCTTTCGTTTAAGTAGTATTTTATTTAATTTGGTTTTCTTGCGCACTAGAGGGTTAATGCATTTTCAAGTGACACCGCTCACTATCATCAGATTGTCTTTATGGGGTCCTCTCTAGGCTATAATGTAGATTTTTTTTTTCGTTTAAACAAATAAAAGTTAAAAAATAACTTTTCTTATCTGACTTTGATGATAAAAGTCATAACCGTTACGGTCCCTGAAAATAAGCCTTCAAAATTTAATTAGTTCTTAATTAAAATTCTTATAAAAATGAAAATTTGTATTTAAAACAATGCGACATTCCTTCAAGAATCACATAAGGTTCCCAGCAAAACCACACATTACCAAAAAATGGTGGCGGCAATAAAAAACCTTTTGTAAAATAAAAAAAATATATTTTTTTTTTGTGAAGAATTTTTTTAAACTTTTAATTGGTGAAAAAGAGCTTCCTTTGCACTCGTTCAAAAAGTACTGAAAAAATGTTAAAGTCGGAGTACTCCTCTCCTATGACAACCCAATGTTAAAATCATTAGTGTTTATGTTAAAAAAGAAGTACATCTAGATCATCAATTGTAGTGCTTTTTCTACTGCTTCGGCATCTCTTTTTTCGCTGGGCAGGAATAAAATTGAACTAAAAAATTTTAAAAATCCCAAAAATTTAGTTTAATGTATTGGCAAATTAGTTCTAAGTTTTAAGAAATATTGCATAAAATGAAGTATATATAAACTAAAATAAAACCTAATTTTACTAAAAACCTAGGTTATTTGTACTTATTTCTAGTTTACCATGCGCTCTTTTTTTTTATCAAATTCCAGTTAAAAGTACAAGCATTTAGTCCAGCAATTAATTATACAGGAATAAAATTGAACTAAAAAAATTCCAAAACTTTAGTTTAATGTATTGGCAAATTAGTTCTAAGTTTTAAGAAATATTGCATAAAATTAAGTATATATAAACTAAAATTAAACCTAATTTTACTAGGAATTGGGTTATTTGTACTTATTTCTAGTTTGTCATGCGTTCATTTTTTATGAAATTAAGTTAAAAGTACAAGCATTTAGTCCAAAAATTTATTATACGGGAATAAGCTTGAAGTAAAAAAATAAAAAAATCGAGAAATTTAGTTAATGCATTGCCAAAAAAGGTCTAAATTTTGAGAAATATTTGCGTTAAATTAAGTACATATACACTAAGGTGAAACCAAATTTTATTACAAATTGGCGTATTTGTATTCATTTTTAGTTTACCATGTGTTCTTCTTTTTTCATTAAATTTAAGTTAAAATTACAAGAATTAAGTTCAAAAATTACTGAAAAATACCCTACATAAGGAAACATTACTAATATTTAATTTAATTTAACCTTAAAGTAATAAAATTTTATTTATTTGAAGTACGTTACAATATTTTCTAATTGAGAAAAAAAAAATTTAAAATTGTCCTATGAATAAGTTCATTTTTATATAGAGTGAACACAAAATAAGATATTATACTCAATTAAAGTATTTAATTTGAGTATATATTTCTTCGTTTTGTGTAAATGTGCCTATAGTAAATGAAAATTATTATTAAAACAAGTTTATATTTTATTAATATAGACAGGGGTCTCCCATGGTCCTGATGAATGGCACAAAGATGTCAAATATAAAGATGTAACAAAATGCATCCCTGTTTAGTTCCAAAAATTTTCAACAGATGGCGATATTGTCACTGCATTTTTGTGTCATTATTTTGAAAATTCTCTGTAAACAAATATGGCTGTTAATCAAAATATCAAAATCAAAACAAAAAATAAAATTTTAAATTTTGTAAAATATTCATGGTTTTGTAGTGTTTTGCAACTTTTATAAATAAAACATATAGTTAAAATTCGTGTAGATAAATAATAATTGTACCATAAAAGAATATATAACCATCAAAGTGTTAAAACGTATTTGTACAAAAATTAAACAATTTCTTTTTGTTGAAATAAAAAAAAATCACAACAAATATGTTACCCTACACCATTCATTGTTTGGCTTGGTCTTTAGGTTGCACTAAAAATATTTCAGTCGAAACATTTTTTAAATGTTTGTGTTTAGGATTTGTTATAGGGAGTGAAAATCAAAAACATTAAGTTATGGAAGTAGTGATAGAAATTTGAATTTATGTTTCAGCTAAATTTTTACATTTATATTTTTATTACACATTTAAAAAAAATTTTCTATCCAACAATATCTCAGTTCATAAAAGTTTTTATTAGAGAACTCGGAGAATTATGTTGGTAAAATTAATATTAAAATAACTGCAATAGAGGATGATTTGAAATCAATTGACACTGAAATCAAATTTATCAACACTTAGTTTTCTAATTCAGCTTTTTTCGGCTTATATTTCAACTTAAATATAATACTATATATATACGGAAGTAACCGAGAGTTTTTGTTAACATTTTCCTTAAAAAACAATACTTTGTACTCCTTCGCTATCCGCTAATGGAAGGTTCTTCTTATTTAGGTTGATTTTCTGTACAACTTAAAATTTTTCTTAAATATATTTGTTTCATATTATTAGGAAAAATGTCCAAAAATATAACGTAGAAAAAAAACTACTAAAAAAAAATTGCCCCACACAGGATTCGATACCTGGACCCTAAATATATGAGAACTAAAAATAACAACTCATTTACCAATCAGGCTAAACAGACTTCGAAAAATTCATGAACAAATTTTTATTTAAATAATTTGTAATTTCATGTCACAAATATTATTTTTTTTGTCTGGCAATAATAACTAGCAAATGGCAACAAACGCAAACTACTACCCGTTTTATAAAATACCAAATATTTTCGTTTACGTTTCAAACGAAAACGAAAAAACGTTTTTCATTCGAGTTACAAAATGACCCCATTAATGTTGCAAACCGAGAAATAAAATTTATGGGGTCATTTTGTAACTCGAATGAAAAACGTTTTTTCGTTTTCGTTTGAAATGTAAACGAAAATATTTGGTATTTTATAAAACCGGTAGTAGTTTGCGTTTGTTGCCATTTGCTAGTTATTATTGCCAGACAAAAAAAATAATATTTGTGACATGGAATTACAAATTATTTAAATAAAAATTTGTTCATAGAGTTTTCCAAGTCTGTTTAGCCTGATTGGTAAATGAGTTGTTATTTTTAGTTCTAATATTTTTAGGGTCCAGGTATCGAATCATGTGTGGGGCATTTTTTTTTAGTAGTTTTTTTTTTATGATATATTTTTGGACATTTTTTCCTAATAATATGAAACAATTATAATTAATAAAAATTTTATATTGTACAGAAAATCAACCTAAATAAGAAGAACCTTCCATTAGAGGATAGCAAAGGAGTACAAAGTATGGTTTGTTAAGATGGCCCTTAAGTTTCGAATTGTCAGTTTTTAGTTTTAAAACCCCTCAGTTTGTTTCATTTGGTCTCAAAAGTAGAAGTTTATATATAAAGAACATTTTTTTAAACGTAAATCGTGTCTTAGCGCAACTAAAATAAGATATTTTTAAAATTGCCAAAATTTTCACTAATTTGCTTATAAATTTAAGTGCTTATACATAATAATTTGATTTTTTATAACTATTTTTGTGTGAAAAATTTGTTTTATATGCCGTTTATAAATTTAAAAAGTGATTATGCATATGACCCTAAAAGAATTATTTTTTATTGAGAAAAAAAAAATTTAGGAGTAATACATTTAACTACTTCATATTTTTAAACCCATATTTACACAATTTTTAATCCAAAAATTGCAACTACCTAACTTTTTATGCAAAAACTTTAACTTTTTAATAGGACACGACAACTATTTCTGTTCGCTTGAATATGGCATAATATTCGTTTGCAAACGTTTACTTACTTCTTATAAAATACCGTTTTATTAAGGAGTTTGTCTTCGATTATAATATTGCCAGATTGAAAAAAAGATTTTTGATTTTGAGTTTTATGGGGTCATTTTGTAACTCGAATGAAAAACGTTTTTTCGTTTTCGTTTGAAACGTAAACGAAAATATTTGGTATTTTATAAAACGGGTAGTAGTTTGCGTTTGTTGCCATTTGCGAGTTATTATTGCCAGACAAAAAAATTAATATTTGTGACATGGCATTACAAATTATTTAAATAAAAATTTGTTCATAGAGTTTTCCAAGTATGTTTAGGCTGATTAGTAAATGAGTTGTTGTTTTTAGTTCTAATATTTTTAGAGTCCAGGTATCGAATCCTGTGTGGGGCAATTTTTTTTATTAGTAGTTTTTTTTACGATATATTTTTTGAAATTTTTTTCTAATAATATGAAACAAATATATTTAAGAAAAATTTTAAATTGTACAGAAAATCAAGCTAAATAAGAAGAACCTTACATTAGCGGATAGCGAAGGAGTACAAAGTATGGTTTGTTAAGATGGCCCTTAAGTTTCGAATTGTTTTTAGTTTTAAAACCGCTCAGTTTGTTTCATTTGGTCTCAAACGTAGAAGTTTATATATAAATAAAATTTTTTTTAAACGTAAATCGTGTCTTAGCGCAATTAAAATCAGATATTTTTAAAATTGACCAAATTTTCACTAATTTGCATATAAATTTAAGTGCTTATGCATAATAATTTGAATTTTTATAACGATTTTTGTGTGAAAATTTTGTTTTATAAGCCGTTTATGAATTTAAAAAGTGATTGTGCTTGTGAGTTAGGGTCATCCCTAAAAGGATTATTATAAAAAATATAGGAGTATCATATTTAACTACTTCATATTTTTAAACCCATATTTATACAATATTTATTCCAAAAATTGCAATTATCTAACTTTTTATGCAAAAACGTTAACTTTTTAATAGGAAACGACAACTATTTCTGTTCGTTTGAATATGGCATAATATTCGTTTGCAAACGTTTACTTACTTCTTATAAAATACCGATTTATTAAGGAGTTTGTCTTCGATTATAACATTGCCAGATTGAAAAAAAAAGAAAATATACATATTTTTTTTGAGTTTTACAAAATTTAAAAAAATTAAAAATAAAAAAACGTTCAAACGAAAGCAAAGTTTCGTTTTACAAAATGACCCCATTACAAAATTTATGGGGTCATTTTGTAACTCGAATGAAAAACGTTTTTTCGTTTTCGTTTGAAACGTAAACGAAAATATTTGGTATTTTATAAAACGGGTAGTAGATTGCGTTTGTTGCCATTTGCGAGTTATTATTGCCAGCCAAAAAAAATAATATTTGTGACATGGAATTACAAATTATTTAAATAAAAATTTGTTCATACAGTTTTCCAAGTCTGTTTAGCCTGATTGGTAAATGAGTTGTTGTTATTAGTTCTAATATTTTTAGAGTCCAGGTATCGAATCCTGTGTGGGGCAGTTTTTTTTATTAGTAGTTTTTTTTATGATATATTTTTGGACATTTTTTCCTAATAATATGAAACAAATATATTTTAGAAAAATTTTAAATTGTACAGAAAATCAACCTAAATAAGAAGAACCTTCCATTAGCGGATACCAAGGAGTACAAAGTATGGTTTGTTAAGTTGGCCCTAAGTTTCGAATTGTCAGTTTTTAGTTTTAAAACCCCTCAGTTTGTTTCATTTGGTCTCAAACGTAGAAGTTTATATATAAAGAAAAATTTTTTTAAACGTAAATCGTGTCTTAGCGCATCTAAAATCAGATATTTTTAAAATTGCCCAAATTTTCACTAATTTGCATATAAATTTAAGTGCTTATGCATAATAATTTGATTTTTTATAACGATTTTGGTGTGAAAAATTTGTTTTATAAGCCGTTTATAAATTTAAAAAGTGATTATGCATATGACCCTAAAAGAATTATTTTTTATTGACAATAAAAAATATAGGAGTATCACATTTATGGGGTCATTTTGTAACTCGAATGAAAAACGTTTTTTCGTTTTCGTTTGAAACGTAAACGAAAATATTTGGTATTTTATAAAACGGGTAGTAGTTTGCGTTTGTTGTCATTTGCGAGTTATTATTGCCAGACAAAAAAAATAATATTTGTGACATGGAATTACAAATTATTTAAATAAAAATTTGTTCATAGAGTTTTCCAAGTGTGTTTAGGCTGATTGGTAAATGAGTTGTTGTTTTTAGTTCTAATATTTTTAGAGTCCAGGTATCGAATCCCGTGTGGGGCAATTTTTTATTAGTAGTTTTTATACCCTACACCACTATGTGGTCAGGGTATTATAAGTTTGTGCTGATGTTTGTAACACCAAAAAATATTGGTCGTAGACCCACCTTATAGTATACCGATCGGTTCAGAATTTTTTTTTATTTCGATTTAACGATGTCCGTCTGTCCGTCCGTCCGTCCGTCCGTCCGTCTGTCTGTCTGTCCATGCAATCTTGTACGCACTCTACAGGTCGCACCTATTAAGATATTTCGATGAAATTTGGTACATAGACCTATGTTGGCCCAAGGACGAACAAGTTTGATTTTTTTGAACATCGGTCCGTGTTTAGACCTAGTGCCCATATAAGGGTCCTACCAAAATTATATTGTTTATACGCTGCAGGTCGTAAATATTAATATATTTTGATGAAATTTGGTACACAGACCTATATTGGCCCAATAACGCAGCCTATTGATTTTGGTGAACATCGGTCCATGTTTAGACCTAGTGCCCATATAAGGGTCCTACCAAAATTATACTGTTTATACGCTGCAGGTCGTAAATATTAAGATATTTTGATAAAATTTGGTATACAGACCTACATTGGCCCAGTAACGCAGCCTATTGATTTTGGTGAACATCGGTCCATGTTTAGACCTAGTGCCCATATAAGGGTCCTACTAAAATTATATGGTTTATACGCTGCAGGTCGCAAATATTAAGATATTTTGATAAAATTTGGTACACAGACCTACGTTGGCCCAAGGACAAAGCCTATTGATTTTGGTGAACATCGGTCCATGTTTAGACCTAGTGCCCATATAAGGGTCCTACCAAAGTAATATTGTTTATACGCTGCAGGTCGCAAATATTAAGATATTTTGATGAAATTTGGTACACCGACTTATGGCAGCCGAAGGACGAAGCCTATTGATTTTGGTGAACATCGGTCTATGTTTAGACCTAGTGCCCATATAAGGGTCCCCCCAAAATTATATTGTTTATACGATGCACGTCGTAAATATTAAGATATTTTGACGAAATTTGGTACACAGACCTATTTTGGCCCACGGACGAAGCCTATTGATTTTGATGAACATCGGTCCATGTTTAGACCTAGTGCCCATATAAGGGTCCTACCAAAATTATACTGTTTATACGCTGCAGGTCGCAAATATTAAGATATTTTGATGAAATTTGGTACACAGACCTATATTGGCCCAATAACGCAGCCTACTGATTTTGGTGACATTAGTTGGCTTTTACCCAGACTGGTGTAGGGTATTCTATAGTCGGCATGCCCGACTTTAACCTTTTTACTCGTTTTTATGATATATTTTTAAACATTTTTTCCTAATAATATGAAACAAATAAAAAATTTTAAATTGTACAGAAAATTAACCTAAATAAGAAGAACCTTACATTCGCGGATAGCGAAGGAGTACAAAGTATGGTTTGTTAAGATGGCCCTTAATTTTCGAATTGTCAGTTTTTAGTTTTAAAACCGCTCAGTTTGTTGCATTTGGTCTCAAACGTAGAAGTTTATATATAAATAAAATTTTTTTTAAACGTAAATCGTGTCTTAGCGCATCTAAAATCAGATATTTTTAAAATTGCCCAAATTTTCACTAATTTGCATATAAATTTAAGTGCTTATGCATAATAATTTGATTTTTTATACCCTACACCACTATGTGGTCAGGGTATTATAAGTTTGTGCTGATGTTTGTAACACCAAAAAAATATTGGTCGTAGACCCACCTTATAGTATACCGATCGGTTTAGAATTTTTTTTTATTTCGATTTAACGATGTCCGTCTGTCCGTCCGTCCGTCCGTCCGTCTGTCTGTCTGTCCATGCAATCTTGTACGCACTCTACAGGTCGCACCTATTAAGATATTTCGATGAAATTTGGTACATAGACCTATGTTGGCCCAAGGACGAACAAGTTTGATTTTTTTGAACATCGGTCCATGTTTAGACCTAGTGCCCATATAAGGGTCCTACCAAAATTATATTGTTTATACGCTGCAGGTCGTAAATATTAAGATATTTTGATGAAATTTGGTACACAGACCTATATTGGCCCAATAACGCAGCCTATTGATTTTGGTGAACATCGGTCCATGTTTAGACCTAGTGCCCATATAAGGGTCCTACCAAAATTATACTGTTTATACGCTGCAGGTCGTAAATATTAAGATATTTTGATGAAATTTGGTACACAAACCTATATTGGCCCAATAACGCAGCCTATTGATTTTGGTGAACATCGGTCCATGTTTAGACCTAGTGCCCATATAAGGGTCCTACCAAAATTATACTGTTTATACGCTGCAGGTCGTAAATATTAAGATATTTTGATAAAATTTGGTATACAGACCTACTTTGGCCCAGTAACGCAGCCTATTGATTTTGGTGAACATCGGTCCATGTTTAGACCTAGTGCCCATATAAGGGTCCTACTAAAATTATATGGTTTATACGCTGCAGGTCGCAAATATTAAGATATTTTGATAAAATTTGGTACACAGACCTACGTTGGCCCAAGGACAAAGCCTATTGATTTTGGTGAACATCGGTCCATGTTTAGACCTAGTGCCCATATAAGGGTCCTACCAAAATTATATTGTTTATACGCTGCAGGTCGCAAATATTAAGATATTTTGATGAAATTTGGTACACCGACTTATGGCAGCCGAAGGACGAAGCCTATTGATTTTGGTGAACATCGGTCTATGTTTAGACCTAGTGCCCATATAAGGGTCCCCCCAAAATTATATTGTTTATACGATGCACGTCGTAAATATTAAGATATTTTGACGAAATTTGGTACACAGACCTATTTTGGCCCACGGACGAAGCCTATTGATTTTGATGAACATCGGTCCATGTTTAGACCTAGTGCCCATATAAGGGTCCTACCAAAATTATACTGTTTATACGCTGCAGGTCGCAAATATTAAGATATTTTGATGAAATTTGGTACACAGACCTATATTGGCCCAATAACGCAGCCTATTGATTTTGGTGACATTAGTTGGCTTTTACCCAGACTGGTGTAGGGTATTCTATAGTCGGCATGCCCGACTTTAACCTTTTTACTCGTTTATAACGATTTTTGTGTGAAAAATTTGTTTAATAAGCCGTTTATAAATTTAAAAAGTGAATGTGCATATGACCCTAAAAGGATTATTTTTTATTGAGAATAAAAAATATAGGAGTATCATATTTAACTACTTCATATTTTTAAACCCATATTTATACAATTTTTATTCCAAAAATTGCAATTATCTAACTTTTTATGCAAAAACTTTAACTTTTTAATAGGAAACGACAACTATTTCTGTTCGTTTGAATATGGCATAACATTCGTTTGCAAACGTTTACTTACTTCTTATAAAATACCGTTTAATTAAGGAGTTTGTCTTCGATTATAATATTGCCAGATTGAAAAAAAAAATGTTTGATTTTGAGTTTTACAAAATTTAAAAAAATTTAAAACAAAAAAATGTTCAAACGAAAGCAAAGTTTCGTTTTACAAAATGACCCCATTAACTACATCATATTTTTAAACCCATATTTATACAATTTTTATTCCAAAAATTGCAATTACCTAACTTTTTATGCAAAAACTTTAACTTTTTAATAGGAAACGACAACTATTTCTGTTCGTTTGAATATGGCATAATATTCGTTTGAAAACCTTTACTTACGTCTTATAAAATACCGTTTTATTAAGGAGTTTGTCTTCGATTATAATATTGCCAGATTGAAAAAAAAGAAAATATACATATTTTTTTGAGTTTTACAAAATTTAAAAAAATTAAAAATAAAAAAACGTTCAAACGAAAGCAAAGTTTCGTTTTACAAAATGACCCCTGTTAGGAAACCTTCTTCCGAGCTGTTGCCACCCGGCTATTATAGTGGTCGTAAGTTCTCAACCCGTTGCTCGAAGGACTAACAGAAAAAAAAACTATTACAAAGATGGACTAAAAATCACCTGACAACTAACAAAGAACACGAAAGACAAATGGAGAATTTGATGGTATTTCTCCCTCTTCACCCACCCAACCTGGTCACCTATGAACATCTTTAAAGTAACCCCTAAAGGTACACCAACTTACCATTTTCAACACCAATTCTTACCAGTCCATTGTCCCTTCATTTTCCCCCCAACACAAATGATTAGCACGACATTTTTTTTTCTCAAATTTTAACTATTAAAATTAAACATTTATTAAATAAAAAAACTTAAAATCTACGTGGAAACATTCGAAATTTTTGCCTATATTATATATAAAATTATCCTCATAAATAAAAAAAAACAACAAAAAAAAATTATTAAATAATAAACCTTACTAATGATAACAAATTTTTACATATATAAATATTTTTTCCTAATCTATATGATCATTGAATAATACTGTTTTTATCTTTTCCTTTCAATCCTAGAATTTACGAGGCTTAGCGGCTCTATGGCGTTCCCGGACAAAACCACAAAAAAAACAACTAACAAAAATTAATTTTTGATTATACTAAATTCTACCACCTAACATAATTTAAATTAAAAAAAAAACGTATAAAACTTAATATAAAAAAAAACAATGGAAATAAAAGAAATTAAAATAAAAACTTAAATTTCAAAAGGTTTAGATTACTCAATATGAATAAGATCAATCAAAGATCAAATAAAAATCGTTACAAAAGTTGTAAGGGACTAACCAACTGCTACCAATATATTTCACATTAATTTGTTTCGTTGCCTATTTAGCTACTCTATCCCCTAAAGAGCTCTCTGGAGGTGTAGTCTGAAAAATGCGGTCCTTTTAACTACTTTGACCTATATTTTTTTTAATCGCGTTTAGCTCTGGTAAATCCCTACCACTTTAACAAAAAAAATTTAGCTATAACCCTTACCAATTGAAATTTACATAAAAACAAATAAATACTCTTCTAATCTTTAAATTAGCATAAAAAAAAATTAAAAATATACATTAAATACGATTAACAAGAAAATTTTAAACACTCATACTGCAATTGACGAATTCACTCCTTTTAGGCCCAGGTTTTTTTTCTGGGAACAGACCAATCATAAAAATTTACTTGCCATATAAAATTAAACTGGCTGGGAAGATAACTTTTCTATGGTTGTGGTCATCACTATTCCTAATCACACTACCGGAACACTCAAAAAAAATTAAAACCCGGGAAGTTACCACTTACGTGTACTTCCCGGTAATTTTCCCCAGTTTTCCAACTACACACAATTACCAAGAAAAATATGCAATTCAAAAGCGTTACCTTACTTGAAACTCCTGTGGTCACTCGGAAACTACGCTGGCAATGGGTTCCTTCTTTTTCCACTCTTCGTATTCAATTTTAATGACCACACTACATAAATGAGACAAGATTTTCCCCATTACACAAAAATTTACCTGTTTTCCCAAATGTAACTACTTACGGTTTCCCGGTATACGCTCGGAGAAATATGCGAATTTAACAGGGATTCGCCGTAGGTAGGACTATGCCAATAAAAACCTTCCTTCCTTCAAAGATAATCCTTGGCCCACACAGCTTTCTATCAAAAATTTACGCTAATTAATTTTCCTCATGTTTCATAAAATCCCACTTGATTTTTACCTCTTTCCCAGTCAGACACTAATTTAAATTTTCACTAGTCTAATTTACTTAGACTTTATGCACAAAAACAAAGTTAAACTTTAAAAACTTCCACTTCAATTATTACTTTATCTCCCGATAGCGATTCACACTTACGACAGTACGACTTTATTCTTTCGCGCCAGCTAACAATCTGATGTTAGCCATTTTCCAAAACTTCTAAGTCAGGTTTTCAGTTAATATATACTCTACATAAAAATCCCTGAATACATAAAAACCTCTATCCTCCATATTTCTCCCGAGCGTCCATGTTACATAAATTATATCATGAGAGGTCCTTACTACATAAACGCTACGCATCCGCATATGCATCAAAAGTAACATGAAAAGAGAAAATTTTCATTGCCACTTCCCCTTTATGTAATTTTAAAATTTCCTCTATCGTGAGGAAAATATACCCTAAAAATACAACCCTACTGCACTTACGTTCCACAGATTTCAACCTGTCAAAATCATCTGTTTTTCCACAACTCCACCATCAAGAATAAAACATCATATTTGCCTTCACAACAAAAAAAAAACCCGTCTGCAATTTCATTTATAATTTTATAAAATTATAACGCACTTATATCAAAGACGCTTTCCCCATAGTAATCCTGATCATCGGCTCCCGTGACTAAATAAGAATTAAAAGTGCTACAAGAATATATCATGAAAGAAAAAATGTTTATAGAAGAATTTTGCAGATAACTATAACAAAAAAAAAAAAAGTGAAAGAGATTAACGAAATAATCAAAAATACAATTACTAAAAAAACTAGAAAAATTTATAAAAAGAAAAACCAAACTTCCCATTCCTAATTATCGCTGAAGAAAACAAACAAATACCGAATTCACCCGTCAATTAGGAAAATACCAACAAGATAAAAGCAATAGTGGTGTCCCGATCACAGTAAGTAACTCAACATTTAACAACGCAAAATAATATAAAACATTCATAAACATCTCAAATAGCAACAAAAACCTACAACAATTGTAATCAAATACGACTGTTTTAAAACGCTTTCCATGCTGATAGAAAAATTGCAGCAACAGATGACTCTCGTTGTATATAGAAGGATAATGCTAATCCATCACATTATGCCGAACCATCATCAAAACCAATTAACCGTATTCCATAGAATACCCGAAAAATAAAACAACAACCACTAAAACCAAATATGGAAAATATGAAATAAATGTTACCGTACCAAAGAATTATCTATTTTGGATGAAAATTGCCAGCGGTACTGGGTACCTTAAAATAACCGATACATTGGCTGGTCCAATGCAACTAATACAAAGTGGCACTGTGCGCGAAAAGGAGTTTATCTCTAATAAATTTATACCCTTCAATTCATCACCGCTCTGGAAAGCTACAGCAGGTTTACAAAACGTCATTTTCATACAAAATTTGTTCAGTCAACCTCCTATTACTTTACAAAGCGTTAATGAATTTAGTGGATAAATCATCATACCATAGAATTGCCACATTAGTAAATACGGTCTACCGTATCGCAATCAAATGCCTAAACGTCCAGAAAATTTACCAAAACCCCATACCGAATAAAAAAAATTATGGGGTCATTTTGTAACTCCAATGAAAAACGTTTTTTCGTTTTCGTTTGAAACGTAAACGAAAATATTTGGTATTATATAAAACGGGTAGTAGTTTGCGTTTGTTGCCATTTGCGAGTTATTATTGCCAGACAAAAAAAATAATATTTGTGACATGGAATTACAAATTATTTAAATAAAAATTTGTTCATAGAGTTTCCCAAGTCTGTTTAGCCTGGTTGGTAAATGAGTTGTTATTTTTAGTTCTAATATTTTTAGGGTCCAGGTATCGAATCCTGTGTGGGGCAATTTTTTTTATTAGTAGTTTTTTTTATGATATATTTTTGGACATTTTTTCCTAATAGTATGAAACAAATAAATTTTAGAAAAATTTTATATTGTACAGAAAATCAACCTAAATAAGAAGAACCTTCCATTAGCGGATAGCAAAGGTTTGTTAAGATGGCCCTTAAGTTCCGAATTGCTAGTTTTTAGTTTTAAAACCCCTCAGTTTGTTTCATTTGGTCTCAAACGTAGACGTTTATATATAAAGAAAAATTTTTTTAAATCGTGTCTTAGCGCATCTAAAATCAGATATTTTTAAAATTGCCCAAATTTTCACTTATTTGCATATAAATTTAAATGCTTATGCATAATAATTTGATATTTTATAACGATTTTTGTGTGAAAAATTTGTTTTATAAGCCGTTAAAAAAAAATTTAAAAAGTGATTATGCATATGACCCTAAAAGAATTATTTTTTATTGAGAATAAAAAATATAGGAGTATCACATTTAACTACATCATATTTTTAAACCCATACTTATACAATTTTTATTCCAAAAATTGCAATTATCTAACTTTTTATGCAAAAACTTTAACTTTTTAATAGGAAACGACAACTATTTCTGTACGTTTGAATATGGCATAATATTCGTTTGCAAACGTTTACTTACTTCTTATAAAATACCGATTTATTAAGGAGTTTGTCTTCGATTATAACATTGCCAGATTGAAAAAAAAGAAAATATACATATTTTTTTTTGAGTTTTACATAATTTAAAAAAATTAAAAATAAAAAAACGTTCAAACGAAAGCAAAGTTTCGTTTTACAAAATGACCCCATTAAACACTCATACTGCAATTGACGAATTCACTCCTTTTAGGCCCAGGTTTTTTTTCTGGGAACAGACCAATCATAAAAATTTACTTGCCATATAAAATTAAACTGGCTGGGAAGATAACTTTTCTATGGTTGTGGTCATCACTATTCCTAATCGCACTACCGGAACACTCAAAAAAAATTAAAACCCGGGAAGTTACCACTTACGTGTACTTCCCGGTAATTTTCCCCAGTTTTCCAACTACACACAATTACCAAGAAAAATATGCAATTCAAAAGCGTTACCTTACTTGAAACTCCTGTGGTCACTCGGAAACAACGCTGGCAATGGGTTCCTTCTTTTTCCACTCTTCGTATTCAATTTTAATGACCACACTACATAAATGAGACAAGATTTTCCCCATTACACAAAAATTTACCTGTTTTCCCAAATGTAACTACTTACGGTTTCCCGGCATACGCTCGGAGAAATATGCGAATTTAACAGGGATTCGCCGTAGGTAGGACTATGCCAATAAAAACCTTCCTTCCTTCAAAGATAATCCTTGGCCCACACAGCTTTCTATCAAAAATTTACGCTAATTAATTTTCCTCATGTTTCATAAAATCCCACTTGATTTTTACCTCTTTCCCAGTCAGACACTAATTTAAATTTTCACTAGTCTAATTTACTTAGACTTTATGCACAAAAACAAAGTTAAACTTTAAAAACTTCCACTTCAATTATTACTTTATCTCCCGATAGCGATTCACACTTACGACAGTACGACTTTATTCTTTCGCGCCAGCTAACAATCTGATGTTAGCCATTTTCCAAAACTTCTAAGTCAGGTTTTCAGTTAATATATACTCTACATAAAAATCCCTGAATACATAAAAACCTCTATCCTCCATATTTCTCCCGAGCGTCCATGTTACATAAATTATATCATGAGAGGTCCTTACTACATAAACGCTACGCATCCGCATATGCATCAAAAGTAACATGAAAAGAGAAAATTTTCATTGCCACTTCCCCTTTATGTAATTTTAAAATTTCCTCTATCGTGAGGAAAATATACCCTAAAAATACAACCCTACTGCACTTACGTTCCACAGATTTCAACCTGTCAAAATCATCTGTTTTTCCACAACTCCACCATCAAGAATAAAACATCATATTTGCCTTCACAACAAAAAAAAAACCCGTCTGCAATTTCATTTATAATTTTATAAAATTATAACGCACTTATATCAAAGACGCTTTCCCCATAGTAATCCTGATCATCGGCTCCCGTGACTAAATAAGAATTAAAAGTGCTACAAGAATATATCATGAAAGAAAAAATGTTTATAGAAGAATTTTGCAGATAACTATAACAAAAAAAAAAAGTGAAAGAGATTAACGAAATAATCAAAAATACAATTACTAAAAAAACTAGAAAAATTTATAAAAAGAAAAACCAAACTTCCCATTCCTAATTATCGCTGAAGAAAACAAACAAATACCGAATTCACCCGTCAATTAGGAAAATACCAACAAGATAAAAGCAATAGTGGTGTCCCGATCACAGTAAGTAACTCAACATTTAACAACGCAAAATAATATAAAACATTCATAAACATCTCAAATAGCAACAAAAACCTACAACAATTGTAATCAAATACGACTGTTTTAAAACGCTTTCCATGCTGATAGAAAAATTGCTGCAACAGATGACTCTCGTTGTATATAGAAGGATAATGCTAATCCATCACATTATGCCGAACCATCATCAAAACCAATTAACCGTATTCCATAGAATACCCGAAAAATAAAACAACAACCACTAAAACCAAATATGGAAAATATGAAATAAATGTTACCGTACCAAAGAATTATCTATTTTGGATGAAAATTGCCAGCGGTACTGGGTACCTTAAAATAACCGATACATTGGCTGGTCCAATGCAACTAATACAAAGTGGCACTGTGCGCGAAAAGGAGTTTATCTCTAATAAATTTATACCCTTCAATTCATCACCGCTCTGGAAAGCTACAGCAGGTTTACAAAACGTCATTTTCATACAAAATTTGTTCAGTCAACCTCCTATAACTTTACAAAGCGTTAATGAATTTAGTGGATAAATCATCATACCATAGAATTGCCACATTAGTAAATACGGTCGACCGTATCGCAATCAAATGCCTAAACGTCCAGAAAATTTACCAAAACCCCATACCGAATAAAAAAAATTATTGTGGAGCAAGACGTGCCACACTACCGGTGTCGTTGATCAGAGAAGTAGGTATAACTCTTGAACCATTATATAGAATACGATTATCCCATCCCGGTGTCAGACATGGACCATCCGGACGATCTCTACTGGACCTATCCACACCCTCAACAAAACTCTGGGGGTTTACAAGCCTGAGACGTAAACACCAGTGTGACGGGTGCTGCGTCGGAACCAGTCCGTCGTCAACTTTACTTTTCTAAAATTTGCATTAAAGAATCAATTCTCTTAAACCTTTAATCGTGGCACAGTGCCATCATGGGATGCAAGCGCCCAACGTAGGCTACACCCACTTTCTAGCTACACTAAAACCATGAGTTAGCCGGGCAATAAAATAGGTATCCCGTAGGATCACTTTATCACATTCCATACACATACTAAAAAAATTTACTGGTTCTTTTCGCGACCTCATTTTATAATTTCTTATTCATGACTTTAAGTCTTCCCTTTTTAAAATTGTTTTCCCTATTCGGGCTTATCCTATACGTTAAATGTACTGTATTTTATCGGACAGTATATTTTTAAAATTCAATTCTTCATGATGCTGATTCATAAATATTCATTGGTTTAAAATTTCCATTAAACGATATCAAATTAATATATAAATTAATTTGAATATAACAAAGGTTGATTACGCCTTTAGTTCATTTAATCGTATTTAAATATCAAGCATTCGAAAGCTCGAACAAATAATTAAATATTTTGATTTCTACTAAAATCAAACAAAAAAAATTGTCATTACCAGTTAAGATCAAATACAAATATCAATTGGATAGTATACGGTGGATATGGTTTCAAGATACAAAATTTTCAAAAATTTTGAAACGCCAGGGTTGCCAATTTCTTCCTGTTTTACAAATTACTAATAAACTTGTAAATGTTCAAAAATACTTCTCAAATAATATGCGAATTTCGGTTAAAAATTCGTATTTATTTGCACTGAATTATATTTTGAACCCGATTAAAACAAATCAAATGATTTTCCAAATTTTATTTTCTGAAGTAGTAAAATAACTACGACAGATGAATTAACTTGTTTGGCGGTTTCTAAACATTCAAAAAAAATTAAATTTTCCCCATATCCATCCGTATTATACAATTTGAAAACCTGGTTTTACCGGGTTGCCACTTCTAGTTTTCACTGACCTAACTTTAAATTTCCATTTAAAATCACACCTTAGTGTATTAACCTATGTTCAAAATGTGTCCTTACAGCTAAAAATTTATCAACAAAAAAAAATTCCTAAACTACATGTATAATAACTAGTATTCTAAAAAAGAAAGACTTAAAATTTGAATAAGCTTGCAACAGAAAACGATTCCATCACAAACATTACTATTAAACTACAACATTCAACATTTAACGCACAAATAACTATCTACCACAAAAACACATAAATTTTATTACCCCTAATTGCCCCGCTGGGTCACTATTGTCCGCACGTATCAAACTAGCATAATATTTTGAAATTTCCAAAATTTTATCCGTACTATTAGGCACTACAACAATGCAAGTTTGAAATTTTTAGCAACCGTATAAAGGTATAGCAATGCACACAAAACTTGTCATTTTCAAGAAATATATAAAAAAAAATATTGCAATTACCTTTATAAACTTCCGACCAAATCTATCCCTAAAAATATCACAGTAGAAACACGAAACATTGGACTAGGAAAAATTATATAAGGCTTGTAAAATTTATAAATAAAATTAAGATAAAAAAACAGACACAACTTACACTAATATTGCACATTATTAAAATAAAATATTGCACTGGTAAGATAACGTGTCTTCTTAAAATTAGCCTTATTGCACTTTTCCTTATCACAGTTCTACTGTTTAATATCCTTTGAATGGTATACTCCCAATGGTTCACCTGCTAACGTTTCCAACTTATACATGTTGTTGCCTAAAACTTCCACGATTCTACATTTCGTAAATTTACGGCAAAATTTGGCATTCCGATTATCTTTGAAACTACTCAAAATAAAATTTCGTTTAAACACCTCTTGACCTGGTACAAATCGCGTCGTTCTTGCCCTACGATTGTATCTGAGAGCGCTTCTCTCATAGGCACCGTGCAAATTTTCCTTAATTTTACCCCGAATTAGTTCAATCCGGTCTTTCCTAGGCAGCAAATTTAGTTCACCATCACTCAGTGCTTTTAGTTTTCGAGCCAATTTGTAATCTTTGCCACAAGTAAACATATTGTGTCCGAAAAGTGAGAAAAATGGTGTGACTCCTATAGCAGTTTGTATAGAGGTTCTCAAGGCTATTTCAATATTCGCCAGGTTAAGATCCCAATCGGTATGATCATTTCCCAAATAAGATCTGATTGCATTGACAATACTTTGGTTTACACGTTCTGCTGCGTTCGACTGAGGGGAGTAAACGGGAGTCTTCATATGGTTAACTTTGTAGTCGTCGGCCATCTTTTTAAATTCTTTGGAGACAAACTGTTTTCCATTATCCGAATGGATGGTTTCAGGTACACCAAAATTTTGGAAAACCTGCTCTACTAAAAATTTCACGACATTACTAGCAGTAGCCTCTCGCATGGCCTTGATAAAAACAAATTTAGTAAAATGATCTACCACAACTAACACGTATGAATTTCCCCTTTTTGACCTTGGATACTTCCCCAGAAAATCAATGTAAATTTTCTGGAACGGTCGATCTGTCACAACTTCATCTCCTATTTCAGGCATCATGTGTTCATTAGAACTTTTACACTCCTTGCAAACCCTACAGTTGTTAACAAAATTTTTCACCTGTACGATCATGTTCGGCCAATAAAATTTTTGTCTGAGGTGATACAGTGTTTTTCGAATTCCACCATGGGATTTGTTTTCAGGTTCATGGGCCTCTTTGATTAGTGTTGTAGTTAAATTTTCAGGAACCCATAATTTCCATTCGAATTCATCCAGTTCTTTATCTGCAGCTAGGTTGTTTCTGCGAAATACAAATCCATTTTCTATTTTTATATCAGGGAAACGTTCACTATTTTCATTTACAGTCTTTATCAATTCTAGATATTCTGGCGATTCAAATTCCGTGGTGGCAAACCCTAAAAGGTCCTCGGGACTTAAAACCTCTTCAACCATCCTAGACAAAGTATCAGCTACTACATTTTCTGACCCCTTCTTATGTTCGATCTGGAAATCATATGTTTGTAGCTGCAATGCCCATCTGGCCAATCTACCGTTTAAGTCTCGAAGTGACATTAACCATTTTAAGCTTGCGTGGTCTGTGATAATTGTAAACGTCATAAGTTCAACATAAGGTCTGAATCTCTTTACCGCGAGAACTGCAGCTAGCATCCTTTCTCGGTGACACTATAGTTGCTTTGTGCCGCGTTCAATTTCTGAGAAAAAAATGAAATCGGTCCTTCATAACCTTCGGCATCTTTTTGGAACAAAACTGCCCCGATACCTACATTTGATGCATCACATTGGATAAAAAATCTTTCCCCAAAATTTGGGTGTGCCAACACTGGTGCATGGGTTAATGCATGCTTTACTTTATTAAAACTTTTCACGGCCTCATCGTTAACTGGAAACTTTTTCCCTTTTCTTATCAGGTCCGAGAGGGGTGCAGTCATCTCCGAAAAGTTTTTAATGAACCTGCGGTACCAGCCTGCAGTACCAAGGAAACTTCGTACCTCCCTTACGGTTTTCGGTAACGGTATTTTATTTATGGCGTTTACTTTTTCGGAATCAGGTCGCATTATTCCTCCTCCTATAATAAAACCTAAATAGTGAAGCTCCTTGAAGCAGAACTTCGATTTTTTTAACCCTATAGTGAGATTCGCTTTCTCTAAACAACTGGCCACTTTACCTAGTAGTTCAAGGTGACTGTCAAAATCTGCCGATATTACCAGTAGGTCATCCAAATATATAAAAACGTTTGACTTTAGCTCTTGGGGGATCACTTTGTCCATGAGCCTACACAGCCTTTGTGCCGCGTTACATAAACCAAACGGCATAACCACGTACTGATAAAGAGGGCGTCCCGGCACCGTGAAGGCTGTGTAAGCTCTGGATTTTTCCTCGAGTTCAATTTGCCAAAATGCAAATTTTAGGTCCACACTGCTTATGAAGTATGTTTCATCCAGACGGCTTAAAATTCCTTCAATGTTCTGTATCGGATACGCGTCTTTAATGGTTCGTTCATTCAATTTCCTTGCATCTAAACACAACCTATTCTTTCCAGGTTTTCTGACCAGTGTGGACCTATTACTCCAAGGGCTTTGGCACTCCTCAATCACCCCAAGTCGTAGCATTTCATCCACTTCTGCATATATCAAGTCTTGTACAGCTGGCGAAACTGGATAGTATCTCTCTTTTATCGGTTGTGCTCCTTCTGTCAATTCGATTGTGTGCCGTTCAAGGTTTGTTTTGCCCAAACCATATTCTTCGTATGACCGGAATTTCTTTTTCACTTTATTTAGTTCACAAATCATTTCAGCATTCAGTTCATGTTGTACCACATTATCAAGCTTCAACGGAAAAACATTAAGTACTTCAGGGCTTATTTCATCAATCGGAAAAATTTCTGGCGCTAATTGAAATAATTTAAAGAAATCTACTCCAAAATAGGCTGTTTGTATCAGATCTGGGCATAAATAAAATGTCATTTCAGCGGATAAATTTTTGTATTCAACGGGTACTATAACTTTCCCCACAACTGTAAAATTATTTCCGCCTGCTGTACCAATTGTACTATAAAAAGGTCTAACCTCAGCATTTATTTTCCTTACAATGTCAGAGCAATCTTTGCCCAGTATACTCACAGAAGCACCTGAATCTAAAAGTCCTTTAACTACCATATTCCCTATTCGAATTTCAACAAAAGCGCGAGGATCTTTCCCCATATCACCTTCAAATGCCGAACAACTTAAAATCGAATTAATAACCATTTTCCTAATAGCTTTTCTCTCCTTAAACCGTTCTCTAATTTTCCTCAATTTATTAATTTTTCGTTTAATAATTTCATCATTAAATATTTTATTTCTTATTTTATTATAACTGACTAACCTTTCTTCATACGGAATGATTTTTCTATACTTATGAAATTTCCTACAAATGTTGTTAATTTTATTTTTACTTCCGTTTTCATTTTTCAGAATGCTGAATTTCGTTTCTGGTTCCGTTTGGGTGGACTGCTCTACATATCGGGAGTCTGTGTTGAGCGTGTGTCTCCCGATCTGCACACACTCTTCTGGGAGTTTCCCAAACACCTGGGACAAGTAGGACAGGTTACATCAGGCAAACCACACCTGTAGCAGAACAATCGGCGTTGAGTCACCTAGCAGTCCATAAACGTATGACCCGTCGCTTGGCAGTTCCAACAAGTGAGTACGCTGTTTTTCCTTACATTTGTTTTTTGCTGATTATTTATTTCTTCCAATTGCTCGATATTATCCTCGGTCTTACCGCCATCATCATCTTCATCATACGAAATTTCATTAACTTGGTATTGCCTACGCTGTATTGGAAACTTAGTTGAGGGATTAGCTGGTGGATCTCGCCTCAGATAATTTTTTTCGACGTCTTTGCAGTTGTCGCGGAGTTGTTCGACGGTGTATGTTCTGGTGCCATATAAAATCTGCGCCATATTTGAACGTAAGTTTCTTTTTATTATTCTTATCATCTCAGACTCCGGCAAAGGGTTTCTTAATCGGGATCTTAGTTTTTTCATCGCGTGAAAATATGCATCGATTGACTCACCAGGGCGTTGTTTGCGTTCTTCTAAATCCCTCATGTATTCATATTCGCTTCGGTTTGATTTATATTCTTGGAGCAAGGCCTCCTTCAGGTCTCTCCACTCATCTATATCCCTACTCTGAATCATTAGCCAATACCAATCTTTGGCATCGCCTTTTAAGAGTTGGTGAAAATTCCTTTTAAGTTCTAGCCATGGACACGCGTGATATCGTTGTAGATATTCGATTCTAAAAATAAAATCTTCCACATAAATTCCATCCGGGTTTCCGTCAAAAGTAACATCCCATTTGTCAATTCGAATATCCCTTCCAAATGGTATTGGGTCACTGGAGGCAATAGAAGTTGGACGGTTTCTTGCTAAATTGTTGTTCTGATTAGCCATCGGTGGTTGTTCGAAATCTAGTCTCCTAAGTGCTGGGTTCTCGGTTACCGTTTTCTTCTTTTGAGGAGCTAACGGTATCCCTACCTGGCCACTTACTGCACCTTCCTCTTCAGAAATTCTACCCAAACTTTCACTATCATTTTCTTCACTTCTAGGACCAATATGCATACTGCGCAACTCCTTAAGCATTTCACTAAAACCTGCCTTCATGTTTTCACTTATTTTACGATCTATAGTATTTTCTATTTCCACCCGATATTTCGAATTAGAATCTGCTATTATTTCCCTAATCATGGTAGCATATTTTCCGGTTTCATCCCCACGGTTTGTATACGATTAAGGAACATTTCTCGGCGGGAAATTATAATTCGGAGGCGGGTGTGAAAAATCACCTGTTAGAGGTAAAACATTTACTGCCGGTGTTTGATTATTATTACGAGGTATTGTTCCCGTTAAATTACTATTCATGGAACCCGAAAAATCATAAAAATTACTTTGTATTGGAGTATTGACCAGAGGTTCATTACTTCCCCCCTGACTTTTTCTCTTCTCGGAATGTTCCATCCCCATGCTATCACAAAAAATCAAATTTAAAACTTTGCCGAAATTCAAATTTTAATTTTTCCGAAATTGAAAATTTTTTTGGGAGCAAAAATAAAAAAAATAATAAATAAACAAACAATAAAAAAAACTAAATAAATAAAAATAAATATAAAAAAAATAATATAATAAATAAATACAATATTACATAAAACACTTTCACACTATTTAATCTACAAACTTTTTTACCATACAATTTCACATACGGGGGTACTTAAAAAGGACAATAGTTTTTCTCGTGATTTCACAAAAAAAAATAAAAATTGGTGTTTCGTTGGTGTAACTAAAAAAAATACTTTCATTTCATTTGTTAGTTCATTACTAAAAAAATTTTGACAACCGCTTGATCTTTCACAAACGTGATCATTACTATTGATTGGTTGAAAATAATATTGCAATTAACTACTTAGTGTTAAGCCAATATTATTTTCAATTAAAAAAAACTTATTAATTTAACGTTTTTTTCCCCCTGCGCTATTAGTCCCTAATAAAAAAAACTAAGACGTCAGTTAGGTTTATAAAACAATAATTCAAATATTCACTAAAAATTTGTTAACTATTAAACATATAGGCTATTGACATTGTCATCGTAATATCAAGACTATATGCTGGTTAACTTCAAAGTACAGTATTTCACCTAAATGAAAATATGCTTTTACACTACAAAATTAAAACCTTTCTATTGATTGATATTTCCTTTTTCCTTTGGGCGCCAATCTGTTAGGAAACCTTCTTCCGAGCTATTGCCACCCGGCTATTATAGTGGTCTTAAGTTCTCAACGCGTTGCTCGAAGGACTAACAGAAAAAAAAACTATTACAAAGATGGACTAAAAATCACCTGACAACTAACAAAGAACACGAAAGACAAATGGAGAATTTGATGGTATTTCTCCCTCTTCACCCACCCAACCTGGTCACCTATGAACATCTTTAAAGTAACCCCTAAAGGTACACCAACTTACCATTTTCAACACCAATTCTTACCAGTCCATTGTCCCTTCATTTTCCCCCCAACACAAATGATTAGCACGACATTTTTTTTTCTCAAATTTTAACTATTAAAATTAAACATTTATTAAATAAAAAAACTTAAAATCTACGTGGAAACATTCGAAATTTTTGCCTATATTATATATAAAATTATCCTCATAAATAAAAAAAAACAACAAAAAAAAATTATTAAATAATAAACCTTACTAATGATAACAAATTTTTACATATATAAATATTTTTTCCTAATCTATATGATCATTGAATAATACTGTTTTTATCTTTTCCTTTCAATCCTAGAATTTACGAGGCTTAGCGGCTCTATGGCGTTCCCGGACAAAACCACAAAAAAAAACAACTAACAAAAATTAATTTTTGATTATACTAAATTCTACCACCTAACATAATTTAAATTAAAAAAAAAAACGTATAAAACTTACTATAAAAAAAAACAATGGAAATAAAAGAAATTAAAATAAAAACTTAAATTTCAAAAGGTTTAGATTACTCAATATGAATAAGATCAATCAAAGATCAAATAAAAATCGTTACAAAAGTTGTAAGGGACTAACCAACTGCTACCAATATATTTCACATTAATTTGTTTCGTTGCCTATTTAGCTACTCTATCCCCTAAAGAGCTCTCTGGAGGTGTAGTCTGAAAAATGCGGTCCTTTTAACTACTTTGACCTATATTTTTTTTAATCGCGTTTAGCTCTGGTAAATCCCTACCACTTTAACAAAAAAAATTTAGCTATAACCCTTACCAATTGAAATTTACATAAAAACAAATAAATACTCTTCTAATCTTTAAATTAGCATAAAAAAAAATTAAAAATATACATTAAATACGATTAACAAGAAAATTTTAAACACTCATACTGCAATTGACGAATTCACTCCTTTTAGGCCCAGGTTTTTTTTCTGGGAACAGACCAATCATAAAAATTTACTTGCCATATAAAATTAAACTGGCTGGGAAAATAACTTTTCTATGGTTGTGGTCATCACTATTCCTAATCGCACTACCGGAACACTCAAAAAAAATTAAAACCCGGGAAGTTACCACTTACGTGTACTTCCCGGTAATTTTCCCCAGTTTTCCAACTACACACAATTACCAAGAAAAATATGCAATTCAAAAGCGTTACCTTACATGAAACTCCTGTGGTCACTCGGAAACTACGCTGGCAATGGGTTCCTTCTTTTTCCACTCTTCGTATTCAATTTTAATGACCACACTACATAAATGAGACAAGATTTTCCCCATTACACAAAAATTTACCTGTTTTCCCAAATGTAACTACTTACGGTTTCCCGGCATACGCTCGGAGAAATATGCGAATTTAACAGGGATTCGCCGTAGGTAGGACTATGCCAATAAAAACCTTCCTTCCTTCAAAGATAATCCTTGGCCCACACAGCTTTCTATCAAAAATTTACGCTAATTAATTTTCCTTATGTTTCATAAAATCCCACTTGATTTTTACCTCTTTCCCAGTCAGACACTAATTTAAATTTTCACTAGTCTAATTTACTTAGACTTTATGCACAAAAACAAAGTTAAACTTTAAAAACTTCCACTTCAATTATTACTTTATCTCCCGATAGCGATTCACACTTACGACAGTACGACTTTATTCTTTCGCGCCAGCTAACAATCTGATGTTAGCCATTTTCCAAAACTTCTAAGTCAGGTTTTCAGTTAATATATACTCTACATAAAAATCCCTGAATACATAAAAACCTCTATCCTCCATATTTCTCCCGAGCGTCCATGTTACATAAATTATATCATGAGAGGTCCTTACTACATAAACGCTACGCATCCGCATATGCATCAAAAGTAACATGAAAAGAGAAAATTTTCATTGCCACTTCCCCTTTATGTAATTTTAAAATTTCCTCTATCGTGAGGAAAATATACCCTAAAAATACAACCCTACTGCACTTACGTTCCACAGATTTCAACCTGTCAAAATCATCTGTTTTTCCACAACTCCACCATCAAGAATAAAACATCATATTTGCCTTCACAACAAAAAAAAAACCCGTCTGCAATTTCATTTATAATTTTATAAAATTATAACGCACTTATATCAAAGACGCTTTCCCCATAGTAATCCTGATCATCGGCTCCCGTGACTAAATAAGAATTAAAAGTGCTACAAGAATATATCATGAAAGAAAAAATGTTTATAGAAGAATTTTGCAGATAACTATAACAAAAAAAAAAAAAGTGAAAGAGATTAACGAAATAATCAAAAATACAATTACTAAAAAAACTAGAAAAATTTATAAAAAGAAAAACCAAACTTCCCATTCCTAATTATCGCTGAAGAAAACAAACAAATACCGAATTCACCCGTCAATTAGGAAAATACCAACAAGATAAAAGCAATAGTGGTGTCCCGATCACAGTAAGTAACTCAACATTTAACAACGCAAAATAATATAAAACATTCATAAACATCTCAAATAGCAACAAAAACCTACAACAATTGTAATCAAATACGACTGTTTTAAAACGCTTTCCATGCTGATAGAAAAATTGCAGCAACAGATGACTCTCGTTGTATATAGAAGGATAATGCTAATCCATCACATTATGCCGAACCATCATCAAAACCAATTAACCGTATTCCATAGAATACCCGAAAAATAAAACAACAACCACTAAAACCAAATATGGAAAATATGAAATAAATGTTACCGTACCAAAGAATTATCTATTTTGGATGAAAATTGCCAGCGGTACTGGGTACCTTAAAATAACCGATACATTGGCTGGTCCAATGCAACTAATACAAAGTGG
Source organism: Leucophora obtusa (assembly GCA_949987735.1). Taxonomy (NCBI): domain Eukaryota; kingdom Metazoa; phylum Arthropoda; class Insecta; order Diptera; family Anthomyiidae; genus Leucophora; species Leucophora obtusa. The sequence goes on along the minus strand of OX465295.1, from coordinate 268,033,649 downwards.
CACTGTGCGCGAAAAGGAGTTTATCTCTAATAAATTTATACCCTTCAATTCATCACCGCTCTGGAAAGCTACAGCAGGTTTACAAAACGTCATTTTCATACAAAATTTGTTCAGTCAACCTCCTATTACTTTACAAAGCGTTAATGAATTTAGTGGATAAATCATCATACCATAGAATTGCCACATTAGTAAATACGGTCTACCGTATCGCAATCAAATGCCTAAACGTCCAGAAAATTTACCAAAACCCCATACCGAATAAAAAAAATTATGGGGTCATTTTGTAACTCCAATGAAAAACGTTTTTTCGTTTTCGTTTGAAACGTAAACGAAAATATTTGGTATTATATAAAACGGGTAGTAGTTTGCGTTTGTTGCCATTTGCGAGTTATTATTGTCAGACAAAAAAAATAATATTTGTGACATGGAATTACAAATTATTTAAATAAAAATTTGTTCATAGAGTTTTCCAAGTCTGTTTAGCCTGATTAGTAAATGAGTTGTTATTTTTAGTTCTAATATTTTTAGGGTCCTGGTATCGAATCCTGTGTAGGGCAATTTTTTTTTATTAGTAGTTTTTTTTTTTTTGGGATATATTTTTGGACATTTTTTCCTAATAATATGAAACAAATATATTTAATAAAAATTTTATATTGTACAGAAAATCAACCTAAATAAGAAGAACCTTCCATTAGCGGATAGCAAAGGAGTTCAAAGTATGGTTTGTTAAGATGACCCTTAAGTTTCGAATTGTCAGTTTTTAGTTTTAAAACCCCTCAGTTTGTTTCATTTGGTCTCAAACGTAGAAGTTTATACATAAAGAAAAAATTTTTTAAATCGTGTCTTAGCGCATCTAAAATTAGATATTTTTAAAATTGCCCAAATTTTCACTAATTTGCATATAAATTTAAGTGCTTATGCATAATAATTTGATTTTTTATAACGATTTTGGTGTGAAAAATTTGTTTTATAAGCCGTTTATAAATTTAAAAAGTGATTATGCATATGACCCTAAAAGAATTATTTTTTATTGAGAATAAAAAATATAGGAGTATCACATTTAACTACTTCATATTTTTAAACCCATATTTATACAATTTTTATTCCAAAATTTGCAATTACCTAACTTTTTATGCAAAAACTTTTAACTTTTTAATAGGAAACGACAACTATTTCTGTTCGTTTGTATATGGCACAATATTCGTTTGCAAACGTTTACTTACTTCTTGTAAAATACCGTTTTATTAAGGAGTTTGTCTTCGATTATAATATTGCCAGATTGAAAAAAAAAAGAAAATATACATATTTTTTTGAGTTTTACAAAATTTAAAAAAATTAAAAATAGAAAAACGTTCAAACGAAAGCAAAGTTTCGTTTTACAAAATGACCCCATTATTGTGGAGCAAGACGTGCCACACTACCGGTGTCGTTGATCAGAGAAGTAAGTATAACTCTTGAACCATTATATAGAATACGATTATCCCATCCCGGTGTCAGACATGGACCATCCGGACGATCTCTACTGGACCTATCCACACCCTCAACACCCCATTAAAACAAAAAAATGTTCAAACGAAAGCAAAGTTTCGTTTTACAAAATGACCCCAAAAATTTATATTATGGGGTCATTTTGTAAAACGAAACTTTGCTTTCGTTTGAACATTTTTTTGTTTTAAATTTTTTTAAATTTTGTAAAACTCAAAATCAAAAATTTTTTTTTTCAATCTGGCAATATTATAATCGAAGACAAACTCCTTAATAAAACGGTATTTTATAAGAAGTAAGTAAACGTTTGCAAACGAATGTTATGCCATATTCAAACGAACAGAAATAGTTGTCGTTTCCTATTAAAAAGTTAAAGTTTTTGCATAAAAAGTTAGATAATTGCAATTTTTGGAATAAAAATTGTATAAATATGGGTTTAAAAATATGAAGTAGTTAAATATGATACTCCTATATTTTTTATTCTCAATAAAAAATAATCCTTTTAGGGTCATATGCACATTCACTTTTTAAATTTATAAACGGCTTATTAAACAAATTTTTCACACAAAAATCGTTATAAAAAAATCAAATTATTATGCATAAGCACTTAAATTTATATGCAACTTAGTGAAAATTTGGGCAATTTTAAAAATATCTGATTTTAGATGCGCTAAGACACGATTTACGTTTAAAAAAGTTTTATTTATATATAAACTTCTACGTTTGAGACCAAATGCAACAAACTGAGCGGTTTTAAAACTAAAAACTGACAATTCGAAAATTAAGGGCCATCTTAACAAACCATACTTTGTACTCCTTTGCTACCGCTAATGGAAGGTTCTTCTTATTTAGGTTGATTTTCTGTACAATATAAAATTTTTCTTAAATATATTTGTTTCATATTATTAGGAAAAAATGTCCAAAAATATATCATAAAAAAAAAACTACTAATAAAAAAAAATTGCCCCACACAGGATTCGATACCTGGACCCTAAAAATATTAGAACTAAAAATAACAACTCATTTCCCAACCAAGCTAAACGGACTTGGAAAACTCTGTGTACAAATTTTTATTTAAATAATTTGTAATTCCATGTCACAAATATTATTTTTTTTTCTGGCAATAATAACTCGCAAATGGCAACAAACGCAAACTACTACCCGTTTTATAAAATCCCAGCCAGCAAATTCGGAGCGCTCATAAATAAGATTTTTAAATGGCTCATAGAAATGATTATTGTTTTTTTGAAAACACTCTTTTTTTGGTAGAAAATATGAACCCTCAGAAAACAAACCAAAATGTTGTCTCTACAATCTAAAAAGCTTTCTCAAAACGAGGGTTCATTTTTCGGACTCAAAGCAGATTCCAAAATTATTTAAATTTATGAAGAAAATTTCGATTTTATACGTTCTTTTTTCTGAGTCACTTCTGAGTACACAGGGGGCTCTTTTGGACGGACCACTTTCATAGGAAAAAGTGGAAAAAATGTTTATGTTTTTGGAGCTCATTTCTGAGTCATTAATGATCATCTTTGTTTGCTGGGATACCAAATATTTTCGTTTATGTTTCAAACGAAAACGAAAAAACGTTTTTCATTCGAGTTACAAAATGACCCCATAAAATTATAGTGTAGGGTGTTTATTTTTCTCTTGTCAAAATATTTTAATAACGACTTCCGGTAGTATTCATAGGCGTTATTCAATAGAACTCGTTAGCGTTATTTGGAAATGCATGCCATCTGGTGTATAATATTGGCAACTTTGTGTATAATATTGACATCTTTGTTTGTTACCTAGTGTCTTGACATGCAATAAAATGATAGCAAGTAATTGTCAAAATCAGAGACTATTAATTATAGAGATAGGAAATCAAAACTTACACTACTCACAGGTAGGGGGCGCTGCAATTTAGTATCACCTGAGCAACTATTTAGAATCACTTTAGTATTAGCTGAACCTATATTTAAAAACTCAAAAATTGCTGAAAACTGCGCAAAATAAGAAAAAATCAAGCGCAAAATATGTTCAATTAATAAAATTTGAGAATTCCTTTTTTTTATTTGCTTTTTTGTTTGTTATTATTTAAATTTAAATAAAAAAAGAAAATTGTCAATTTTTTGAACAAAGTGCCATCTATTGATAACGATGTCGTTATAACTTTTGTTTTTGGTGATGCCATACCCCTGGTCAAAATGCTCTCATCTCAAGTGAAGACACTCAATTTCAATTTTATTGCAATATCATGATATCGCTGACATGCCATCGGGTCTTGCAATGATGCCAGAGATCAAATGTCATTTTAGTTTTCATTTTAATTTTGTAATAGAAAATCAACAAAACATTTGGTAAAAAGGAATGGAAAAGTGTTTAGTTTTTTTATATTTGTCGGTAAACATTAATGTTTCATAAAATTTGGTGTTTTTCGAAGAAAAATCTATGATATTTCTTATCTATGAAATGGTTCTCCACCACTTTGCAATTGATATCATTTTGACGTTTCACTGAAATGGTTTTGACATTTCATATCATATAATTTACGCGCGTGAAGAAAACAAACTCTGAAAAAACAACGCGCGTGAGGAAAACAAACTCTGAAAAAACAAACCCTAAAAAAACAACCCGTAAGCAGTTGTTCTCAAACTGTGTTGTATGGCAAAAAAGATTGATTTCGTTCAAAATTCATTATATTTCATGTACTACTAGATTTTTATTCAACAACACCAAACGGCTTCTTGCGCATCAACTTTGGTGGTACCGGTGTACTCGGCAGACTTGTAGGAATCCATCGATGGGTGGATCATTGCCCAAAAAACTGGATTATAGAAGTTGCAGACCGCCAACTTTAAAAATTTTTGAAAAACAACTCATTATCAAAATATATAGGTTGTGATTTTTATTCAGCAACACTAAACGACTTCTTGTGCATCAACTTTGGTGGTACCGGTTGACTCACCAGACTTGTAGGAATCCATCCACGGGTGGGTCATTGTCCAAAAAACTGGATTAAAGAAGTTGCAGGCCGCCAACTCCAAAAATTTTTGAAAAAACGCACACTTACGAAAATATATAGGTTATGGTTTTTATTCAGCAACACCAAACGGCTTCTTGTGCATCAACTTTGGTGGTACCGGTAGTCTCGGAAGACTTGTAGAAATCCACCGACGAGTGGGTCATTGCCCAAAAAACTGGATAATAGAAGTTGCAGGCCGCCAACTTTAAAAATTTTTTAAAAAACCCCTAATTACCAAAATATATAGGTTATGATTTTTATTCTGCAACACCAAGCGACTTCTTGTGCATAAACTTTGGTGGTACCGGTGGACTCGGCAGACTTGTAGAAATCCATCGAAGGGTGGGTCATTGCCCAAAAAACTGGATTATAGAAGTTGCAGGCCGCTAACTTTAAAAATTTTTTAAAAAACGCATACTTACGAAAATATATAGGTTACGATTTTTATTCAGCAACACCAAATGGCTTCTTGTGCATCAACTTTGGTCATACTGGTAAACTCGGAAGACTTGTAGAAATCCATCGACGGGTGGGTCATTGGCCAAAAAACTGGATTATAGAAGTTGCAGGCCGCCAACTTCAAAAAATTTTGAAAAAACGCCTAATTACCAAAATATATAGGTTATTGTTTTTATTCAGCAACACTAAACGGCTTCTTGTGCATCAACTTTGGTCAAACTGGTAAACTCGGAAGACTTGTAGAAATCCATCGACGGGTAGGTCATTGGCCAAAAAACTGGATTATAGAAGTTGCAGGCCGCCAACTTCAAAAATTTTTGAAAAAACCCATACTTACGAAAATATATAGGTTATGATTTTTATTCAGCAACACCAAACGACTTCTTGTGCATCAACTTTGGTAGTACCGGTGAACTCGGCAGACTTGTAGGAATCCATCGATGGGTCGGTCATTGCCCAAAAAACTGGATTATAGAAGTTGCAGGCCGCCAACTGTAAAAATTCTTTGAAAAAACGCCTGATTATCAAAATATATAGGTTATGATTTTTATTCAGCAACACTAAACGACTTCTTGTGCATCAACTTTGATGGTACCGGTGGACTCGGAAGACTTGTAGGAATCCATCGACGGGTGGGTCATTGACCAAAAAACTGGATTATAGAAGTTGCAGGCCGCCAACTTTAAAAATTTTTGAAAAAACCCCTAATTACCAAAATATATAGGTAATGATTTTTATTCAGCAACACTAAACGACTTCTTGTGCATCCACTTTGATGGTACCGGTAAACTCGGAAGACTTGTAGGAATCCATCGACGGGTGGGTCATTGCCCAAAAAACTGGATAATAGAAGTTGCAGGCCGCCAACTTTAAAAATTTTTTAAAAAACCCCTAATTACCAAAATATATAGGTTATGATTTTTATTCTGCAACGCCAAGCGACTTCTTGTGCATAAACTTTGGTGGTACCGGTGGACTCGGCAGACTTGTAGGAATCCATCGATGGGTGGATCATTGCCCAAAAACTGGATTATAGAAGTTGCAGACCGCCAACTTTAAAAATTTTTGAAAAACAACTCATTATCAAAATATATAGGTTGTGATTTTTATTCAGCAACACTAAACGACTTCTTGTGCATCAACTTTGGTGGTACCGGTTGACTCACCAGACTTGTAGGAATCCATCCACGGGTGGGTCATTGTCCAAAAAACTGGATTAAAGAAGTTGCAGGCCGCCAACTCCAAAAATTTTTGAAAAAACGCACACTTACGAAAATATATAGGTTATGGTTTTTATTCAGCAACACCAAACGGCTTCTTGTGCATCAACTTTGGTGGTACCGGTAGTCTCGGAAGACTTGTAGAAATCCACCGACGAGTGGGTCATTGCCCAAAAAACTGGATAATAGAAGTTGCAGGCCGCCAACTTTAAAAATTTTTTAAAAAACCCCTAATTACCAAAATATATAGGTTATGATTTTTATTCTGCAACACCAAGCGACTTCTTGTGCATAAACTTTGGTGGTACCGGTGGACTCGGCAGACTTGTAGAAATCCATCGAAGGGTGGGTCATTGCCCAAAAAACTGGATTATAGAAGTTGCAGGCCGCTAACTTTAAAAATTTTTTAAAAAACGCATACTTACGAAAATATATAGGTTACGATTTTTATTCAGCAACACCAAATGGCTTCTTGTGCATCAACTTTGGTCATACTGGTAAACTCGGAAGACTTGTAGAAATCCATCGACGGGTGGGTCATTGGCCAAAAAACTGAATTATAGAAGTTGCAGGCCGCCAACTTCAAAAAATTTTGAAAAAACGCCTAATTACCAAAATATATAGGTTATTGTTTTTATTCAGCAACACTAAACGGCTTCCTGTGCATCAACTTTGGTCAAACTGGTAAACTCGGAAGACTTGTAGAAATCCATCGACGGGTAGGTCATTGGCCAAAAAACTGGATTATAGAAGTTGCAGGCCGCCAACTTCAAAAATTTTTGAAAAAACCCATACTTACGAAAATATATAGGTTATGATTTTTATTCAGCAACACCAAACGACTTCTTGTGCATCAACTTTGGTAGTACCGGTGAACTCGGCAGACTTGTAGGAATCCATCGATGGGTCGGTTATTGCCCAAAAAACTGGATTATAGAAGTTGCAGGCCGCCAACTGTAAAAATTCTTTGAAAAAACGCCTGATTATCAAAATATATAGGTTATGATTTTTATTCAGCAACACTAAACGACTTCTTGTGCATCAACTTTGATGGTACCGGTGGACTCGGAAGACTTGTAGGAATCCATCGACGGGTGGGTCATTGACCAAAAAACTGGATTATAGAAGTTGCAGGCCGCCAACTTTAAAAATTTTTGAAAAAACCCCTAATTACCAAAATATATAGGTAATGATTTTTATTCAGCAACACTAAACGACTTCTTGTGCATCCACTTTGATGGTACCGGTAAACTCGGAAGACTTGTAGGAATCCATCGACGGGTGGGTCATTGACCAAAAAACTGCATTATAGAAGTTGCAGGCCGCCAACTTTAAAAATTTTCGAGAAAACCCGTAATTACCAAAATATATAGGTAATGATTTTTATTCAGCAACACTAAACGACTTCTTGTGCATCAACTTTGATGGTACCGGTGGACTCGGAAGACTTGTAGGAATCCATCGATGGGTGGGTCATTGATAGGGTTTGGGGTTCGGGAATTCCCGGGCGGGAATTCCCGGGAAATCCCGGGAAAAGTTTGCCGGGAATTCCCGGGAAAATAATATATTTTTCCCGGGAAAACGGTAAATTTTAAAAATATTGAATTTTTTAAATTGTTTTTGTTTCGAATAGGATTTTTTAATTTTAGTAATAAAAAACATTTTAAATACCAAAACAAAAATGTCATTGTTAAAATCTTTTAAAGTAATTAGGAGCATTTCAACTAATAAAGATTTTTCGCATAATTTATTCAAAATTTAAGTAGTAAAACCTAAAAACTTGGTAAAATGTTTAAAAGGAATATGAAAAAAAGGTTTGTTTCTTACAAATAATCGCCCTTACTATCTAAGTTTTCAAATGTATAATTTAGGTAACGTAGATTTTAGTTAAAATATTGGGTGGTTTTGGAGCATTCTGATTGGTTAATTTATTTTCAACCAATCAAAATATTTGAAAATATAAATATTTTTGTAAGGTTTTCATACACAAAATGAACAAAACCGTTTGATTAAAAAAAGTCGACTTTAAATTTAAAATACTCCTTTATATTAAGGGTCAATAATTTTGTAAGTAACGTTTTCATTAATAAATGTGAAAAGAAAAGACTAATGGTTAACGGTGGTATCTAAATTTGGTTATCCGACATCTGAATTTCGTTAACAAAAAAAAAAAAAAAAAAAATTGATGGTCATGCAACTTCTCTTGAAGAAAACAACAAAAATAACGTTTCAGCTAAAATTAGCAAAGTACCCGAAGAAAAAAGTGTAAGCTGAATAGGCATTGAACGTTTTATGGTAGGGCAAACATTTCCTGAAATGGTATCCAAATTAGCCGCAGTCAATCCGCACCATAACTAGATCTTCGTTTATTCGAGAAAGTTGTTATAATAAAAACCTGGCGTTGCAAAAAAATTAAACCGATGTAAAGAACATTATATTAAATTACTACAATCATGTAAAAGATATCATGATAAAAGAAATATCCAGCAATATTTCTAACAATAGGAGATTTACTATAATCTTAGATGAATGGACAGGAATATCACAAAAGAGATATTTGAACATATGTATAAACGGAAATAATTCATTTTATAACCTGGGGTTGGTTTATATATTAGGAAGATGTAATGCTGATGAAATAAGAAAAATTGTAGAAATAAGACTAGAAGAGTTTTATTTGTCTTTGGAAAATAACATTGTGGCCACCATATCTAATGGGCCAAGTGTGATGAAACGGTTTGTTTCCGACAGTCCAGTAGTAGGTGCTTTCTGTTGGAATCATGCAATTCATTTGGCAGTGCTGCGAGTAATTTATGTGAAATCAAATGTTCAACATTCTGATATTTTTTACTTTGAATTCTCACTACACAGACTGCATTTGTACTGAAATAGTATTTTTTTTTTTTAACAAAAATTACTTATATAGGTGGTTTTCATTAACAATTTTGTTCAAAAATATTTCCCGGGATTCCCGGGAATCCCGGGAATCAAATTTTTTCATTCCCGTTTCCCGGGAAATAAAAAAGTCCAGGAAATCCCAAACCCTAGTCATTGACCAAAAAACTGGATTACAGAAGTAGTCGGCCGCGAAATTTCAAACTTTTAAATTTTTTAAAAACACATTTTTAGGCTAAAAAAATACAAGTTAATTTTTTTTTTGTAAGTCTATCAAATAAGATGTAGGTGATTTTTTAAAAGATATAAATAAATGGTATAATTAGTTACCAAATTTACAGAATTGCTTTGTAAAAAATCTTTGCTCAAAGTATATGGATTCATATTGGAATGAAAGAAAACAATCTTTTTGGCATTCTCCACGGCTTGCTAGCACTAATAGTTTGTTTTAATATGCATTGGTATTGGAAGAAAGAAAACAAACTTTTTGGCATTCCCCACGGTTTGCTAGCATTAATAGATTGTTTTTTCATTCAGGAAGGTTTGTGACCCAACAAGCAAATTCACCATACCAGTGTTGTCAAGTTTTAGTTTTATTGTTGCAAAAATCCTTTCAGCTTCGAAAAAAAATACTAAAATTGTATAACTTTTTACGTTTTTTCTATTTTGGCGGGATATATAATTCCACAATATGACACTGTGTTTTAAATGGTGTCTTCAAATGCAATAAATTATAAGTGTGTTTGTTTACATGCTATTTTATACTAGCTTTACCAGTTTTACTCAAAAATCCGTTCGAGTACAAAAAAAAATAGTAAAGAACTAATAAAAAATTTAAGGGGAAATTTTATTAGTTTTTACTTGAAAAATTTCTTGCAGCAAAAACTAATATATGTTTTTTTGTTTAACAAAAGATAAAATTGAACGATAAAATTGAACACATTTTTATGTGAATCGTTATTAAATTAATTAAGTCTTATGATTCGCATTAAAGTTTGCACTCCGGGGACGTTTTTATGCAATTTTCGTAAATTTTTTTTTGTTAATTTACTATTCTTAGAATTTTTTTGTTCGATTACTTTTGAATATTTTGACAACTTTTTCAATAGTTTTCTGTTTTACTAGAAATATAATCGTACAAACCTTATATGATTTGAATCGTCAAAACGATTACAGATAAACATCAAAATGATATCAATTGCACTGTGGCCCGGTGTCTTCAAATGCAATAAATTATATGATATGAAATGCCAAAACCATTGCAGAGAAACGTCAAAATGATATCAATTGCAAAGTAGTGGAGAATACTTGACCATTTCATGGCTAGGAAATATCACAGATTTTTCTCCGAAAAACACAAAATTTTATCAGACATTATTCTTTACCTACAAATAATAAATAATTAAATTCATTTCCATTCTTTTTTAATAAAATTTTATCAAATATTAATTTTTATCTACAAATAATAAATAATTAAACCTTCTCCTGTCCTTTTTGACCAAAATTTGTCATTTTTTATTACAAAATTAAAATTAAAACGAAAAGTGACATTTGATGGTTTGCATCACTGCAAGAATCGCCTGCATGTCAGCGATATCATTATATTGCAATAAAATGAAATTGAGTGTCTTCACTTAAGATGAAATCATTTTGACAATTGCTTGCTATCATATTATTGCATGTCAAGGCACTAGGTGAAAAACTCTTGACCATTTCATGGCTAAAAAATATTACAGGCGTTTCTTTGAAAAAAAGCTAAATTTTATCAACAAATAATTTTTTTCTACAAACAATAAATAATTAAACTTTTCCCCTTTCTTGTTTACTAAAATTAATGTTGTTTTTTGATTGCAAATGAAAATTAAAAGTGACCTTTGATGGCAGAAATCTTTGCAAGGACCGCTTGCATGTCAGCGATATCATGATATTGCAATAAAATTAAATTGTCTTCCATTGAGATAAAATCATTTTGCCAATTGCTTGCTATCAATTTATTGCATGTCAAGACACTATGTTATATATTTTGGTGAATTTAAGTTTCTTTGTTCCGATTCCACTTTATTATACGGAAAAAAGTTGATATGGCATCCTTATCACAGAGCTTTCAAATTAGCGTCATTTGAATATAGATTACAGTTGTTTGTGCAGTAATCACTATTTGTTGGTTTTAACAGTAATTACAGTTGTTTTTCTATGAAAAAATACGAAAAATTGTTTAAAAAAAGTATTTTTTCATTAATAAGACTTTATTAAATAATACTAAAAAAAATTATTTAGCAGATTTTCAGCATATTTTTTGGATTAAATTTAGCAGATCTTTAGCATAATTAATATAATAAAAAAATTGCAATTTTTAATTTAGCATATTCTAAGCATATATTTCAAGGTTGGCAACCGATACCGTTATAATACCGTTATCCGTTTCAAAACCCTTTCAAATTGACAACCGATACCGATACCAATACCGAAATTCTTGATTTCAAAAAATACCGGTATTCAAAAACCTTTTCTCTTAATACCGGTGTCGCACCGGTATGGAATCGGTTTTTAAAAAATTGTTTTTTTTTTCACGTTTTTAGCAAAATTACTAATTTTTTTAATATAAAATTTACAAAATTGTTAAACAATTAAACTTTTTTATTCATTGTTAATAGAAAATCGTGCGGTTATCAGCCTTTAATTTGCATTGGCAACATTGTTTTTAATTTATTTAACTTCATAAATATTCTCTAACTTGTGACAAATTTATATATATATGTATATATATATATTATGTCTTATGGTTCCATTAGGATAAAAGGGCCACAAATTTACAAATTTGTAAATAAAATTTAATATATAAACTGGGCTTAAACCTTTAATTGAATTTACAGTTTCTTTTAGAGAATCCTTTTATTAATTTTATAAACTTATTTTTTTTTATTTTATTATATGATCTCAATACAAATATAAAATATTTGTAGTGAATCAACTTGTGTTCCTAATAGATTTAAAAAAATGTTTGTGTTTAAAAAATAAAACACTTAGAAATTTTTAATAACTTATTGTTTTTTGTTCATATAATAAAAACATTTCCATAATCTATAGTTATCCTTTATAAAAATTTAATAAAATTGAGTTTTTTGTAATCAAGAACGTTTTTTTATATTTTTGTAAATTTTTTCAATAATACCGGTATATACCGGTATTAATGTTTCGGTATCGGTTATACCGATACCGATATGATTAAAATACCGTTACCGATACCGAAACAAATAAAAAATCGACACCAATACCGATACCTATACCGTTATTCGTTTCGGTTGCCAACCTTGATATATTTTTTATTTTAGTATTTAGCAGAAATTATTTAGGAATCTAGCATATTTCCTTCTAAGAGCTCTGGCAACACTGGTTATATAAAAACATATTGTAGAGATCCAACTCAAATGCTGTTTAACCGGTTTGAGGTAGCCGCCGTGGTATTTTAGTAACCACCGCCGCTGAAAATTTTTCGTTAGATATACACGCAAAGACAAACCTAGTTTAAAAAAATATCGAAGTCAACTTTGTAATTTTTATACCCTACACCACTATGTGGTCAGGGTATTATAAGTTTGTGCTGATGTTTGTAATACCAAAAAATATTGGTCGTAGACCCACCTTATAGTATACCGATCGGTTCAGAATTTTTTTTTATTTCGATTTAACGATGTCCGTCTGTCCGTCCGTTCGTCTGTCTGTCTGTCCATGCAATCTTGTGCGCACTCTACAGGTCGCAAATATTCAGATATTTTGATGAAATTTGGTACGCAGACCTATGTTGGCCCAAGGACGAACAAGTTTGATTTTGGTGAACATCGGTCCATGTTTAGACCTAGTGCCCATATAAGGGTCCTACCAAAATTATATTGTTTATACGCTGCAGGTCGTAAATATTAAGATATTTTGACGAAATTTGGTACACAGACCTATGTTAGCCCAATAACGCAGCCTATTGATTTTGGTGAACATCGGTCCATGTTTAGACCTAGTGCCCATATAAGGGTCCTACCAAAATTATACTGTTTATACGCTGCAGGTCGTAAATATTAAGATATTTTGATGAAATTTGGTACACAGACCTACATTGGCCCAATAACGCAGCTTATTGATTTTGGTGAACATCGGTCCATGTTTAGAACTAGTGCCCATATATGGGTCCCCCCAAAATTGGCTTGGTTACAAACTGCAGGTCGCAAATATTAAGATATTTTAATGAAATTTGGTGCGCTGACTCACATTATAGAAAATTTTGACACGAGCCCCATTTTAACCCATTCGAATTTCGGATCCAAACATTAGTTGGCTTTTACCCAGACTGGTGTAGGGTATTGTATAGTCGGCATGCCCGACTTTAACCTTTTTACTCGTTTTTTTATATAGAGTTCTCCGGGTTTATAAAAGTTAAGTATAAGTTCAATGCCGTTGTTAAAATTATAAATTCATATTCTTAGTCAAACCGTTTTTGATTATACGCCAAATCTTGTTGGGTTATGGTAGACCCCGATGAACGACTTGGGACATGACAATATATTAGCCTTTGACTTCATTTTTCATTTGGGCTTGACAACTCTTGGTTTTTTTTCTATTTATTTAAAAAAGTACCATTTTTTCAACAAAAAAAATCTATATACGTTTTTGATTATACGCCAAACCTTGTTGGGTTATGGTAGCCCCCGATGAACGACTTGGGACATGACAACAATTTTGCGGGGCTTATGAATATATTCTCCTTTGATTTCATTTGGGCTTGACAACTCTTGGTTTTTTTTCTATTTATTTTAAAAAGTACCATTTTTTCAAAAAAAATCTATATACGTTTTTGATTATACTCCAAATCTTGTTGGGTTATACCTGTAAAACATTGTATGGATTTTATATATTTTTCAAAATAGAACATATTTTTGCGATTTTATATATATATAGTTGATTTATATGATTGCAGATGTTACCTGTAAAACTAAGAAAAATTTAATAAATAAAATTATTGTGTAGATTTCCAAACCACCACGGAGGTACTGCACTTGGCTCGTTACCAGTTATTTTAAATGGCTGGCTTCCCCGACTCTATTTCAACACTGGTCAAAACATCAGACAGTGCGTATGTATGCTCTGGCTAATAAAGTCATAGAGACCCCCCGCCTTCACGGACAATGAGTTCCGAAAAAATATACATAAAACTACAACGAAATATTTTTTGTAGTTTTGTGTGTATTTCTTAAGAACTTTTTAAAAATAAATATTGCTCATGAACACATTGGGCTAGGCCTACACAATTTTTACAACACTCATATAAAAATCTTGGTAAAACGTTTGATATATTTTAACTGTAATGACAGTTGTTTTTTTTTCAAAAATTACTTTTTTATTATGACTAAGATTTTATATGAGTGTATTACAACTACATTTGCTACAACTAATACTATTTTTTTGTAGTTAATAAAATAATTTTATCTACTTTAATTTTTAATTTTCATTTCTTTTTTAGTGAACATTTTTTATATAAATTAATTCATTTAATTTCTTCATTCATTTTTCCATGTAAATTCAATTATTCATTTCCATGCAAATTCAATTATTCATTTCATTTTTCCATGTTACTACAATTGTACTACATTATTCAATTCTCTTCATTTTCATGCTAATTCACTAATTTTTTCTATGCTAATTCATTTTCGTGTATCCATTTTTCCATGTTTCATTTATTCATTTCAATTCATTTTCAATGTAGTTTTTCATGCAATTTTATTAATTTTATTATGTAAATTTATTTTAATTTTTCCATTTTTTGTTTTTCATTTATATAATTTTTCATGCAAATTTTAAAAGCTCATAACCATATATAATACTTTGCATTATATTAATACTAAATTGTATAAATTATTTATATTTTTTAATAAAATTCTCTAAAAAATATACTTATATTTATAAATAAGAACATTAACACTTTCTTTAAGTTAATCCCAGTATTTTTACTCCTCTGAGGTATTTAATCTGAAAAATAAAAATATATAAAGCATAATTTAGTAAGTAAAAATTCACACTTTGATTCTATTTGTGCATATTTTGCATATTTTAAAATTATTATTATATTTATTTACATCTCTTATACATTCTACACAAACATGGTAGTTACACTTTACACACTTTTTTTTAAGTCTCTTTAAATTTCCGCAATGACAACAAAAGCTTGAAATATTGTCCGAATTTTCACGTAACAGAGGTTTTAAATTCTCCTTAAATTTATGAATACTTCCTAATTTATTATATGGTTCTCCTTTCAGGAACGTATCATATATAAAATAACGAATATTCCACAATTTACAGGATCTATTTGCTTTTGTCTTTTTTGTATTGTTATGAATTTCCAATTGCTAATTTTGCTGTCTTTCACAAATGTATCATAGTGGTCCTTTCCGCTATTATCAAACATTGAATCAAAATATAAAAACTCTTGGGTAGTAATATTTAAAATACAAAGCGTAAAATGCAGTCCCAT
Organism: Leucophora obtusa; assembly: GCA_949987735.1. Classification (NCBI taxonomy): domain Eukaryota; kingdom Metazoa; phylum Arthropoda; class Insecta; order Diptera; family Anthomyiidae; genus Leucophora; species Leucophora obtusa. Next base: position 268,018,060 of record OX465295.1, on the reverse strand, counting down.
GACAATTGGTATAATTATAAATTTTGGATTATATTTCATTAATATTTCTACTTTTCTATAATTAATTCTATCCCGTTGACATGGCAAACTTATTGCATCATTATACTCATATTTTTTTAAAATACAGAGAATTGCAATATCCAAAATAAAGTTTGTAATCATCGTGTTTTTTTCTAAAGTTATCCACTCACGATGATCTAAAATGTTAAAAAAGCCAATGTCCATTTGATCTGAAGTATGAATATATTTTTGGTTATACAAATTATCATATCTACGAAGGTAATATAAAATTTCTGGAAGTTTTACTACTTCTTCAGAGTCCTTGTTGTCAATTAAATTTATAACGTCTTTTAATTTATAGGTGTGCTCTTGTTCAATTCTTGATACTTCATTAATATCTTCTGAAATATTTGGATCAGTTTTAATCACAGTTTCAATATCTTTCGATTTTGTAACAAATTTATTTGATTTCTTCCCATCTGATAAAATATTTTGATTTATAGCTCTACGTTTCCGTTCATTTTTTTTAACCATCCATCTTCTTCGTCCTTTAAACACTCTATTATCTGTGAATAGCTGTGTTCTTTTTCAATTCGATTAGTATGATTTATTTCGTCTGTCTCATTTTCATCGAGAATAATAGAATCTCCCACCTTGTCTTCTGTATCATCAAACATTTTGTATTTATATCGGATTTCTTTTAATGTGGCTAAGTAATCTTTTCTGGTAACTTTAATAAAATAACCTGGCCGAACCGATTTAACATTTAAAAGAATATGTTTTTGCAAATAAAATCCGTATTTTACGGGAGCATTGCTTACATGATCTCCTGAAGAATCTACGAAACATCCCATTAAATTTGTCCAAAAGTTTGCCAATGCACAATATTTATTTAAGAAAAATATGCATATTCCTTCATGTTGATATTCATTCACAGGTCCTTTCATAGTAGGATTTTGGCTATCTTTTTTTACTTCTTTGTAAACGTCTTCAAATTCTTTTCTAAATGGACTTCTCATTGCAATTGATTCAAAACTGCTTGATTCTTTCTCATTTATTTCATTCTTATCTATTATTTCGTGATCATCATCGATATCTTCCAAAATGGTATTTTTCAAATAATTAAAACTGTCATTGAAATCCTTATTCTTGACAGGATAAAGGAGAATTATAAAAATGTTTTTGAACCATTGTTTACACTCCTCCATAGTTTTTAAATTATATCCAGACTTAAGAAATCCTTTTAACAATTTACGCAGTATGTGCTCTCTACCGATTTGCTTGTCTAAATCCTTACACATAATATGCATGTAATGACATTTACACCATTGAACAATGACTTTAGGCTTTTCCTTTATATTGCCAGATTTTAAAAATCTATAACAATTCATAATGTATTGTGAAACGTCTTGATTATTGCAACATGATAAAATAGCTCCAAATAACGAAAAGCTAACATCAGTACATACTCTTTCAAAAAATGGCCATTTAAAATGGTTTTCTTTGCAAAACAGTTTCAATTTTTCAAGAAATATATGAACTTCAGGCATCGTATGCCGCGACAATATTGCTTCGGCTACAGTAAACTCTTTATTCATGTTTTTAATTCGAATAGCCATTTTGTACGTCAAAATGCGCTTTGCTGCACACTTTATTTGGCGAACACTTTCTCCAGATGCATCTAAATGAATAGTAAATCTTGCATCTTTCAATATATTTTTATTTGCATTTAGTACCCTGAAAGTTTCAGCTGACCATAAATAAATTGTAAAAGGTGATGCTAAATGCTGAATATAATCTTTATATGGACCCTGTTGCATTAAATACACATCTACATATCGGTCTGGGTCATAAAATTTATCATAATTTCCCTCTGACTTTACTTTACGTAGAGTAGCTCATTTTTGAAATTGTGGATTTCCACTCTTGGCAATATCGTCAGATGCTCTTAAAATTTGCTCTTGACGAGTTTTGTAAGCCCCTTTCTTTTTTTGTCTCCTTCTTCATAATGAAACGTGCAGGGCCACGCATTTGCTCAACTTTTTCTTCTCCTTTTGCATGATAGATTTCTGATGATCTATCTACTACTACATCGCCTTCATTATCAATTTTAAATCTAAAAATTGCACAGTCACTGAATTTACATTTAAAATAAGCTAAGTATCCCGATTTCATTTTTTTTTTACTTATTAAACGAAGTATACAAACGTTATTGATTAATTTATACTGCTGCCGAATATAGTCGATTATTAATTAATTTTTTTGCAGTTTTCTATTCGGGTCATCTTTCACATTAAAAATACACTTTGGATCCACTTTAAATTTAGAATCGTACAAAAAACATTTAAATTTTCTGTTTGACTCAATTATTTTGCCTTCGCCACGAATAATTTTTTTATTTATTTTTTCTTTAGGATCAGGTTTTTGTCTATATTTCAAAAATTTCGAAACTTCTATACTACTTTCAGTGAATTCATATGTTCCGAGAGTTTTATTACGATCTAATTTTATAATACTACTTTCTGTACTTTCTTTCTTTTTTTCGGCGCTATTAACATTGTTCAAGTTATAATTTACATTACTTTTTGTGTTACCAAACTCAATAAATTTATCTATCATTACCTTTAAAAAACGATTTCAATTCCTCGATAACCCATTTAAAATCCAGTTTGGACAAAATTTTATCAAGTTGGCCTTCGTCTAATATCAGTACATTATTTTGTTTTATTTTTCCTGCTCGTGGGCCATCATCTTTTTCTGCAAAACAAACAAAATGAAAAGCAAAATATTATAGATATATATTAGGTTTGTATGAATACTAGTAAAACTAGTAAAAGAGCAAAAGTAATGAAAAAGTAAAAATATTCAAAAGTACTTGAACAAAAAAATTGTAAAAATAGTAAACAAAAAAATTTACGAAAATACCAAAAAAAAAAAACGCCCGCGGAGTGCAAACTTTTATGCGAATCATAAGAGTTAATTAATTTAATAACGGCTCACATAAAAATGTGTTCAATTTTATCATTTGTTAAACAAAAAAACATATTACTAGTTTTTGCTGGAAGAAATTTTTCAAGTAAAAACTAGTAAAATTTCGCCTTAAATTCTTTACTAGTTTTTACTATTTTTTTCTACTCGAACGGATTTTTGAGTAAAGCTGGTGAAAATGGTAAAGCCAGTAAAAAATAGCATATAAACAAACACACTTATTATTATCATTATTATTAGAATTATATATTACCTTCATTTTCATATTTATTTGTTGACCCCAAACCGTTTTCCTATAAAATAAAGTAAATCATAAAGTAAGTACGCGCTATATAAACGTATGTATTATTAATAAATTTTGAAATAAATAAAAAAACTTACTGTTTTATCTTTTAAACTGATAAGTGCATCTATAGCAGATTTTTCCTTTTCTGTCAATTTCATGGCCTTTTGTTTTTTGTTTGTCAACAATTCCGTCAAACACTCTATTGCACTTTCTTCTAAGCCAAAGTTTCTTATTGAACCTTTTTCTTCATTGACCATCCTAGTGCTCTCTAAACTCGTAAAACTATTCAATATTTGTGATAGGTTTAAATTCGATGTATCTACGTTTTCAACTTCGATACTTCTAGCAATATTTTCTGCATCTACATTTCTATTGACAACGACATTTCTAATGATATTTTCTTCTTCGATGTTTCTATAGACGTTTTCAACTTCGTTAATGCCAGCACTTTCTACATCGTCATTTCTATTGATATTTTCAACGTCGGCATTATTAAGATCATTTTCAGTTGGAGGATTTATTTGGCTATGCATACGTTGTATCTAAGAAAAGAACATTTTTAAGATATATTAAACAAACACATACAAATTGAACAATTGATCGAATGTCACGGTGTTGAATTTTGCGGAAAAGTTTATTCAAAAATCCCATATAAATTTGTATTATTGAACTTGCATTTATTATTTTATTTATTTTATTAATTAATTCATTAATTTTAAATCTCATACCTACGAAGTCATTTAGCTTGTCTGTATTATTAAACTTTTTTATAAATTTGTACAATTTGTACAACTACATAAGTTCCAAGTTAATTTTTACAATTTTCCAGGAAAATATATTTTACCCCTAAATTCATAAACGCTTTGTAAAATTATAGGAGGTTTATTGAACAAATTTTGTATGAAAATGACGTTTTGTAAACCTGCTATAACTTTACAAAGCATTTATGAATTGAGGGGTTAGACTTTTTTTACTAGACACATATAAAATTTACAAGGCTTGTATACATTTTGCAACAAATTATGAAACATCAAATACACAGTCGATCAATTATTCAAATTTAATACTAAATATTGCACTATTTAATATTTGTCGGCAAATACATAACGGTTTTTCTTACCATCACTAAAACCATTTTTCTTCCTTTCAAGCAATTTTTAACTCTCAAACATTTTGGTAAGCCTTCATTATAGCTATCAATAATTCTACTTAGTATAGGATTATTTCTACTATACTTAAGGTCAGCTATATTTATCCCATTGATAACTCATTCTCAATGATTCTTTTAATTTTTTCCAAATCACGTCCCATGATTTAAAAATTTTAAAATCTCTGAAAATATCAAAAATTTAAGTTTCACTTTTTTTAAATACACCCAGAAAATTACATAGTTTATTAAAACAAGAAAATAAATATTCATTAAACCATACACTGCACCAAGTATTAAGAGAAGTCAACATAAAATTTTTGTTACTTTTTAATGAAACGAATTGTTAAAACAATCTGCCATATGAATAAAATTATTGTTACTAGCTGTGATTGTGCGACAAGCTATCAACGTTGGCTTATGTCATTCTCATATAAAATTGACATTACTAACGTTAAGAGTTAACACTAAACGTTGGCTAATGTCAAATTTATATGGGAATGACATAAGCCAACGTTGATAGCTTGTCGCAAAAACACAGCTACTTTTCAATGAAAAGAGTTATTAAAATAACATGTGATGAATATCGATCGATTTTGATTTCGATCGATTTGGTTAAAATTCAAATAGTGAATAAAAAAGACAAAGAGGGTTGAAATTATTTTTAACCACTTTAGTTGAATCAGGTTTATCGATTTATTTCTTCTTATCGCTTTAAATTACAAATAACACAAAATATTCAGGATTTAAATTTCAAAATCGATCGATTTTCGTCATGAAATGAATGTGTATTTTTCTTTAAATCAACAATTTATATTAAAATCCACAAACTTATTGCCTCAAAAATAGTGTGCGAAGCAATATTTTTGCTACATTTCTTTGGCTGAAAAATTTGTGTTGCGCCGCTTTACAAATTTGCCTGGGCAATAATAAAAATTTATATCTCAAAAGTCTCTTTTTGAATTTGTTTCGCTACTTATAGTCTGACTATCCATGCACCCAAAAAAATACATAGTTGCTGATCACTATTTTTTCAACTATGTCATAGGTGAAATAACCCTCACTATCGCATAGTGGATATGAAGTAGTGGAACATAACTATGTTTATTTGAAATCTAAAAATCCACTATCGAAGAAGTTGTTGCTAACGATTTGATAGTCAAAACTACACAATTCTAGAAGATATTAAAATACAACTATGTACAATTGGAAAATGGTTAATGGGAACCAATATTCGCATTAGATTATACTTCTAGCAATAAATAAAAAACAAGATTTTGTACACTATTTATTCAAACAAACACGAAATTGAATAGCATAAATAAAAATACATGTACAAACGTTTCAAAAGAACATATCTTAAGCCCTTTCCAATATTTGATTGATGCTAGTTCAATGGTCTTTCAACGACACCTCGCCAATTTTCGAATAAGTAATTCAATTTGTCTGTAAAATATTTAATTATTTTATTAAAAAAACAAACAGATTAAAATTAACAAATACATTAATTTACAAGCAAATAAAATAAAATGTTTTTCTTATTACGATTATTTTTCTAATTTTGTTTTTTAAATTATTTTGACTACTTCAAAATATTTAAAATTTCAAACCACAGGGCAACTAGAAAACTTTTTTCATAGCTGATAATGATTATAATAGTTGATTTTTAAAAAAGAAAAAATAACTACGGATTTTGTTGACTATGCCACTACGTACTTTTTAGGGTGTGGATAAGAGCTTCGAAGAATTCCCTAATTCCATTTTTTGAACTGAATTTGTATTTAGGTAATGAATACTGTGACCAAACTTAAGGAATTGAATGAATTCCTTTTTTTCATTCGATTTATCTTAAAGGAATTCATTCATTTGTTTCTAATTCTTTCATAAAATTTAATGCATTCATTCACCAATTCAATTCTACACCCTTAAAATTCTCAGTTACTGGCTACTAAAATTTCAACTGAGTCTCAGGTGAAAAACCCCTTACTGAGCTTCAGTTAATTGATTAAGTTGAAGTTAACCAATTCTATTTCAAAAATTAATTTAACGGAGCCCTCAGTTAAAATAAAACAAAATTTTAAATTAGTAACTAATAACCGATTCAATAGTTAGAATTAACATCACATATTTTTATACGGTTGTAAATATAGAAACAAATGCATTTTGTTTACCAAATTTATTCTTATTTAAAATAAATACAAAATGAAAACTAATTTCGATTTTTTCTCTTCTGCTTCTGTTTTCATCAGACATTTTTAAATACAGATTTGTTCCATTCTCAAAACGTCAATACTTCTTGGAACCATTAGTTACCTGTAAATAATTAAAACAATTGGAAATAATTAAAATCAATTTTATTTTCCACAAAAAACAATAACTTACCTTATGTTAAAGAGTTTTCATTATTTTTCCATTTTGTTTTATTTTTTATTGTTTATAAATTTCTTGGCAATTGAGTGTTTTAAAATTCACAGACTGAATCAAAAATAGCTTTCATTATATAAATTTTAGTTGCTCAGTTAATTTTGATTTATTTTAAATCAACTGAGAATTTCTTTAACTGAGCAACTGAGGAATTTTTTCGGTGAACAAATTTTTATCGTATTCCGTCGGCAACCCGACTCTTAATACATAGTCAAGCGACTTAGCCGTCAGACGCGCCAGTGCGGCTTGCTACTCTGACAAAAAGATCTGTCATTGGTAATGTGGATCAGGGATGATAAATGGGATTTTTAAAATAGTACCAACCAGCTTAAAAAACAGTACTTTTTTGACCTCTATAGTACCAAAAAAATTTTTAATTTAATATTTTTATCGTTATAAATTGACAAATAAAAACTCATGTTATATTTAACTCATACAGCAATAGAAAAACGTAAAAATTTAGTTAAAACTACTAAAAATTAGTTAAAAATGATCTTGCATAAAAAATCCAATCAGATTACTTTTGAGAAATACATATACAAAATTTTAGTTATATTTGAATAAATTTTAGTTAGTACAAAATAACAACTTAACCTGCTAAAATCAGCAATAAATAATTTTAGTAGACTAAAAAAAATCACAAAAAATTTAAAATTTTGAAAGCCTTTTTGCAATTTTTTTAAAACGAATAATAATAATAGTCTGAAATCAGCAGTTTACTATTTTTAGCAACCATTTCCGTTGATTTTAGTAGGATAGAATGCTATTTTCATTCAACTAAATTTAATTTAACTTAAAAATAACAAAAAATTTTTAGATACAACAGTTTATTTCTGCTATTTTTAGTTTAAATAGTACTAAATGAGTCAGAGAGTACCATATAGAGTTGTGAAATTTCGATACTTTTTGAGTACTCAATACTACTCAATACTTTTCAATTCAGTAC